>JAHWGI010000979.1:3177500-3682500 GCA_029379305.1 Frankliniella fusca | reverse complement strand
ATACTTGACATTTTTGAAGTTAAATTAGGCTCCGCACCCTTCCCTCTCCCCCGCGCACTCGACAGTGAGCCGTCCTGGGATTTGTGGCCTTTGGGAGGGAAGGCCGCAGCCGCGCCGTAGCGGCGCCCCCCCCCCGCGTGGCGCGCGGCCGCGTCAGGATTAAAGGGGGCCACGTGGGGCCTCGCCTCGGCTGTTGGGCAGGGCAGGGCGGGGCGGGGCAGGGCGGGGCGGGGGCGGCGCGGCCAGGCACTACCGGCACGGACACGCGATGGACAAAAGTCGATACACATTAGTGGAGAAGACACTAACCCTGATACGGAGCTGTGCGGGGCAGGGCGGGGCAGGGCCGTGGCGTGCATGCGTGGCCGAAGAGGGGATCACGAAAGTTATACTGCCGCACGTGGATAAGGGACGGCTAATACAGTGCAGCCCTAAAAATACGCTGTAGACGCGCGCGGCGCTGCACGCACCGCGAGGCCGCGCGCACCATACGCTGGAGAAGCATACGCCGCTGGAGAACGTCATGGCGCCCGGAAACTGAGACGACGTCTGGAGCGGCTGCAGCGCAGCGGCTGAAACGACTGCTGGAGTGTGGAGCGGGGCGCGGCCTTGAAGTTCTGCCCTGCCTTCCCTCCTGGGAGATGTATAAGGTAACGCTCGCTAACCGCCGGTGACGGTGAGCGCCGGGCAACACGAAGCGAGAGCAGGAGAGAGAGAGAGACAGACAGAGAGAGAGAGAGAGAGAGAGAGAGAGAGAGAGAGAGAGAGAGAGAGAGAGAGATTGTTTCTCGGTTAGCAAGGCCGAACTCGCAGCGTTATATTAGGGATATTAGGGCGCGGCCCGGGCCCGGGCCCCGTCCCAAGGAGTTTAGAAAAGCGGATCCGCCTGCCAGTGTCATTGTCGACCTGACGGGACGCGACGGGACGGGACGGCCCAAGGATCCTCCCTCCTCTCTCCACCCCACCCCGCCCCGCCGCGCCCCGCCGCGCCCCGCCGCGCCCCGCCGCGCCCCGCCGCGCCCCGCCACCCCCTCCCCCTCCGGCCTGCAATGCCCCGATCCGCCCCAGCCCTCCCTCCGCCACGTCTCGCTCGTCTGAAGGAGACAGTCGAGTTTGCGTGCCTGTCGAGGGAGGGAGCCCCAGTCTACACTGTTTAAGGTTATGCGCGCCGAAATAAAGAGATTAGGGCAGCGGAAGGCCGGAGACAGCGCGGACGATACGAAAAGAAGTATCCATTTGAATGAGTTTTACAGGGTGGTACAGTCCTGGTAACTAAGTCAACCTGAATGTTGGGTATGACTTTCCGTCCAGACGATCGTTTAAAAAGCCCATACACACGCTATCCAACGAGTTGCCAACTTTACTTCCCAAGGGGGCGAACATTTTCAGAAGGGCATAACTCTAAAACGGAGCGGCTGTAACCCCGTGTTCTATCCAAAAATTTGGTCGTCAAGACAAAGCCTCCAGTATTTAGTATTTAGGTTGAGATAGTTACCAGAAACACCATATATGCACGGCACAGGAGAGAAGGGGTGTGGACTGCAACGGACTACAATCAGCATGTTGCCGTAAAGCACGCAAGTCAGTTTGAAAGGCAAATGAAACTGAGAGGAGGACAGAGCGATCATAGCTCTCTTCTCAAATTAATTGAAGAATGATCGGCACGCAGCGGCCGGGCCGGCCCCCCAATAAGGTCCCGTCCGCGGGCCCACCGCCGCGGAGCCGTCCTCCAGGCGCCAACAGGGGGCCCCGTGCGGGTCTCTGGGCGGCCTATGCAGACCTGTCAGCCCACCTCCTCGCTCTATAGCAGAGGGCGTCCTCGATTCCGTTTGTCTCGCAGCAGCGCGGTGCTCCGTTTCCTTTGCTCGACCGTGCCGTGCTGGGCGTACTGGGGGTGTTATTTTGTTGACCGGGCGCAGGTTGTTTGCCAGACAAACAGAGGGCGCTGTAATACAGCGGGTCTGCCAACGCGCGCCGCGCGGCCGGCGCACCATCGGGGCAACGCCGCGGCAGGCCGCGCCTCGAAGACGCGCTCGCTACGAAGGCGCTCGCCAGGGAAGCACTCGCTACTGGAGAGCTCCTCAACGAAGAGATTATCACTCATTCAAAATGTGTACAATGATTGTTTTTGACTTTTCATTGTTTTGACTTTTTGTTTTGATTTTTCTTTCGGTTTTTCAAGGAAAATTTCTGTCACTTTTTGATAAATTTTGATCTTTTTCCCCCTTTTTTTTTGATTTTTTTCCAATTTTCATTAGAGATTTTGTTTATTTGTTCCCCATTTTTGGATTTTTCTGAATCGTCCTTCTTGATTTTATTTTGATTTTTTGAATTCTTAAATGATTTATTTATATATTATTTTTTGGGGGGGGGGGGGCGTGCGTACAGTGGTTTTTCGAAAGTGACCTCCCCCTCGGTTCTCACTAGAGAGGTGCTCAATAAGGAGGCAGTCGCAAGAGAGGGACTCACAACCGAGGTACTGTTATGATTGTGGGTTTGCCGGGTTTGGTCAAGTAAAGAGGTTATTGATGGGACCTTGTTTAGCACAAAAGTATTGGCTCCACACCTACCCGGTAGCTCCTCGCGACTAACTCGTCGGCCCTTCCGGTCTAGGCCTCCCGCTAGACGCAGTGGCGGAGTGAAGCCCTGTAAGGCAGCGATTATTGCCCTGGCTGATGCGCAGCACTTCATCCTGTGGCGCGAAGCGAGGCGCGTTTTAAATGATGCCGCTAAGGCACAACAGTACTCGCAAGAGAGGGGCTCAGTAGAGAGGTGCTCAATAGGGAGGCAGTCTCTTGAGAGGCGCTTGCTAGCGGGGACTCGCTCTCCCGCCAGAGTCAAGGCCCAGCAGGGCCGCACGCACGGTGTCATGTTCCCCGCTGGAAAGCAGAGAACAGCAGCATTTCTTCAATCCCCCGCCGAAGAGGCCGCCCCACCCCGGCCAGCACTGTACGCACAGCAAGGAAACGGAGAGGCAAAAAGGGGAACAAAAGAGAAGGGAGATGAGGCAAAAAATAATAACTCGGGCACAGAGAGAAGTCGAGAGTAAAAGTGCGGTGAAGCAATGGGGACCGCGACCGCAAGGCTGGGGGGAGGACACAAATACACACGCACACACATACAGACACACTCACACCAGCGTGGAGTCCAATACTTCCCGTGTTTGCCGTTGAGCCCAACGTCGTCGTCCGCAACCAAATACTACATTCTCTTCGTCCACACGTGTATAGACCGCGTTTCTACCTTGTGGAGCAGCGTGGATGGCACGGGGCTGGAACGAGGGTGGCACGGGGACCGACCGGCCGTTTGCATGCCCACTGAAGGCTTATTATTGACAGCGAAAAGAATATTGGCAGGGAAAGGAGGTTGGCAGGTCAAGGAACCGGCCGCCGCCGCCTCCACCACCACCTGCCAGGAGGTAGTCAGGCACGCCCCTGCACGCCGCTCGGCCCCGCTCGGCCCCGCTCGGCCCCGCTCGGCCCCGCTCGGCCCAGCCCGGCCCCCCGGCCCCCCGGGCCCCCGGGCCCCCGGCGCCCCCGGTGGTGGCAGAGGCGCCGGTGGGGGAGGGGCTGGCGCCCCGTGGGGAGCGAGGCCAGGGGGGCGGAAGACGGATGAGGGCTCAGCGCGCCACCGAATCCCCAACGCCCCCGCGAGGCCGCGGGCGGGAGGAGGAGGGGGGAGCGGGGAGTGTGGTGCGCGCGGTGCCGGTAGAAAGGAGGGGAGGGGAGACAAAGCGACGCTACTAGGTTAGGGGAGGGGGGGGGGGCAGTAGGAAAGGAAAACTCGGACGCGAACACAGCACCGCGCGTGGCTCTTACTGCGGGTATCGGGACGGACTTTTGCACGGCGGTGGTGACCCCGGCACAGTCCAACATCCCGCGTCCCGCTTCGAGTGCGGGTTACATAACGAAGTGTAACGGGAGCGATCTCGCCCCCCCCCCCCCCGGCCCGGAGGCACAAGGAGGGGGAGGGGGGGGGGGGGTAGTTTCGTCGCCTCATGGCGTGTGTGTGTGTGTGCGCGCGCGCGTGCGTGTGCGTGAGTGGCGTTGTCACGTTGTCGTAGAACGACATCGTGACGCCGGATAGGGCTGTGGCGGGGGTGAGGAGGGGTAGGAGGCTGAGATGTGGGTGAGTGGGTGGGTAGGGTAGGTAGGTAGGCAGGCGTAGGGCATGGGGTGGAGATAGGGAGGGAGTCAATAACGCGAAGCTCCTTGGGGCGCGTCGCGAGGTCACCGTGCGCGGCCGGGCCGGGGCCTGCAGCGCTCATCACATCACCGATGAGGCTGTCAGCTGGAGACACACAGAAAACTTATTTGCGTATAAGCAAAAATGTAAAACATAAAATAAAATAAATAGCAAGTGTACTAATGTTTTTGCTGTATAGATGCAGCTATTTTTTTTGGCTACAGTGCTTATTTTCCAGCTAGCCTGCTATATATTTTTCCACTGTTTTAAGTTTTTGGACGTGGTGCTAAATTTTCGCATCTAATTTAAGCTGTATTTTTTTTTGCTGCGTGCACTGACCGCGTTTGTATCACAAGGAAAGTGCGCAAACTAACTAGTGCGCAAACTAGTGCACAAACTAACAAACAAACAAACAAACAAACAAACAAACAAACAAACAAACAAACAAACAAACAAACAAACAAACGACTAGTTTTAGGAAGTTAATGTCCGAGACGTAAAATAAAAAGCCGAGGAAAGGATGAGCAGGTATACCTCAGCGATGAAGTTAATAGAAAGAGTATTAATTTATGAATTATGAGGAGAGACGATAGACTTCGTCAGCTTTGTAAGTACACGTCGTAACGCGTGCGCGCGCACACACACACGCACGCACGCCCAAACACTCGTCCACACAACGGGCAGAGATAGCGCGCGGAGGGCTGGGGTAGGGACAGTCGCTAGGGGGTGGATGAAGTTATCATGCCGAGCAGGGTGGAGTCCGCCCCGCCCCGCCCCGCCCCGCCCCGCGCGCGTTCAGCAGGGGGCGAGAGTCAGCCAGGCCGGAGCCGGGCCGAGGTGGAGGAAATGGTGGGGCCAAGAGGGCGGGGCGGGGAGGGGCAGCCAAACTGTAATGTGCAGATAGAAAGCGGCCAAGCGGCCCGGGCCGGCCGGGGCCGAGGCCGAGGGCGGGGGGCGGGTCGACGGGCGAGGCCTTCGGGCCAGGCTACGGCCGTGCTGCAGAGACCTTCTTACTCCCCCCGCCCCCTCCAGTTCCACCCCACAGGGAGGTGAAAGGGACCTCATCAATCACGACCTCAGGGGAGGGGGCTGGGAGCGGAGTGGAGTAGAGGGGTACCTTAGGGGACTGGCCATCAAACAGGAGGACACATCGGCAGGGGGCGGGGCCGGGCGGGGGCGGCCTGCGGTGACTGTCTTGGAGGAAGGTACCCTCTGCGGAGGAAGGCTAACGACGGAGCGACCCCGTGCCAGAGTACTTGCCAGGATATTCGCAAACGTGTACGGAGAAGTATTATTACTGTTTAGAAAAAAAAACAAGGGCCAAATAGAACACAAAATGAATTTTGTGATAAGTATGGAACTCGTTCTTTACATAATTATGTGCTACAGAGGTAGGAGTGTAAAACATGATGTGAGTCGAGTGAAGACATTTTCATCTCAGATTTCATCACAGTTCGTGTGTGCAGGGGAAGTTTTTCCCGGGACACTCGCCCTTGCTCGTCTCGGGGTGCTCGGGCCTTCTTCGGCCCTCCCGCTCGGGTCCGATTGTTGGGGCGCATAAAGGAGCGCGAGCTGGCGCGAGCCGACTCGGGCTAGGACTAGACTCGGGGACTTAGAATGAAAACTCGCACAAAATTTGTTAAGAGTTCTCAAAATAATACTATTAAACGTGAAAAAAGGTTCATTGCTGCAATGCAGAAGAAGGCTTCAAGCTGAGATCAGCGCAAGTTTCATGTCTGTGGGTATTGTGCTTGATGAGCTTGATGAGATTGAAAACTCCACTCATATAGTTGGGTTATGGGACTTAGAATGAAAACACGCAAAATTTGTTAAGTGTTCTCAAAATAATACTATTAAACTTGAAAAATAGTTCATTGTTGGAATAATGACCAGCGTTTCCAGTTTAGAATGGTATAACTATTATGCCTGTAGGTATTGTGAGATCTGAGATGAAAGTGTGGACAGTTAAGCGTTACACCCGACTGAGAACAATACTCGTTCTTTTCACCACTCAGGAGAGAGGTGGTGGTAAAGAACGAGTAAAAAAGGAAAAAAAAAACCTCACAAAGCCCAGTGGGTAAAGTTGAAGCCAGCAGTGCTTCTAGAGGTCATTCTCAGGCACGGGGCAAAAGTGAAACGGTGGTGGGGAGGAAAGGTCAAAAGCGCACCCTGCTGCTGCAGCAGCTGCTCCACCCTTCCGACCACACCGTCGTCAATAACGGGCTTACAACCATCAAATTCTCGCGCCTCGGGCGTCGTCGTTGTAGACCCAATTAAAAGTCATGAGCGACAGCGGATTATCCGCGCGGCGGTCACGAATCAGGTCAGCCGCAGCCGGGCCGGGCGCCGGCAGCCAACTTCCCCTTCCCAATCCCCCCGCGCTGCACAGTGCTCGCCGCTCGGCTCGAGCAAAACTTCGGGCGGGCGATCTGACCCGCGCGAGCCCGCCCGCGAGCCCGCCCCACCGCACCCCAGCTCAGCTCGCCGCTCTCAGCTCCCATCTCCGCGGGCACGGGCGGTGGTATCTGGAGCGAGAGGATACAGTGAACTCGGCGAAAGGAAACAGCTATGGAAGCCCATTTCCCTTCCAAACACCACTTTTACATTCTCAAAACTTTTTTTTCTCTCTGCCCCCGCACCCCGTCCGCTGCTTGCTGCTCTTCTTTTCCTTACAGCACGTCGCGTCCATTAATTTTCTCTTTTACAACCCTTCTCGTCCTCGGCCCCACCGCGCCACGCCCCGTCCCGCACGGATATGGATGCATCAATCACCACTATCACCAACTTTTAATCGCACTTGCTGGAAGGTTGCCTCTGCCCCGCCTCCCCTCCTCCTCTGCTAGCTCGTCCCCAGCGCTTCCGACTACCCACCCTTTGTGTCCCTGTCCGAGCCCCCCCCCCCCCTCCAGCGGGAGCGCGCACACACACACACAAACACACACACACATTCTTTGCCGACCATCATCGTACGTATGCGTACAAAGTGCGCCCCCGCATGCCCGCGCCGCTGGGAGAAAATGTTTGCGGCAAGACGACGCATTCCACCTCGCAGCCGCATTACAGACAAAACATGCCGAGCTCCCCTCCCGTGCACTTTTCCTTTTCTCGTCAGGTCCGGCGGCAGTTTTACGGCTGCGCGGCGCGATGGGGCGGCCGGCCGGGGAGGGGGAGGGGGGCGGGGGCTGTGTATCCGACCGACCGTCCGCCTTCCTGCTTTCACCCTGCGCTGGCCCAGCACTGACCTTCGAATTTCAATATCAATCCCGCATCGGAGCGGCGGCAGCGCAACCAGCTTCCGAACTGATTATATTCGCGCTTATGAAGATGAAGAAAGGGGATACGGGGGGAAAGGGAGAGATGAAAAGGGGCAAAAAAAAATTGGGGAGAACGGGGAAGGGGCGAGCTGCACAATCGCCGTTTTCTTAAGAAAAAGCCTTTTCCCTCACTTCACAATTATTCCAGCGCCAAGGCGGATAAAAGTTTCGACGTTCCTTCATCCAAGCGAGATGGAGAGGGGGACGAGGTACGCAAGAAGGGGAGGAGGAGGAGGAGGAAGAAGAAGAAGAAGAAGAAGAAGAAGAAGAAGAAGAAGAAAGAAGAAGAAGAAAGAAGAAGCCGCAAAGGATAGAACCCGTGCCGACACCTTAAATCAATCTAACTCCGGGCGGCCGCGCCCCGCCACACCCCGCCACGTCCGTCAGAGCGTGGTCAGAGCCCCACCCCGCCACCCGCTGTCGCAGAAGGTTTAGAGAGAAAGGCGATGGTGGGAGGGGCGGGCCGTTCGGCGCGCCGCGGTGGAAAGACAAAGCCGTAAATTAAATAAAAGACCAGGAAAATGAAAGGAACGCGTCGGGCCGGGCCGGGCCGGGCCTAGAGCGAGGGCAGCCGCAGGGGAAGAAGAAAAAAGGAAAGGAGAGGCACATTTTTTCCTCATTCTTTATCATAGCGCGGTGTTGTCTGGGTGGAAGAGGAAAGTCTGCCGCGCAATGATCAAGCATGGCCAGCAGTCGCGCGCGGTGCTTCCCCAAGAACCTCAGGTGGGAGGCGCCGCGCTCGCTACACAAGGAGCAAAGCTCGTCGAGCCGGGCCGGGGCCTTCTGGTCTTCCTATACGATTGCAGCGCAGCGGTTCGGAAAAAAAAACGCGAAGCAAAACCCCTGAGCGTTAATCGAAAGGCTGTGTGCGCGTGCGCCGGGATGAGCGCGGTGCAAATCGGTTCGGACAACAGCAGCGCTCGCGGGCATGGTCTGACCCCGGAGTCGGGTCGGTGGAGAGAGAGAGAGAGAGCGAGAAGCGACAGAGAGGGAGAGATAGAGAGAGAGCGAGTGAGAGAGAGAGATAGAGGGGGGGGAGTGAGTGAGAGACACAGAGTAGTCAGCGGGGGGAAAAAATGGGTCGTGTGGATCTCGTAAAGTGGGGCGGATCGGATCCGCCATAGCGCCTGCGGCAGGGCGCGGCGCAGGGCAGGGCAGTGCACGTAGCCTGGCTCGCTGCTGCTCCGCTCAAAAACAGATGAAAAACAGCGATAAATCCGACCGCGGAACGCCTTTTCGCTTCGGGACCCGCACGCCCTCGTTCACGCTCTCTCTCTCTCTCTCTCTCTCTCTCTCTCTCTCTCTCTCTCTCTCTCTCTCTCTCTCTCTTCCTTTCAGCGCTCCCTCTCCCTCCTCGTTCACGCTCGAACCCAATATACCCCCCTGTGGGGCTGAACCGACCCGCACCACTCGCCTGCCCGCCTGGTCCAGCTCTGAGCTGGAGCTCCACGCTCGAACGGCCATCTTCACACCTCACAGCACCCCCCTTCCCCTCCCCACCCCAACACCCTCAACACCCCTAGCACACCCAACACAAGAACAAGCGGACCACCGACCTCACCACGAGAAAGAGATCCACTTTTCAACTCCCTCGGCAAACCCTCAAATCCAGCAAACTTATCAAAACCGCAAAAGACGGGGGCGGGGCCGCTGTGGGTGAGGCAAGGGCGAGGCGGAGACCGAGGGAGACGGAAAGGGTGTCTCATGAGCTTGGCGGCCGTGGCCTTACGGGGTGGAGCCGAGGAGAAGAGATAGAGAGCCCAGAAATAGGAGCCTGCGCCGCCGGCTGGGCTGCGGGGCGCTTTTATTTTCTGCCGTGATGCTGTTCCGCGCTACGGGTGAGGGCGGGTTGCCTATGGCCTACACACGCACACGGCACCGCGCACCTTTTGACTGCTGTATGCGCGGCATACACTCGGTGCAAGAAGTGCACCCTCAAGCGCGCAGAAATACGACCGCAAGTCGAGGTGAGGTCATGGGTCCCTGCACGGAGGCGGGCGGGTCCTTGAGAGACCTGGCCCGCCCCGCCAGGGGCCTCGGGGCAGGATACGTCTCCCGGGACCACCTCGACCGTCACCTGTAAGGTCGCGCTGCCCTTTGCGGCAATATCTGTAAGAAGGAGTCAAGACGCGCCAACATAGGAGGGGGCGGAGACTGGACACCCCGCGCTCTCGTCTCCCCAAGAAGGGAAGGGGCAGGCGCGGTTTTAAGTCCGGATGACGGGAGGGGCGATGTGCTGCTCGCTGCATACATACAGGGGTTTTGCACCTCAAATTGCCTACCTCCCAGGCTGCCTTCAGGGCTGACGGGGGGGGCGATCGCCCCTTCGCCCCCCCCTTAAAACCGCGCCTGGCGAAGGGGTTTGATACCCCTCGCGCCGACCAATAGCCTCGTAGCCTGTATATACACGGGCAGCTATAGCTGCCAAACAGAGATGAAGCCACTCACCGGTCCGAACTGCTCGAAGTAGTTTTTGACGTCTTCCAGAGTTGTGGGGGCCGAGAGGCCGCCCACGAAGATTTTCTTTGTCCGCGTCACCATCTGCAACAGAAAAGGGACAAGGCGAAATGAGTCCTGGGTGATAGCTTGCCACACACACGCGCGCGCACACACACACACACACACACGCACAGCCACTCATGCGCACTCACACGAGCGCCAGTGACAGACTGTCATGGAGCGGGGTCTTTGGCCGGGGCAGGGCAGGGCAGGACGCACCCCCCGGTCCACCCGTGGCCGTATCGAACGCCATATCGGCCCCCGCCTCTGCTGGCCCCGCCCTGCCCCGCCCCGCCCCGCCCTGCTCCGCCCCGCCCGGTCGCCGCTTTCACTACGGTCCCTCCTTTCAGCCCGCAGCCCCGCACCCCCCTCCACAGCGCTATCTGCTGCGGTGCCTCCCCCTTCCTCTTTTTTTTTCTGTATTATTTTCCCTCTCCCTTTTCTCTATTTAAAAAAAAAAAACTGATGTAATGAAAAGCATTTCTCCGTAAACGAAAAGTCGGGGAGAAAATAGAGATTCTAAAACTGGACTGCATAGCTAAAACAACTGGAGAGAAAAAAATATATACTTTTAATGTTTCTAGATGGCGTTGTGTTCGGGCCGGCCCCAACGCCCGCCCTTGGCGGCCAAGGTAAAGTGATTGCTGTAGAGATCACATGGCTGCCCCTACCCCTCCCCCGCAACGCTCGTCAGCGACGCTTAAAACAAGTCGCCCTACTCGTTAGCGCCAGCCCCGTGCGAGCAAGACGTCGCCGCAATTACGTCATTAATGAGAGGATTGATTAGACGTTTCAGAAGTCTTCGCGCCAAACCAGGGCGCAGCCGGGCGCGCGACGCGGCTACACTGTCACCGCTATGCAAATCTCACTGTCTTGCTACATGACGGTTTAAAATGCAAAACTCTCGTTATGCAGTTTAAACAGTAATTTTTGTTTTGTTTTGCGGTTCTAGCTGCAAAACTTTTTATTGTATTATATTTCTTCGCGAGGTACGGGACAGATTACAGGAATTGGATGGATTAAGCCATTTTAGAACTGCGATTTAGCTACAAAACTTTTCAGTACTAAGGTTTTAACTGCAAAACTCAAGTCTAGTTTTGAAAAGTTATGTACTTTAACATACAACATATAGATTTGCAGAGCGAGACGAAACTTTCACGGAACCAGGCCCGGAATCAGGTCAACATAGGAGGGTTTCAAAATTAGCCGCCCGGCCCGTGACCAAAACAGTATTCTTTATACCTCAAAACAGTTTTACACGAGAGGGGGGGTTTACTCATACAAAATGTAAAGTGATTTTTTTTACTTTTAATTTTTTTTAGTACTTTGTTTTGATTTTTCTGTTGATTTTTCAAGTAAAATTTCACCACTTAGAGAAAAATATTGATCCTTTCACTCTATTGCTGGCTTTTCCCCCAGTGTTTTGTTTATTTTTCTCGATTTTTGCATTTGCATCTTTCTTCTTGATTTTATTTTAATTATTTTTCTGATTTTTTTAAATGATTTGTTTGGGGGTATGACGAAGTGACTCCCCCTCTGTTTTACGTGTTTACTTCCCAACATGAGTTGCTTTGCCCCGCGCGAGAGTAAGCCATGGAGTAAGCAGTCGGCGTTTCCAGTGTACTCCCACCACCGCGCCATGCTCGACTCGGTGAGAGCAGCAAAGCATCAGCACGGCCACCAAGACTCGTGATAATCGGAAGTATGCAGCAAACGAGACGCAGGGGGTGGCAGGGCGGAGCGGGGCGGGGCGGGGCGGGGCGGGGCGGGGCGGGGCGGGGCGGGGAGGGGCGGGGCGGGGTGGGGTGGGGCGCGGCAGCAGGGAGGAGGGAAAGGGGGAAAGCGAGAGGGTCGCCCGCGCTGCTGATGAGTTGCCAAGTGCCCCTAGGGGCCCTGGGGACACCCCTCCCCTCCCCTCCCCTCCCGGCCCCGCCCCGCCCACCTCTCCGCAGAGCAGCAGCTCCGACAAGCAGCCCGCAGTAACTCTGGAGCTTGTACCTCCATTCTTCATCTCACCCAGACAATATACAGTAGGTTGCGCACGTTGTTACACCGCAGTTACAGTCAGAGTTACTAGGCGGCGGGACGGGGCCGCCGGGCGCCGTCAGATGGGACCTCGGCAAGGCGGAGGGGAACGCGCATGCGTTGGACAAGTACGTACTCTCACTTACTCTCTCTCTCTCTCTCTCTCTCTCTCTCTCTCTCTCTCTCTCTCTCTCTCTCTCTCTCCCTCTTTCCTCTCTCTCTCTCTCTCTCTCCCTCTTTCCGGTGCACGAATGCCCGGTTCGTATCGGTCCGGTTCGCCCCGGGATTTACTCGAGTGCCTGTTGGTATGTCTCGCCTCGGCACGGTACCACACTGTAAAATTCTTACGAAGAAAATTCTTCGCAGCGTTGCGAAGAATTTGGCTGCTTCGTAAGGCTTCGCAATACGAAGTATTTTCTTCGCAAGCCCCGCCTTGCGAAGAAATTTCTTCGCACACTACGAAGAAAATGCTTCGCAATACAAAGCAGCCAAATGCTTCGCAGCTTACGAACGATTTTCTTCGTAATGCGAAGCATTTCTTCGCAAGGTTTTAACAGTGCAGAGTTCCGCTCGGTCGAGGCGGGTGGGGCCGATTCCCGCTCCACAAACCTTCTTGGAGCCGCCTCTCTTCTAGCAGCCGGCCCTAACATTGTGGCACGGTCCTCTCCCTCTCCCCCTTCCCCTCCGTAAAACTGCCTCGATACTCCGCGCCTTACCTCTGAGCCTCTCAGTCATCGGTCGCTTCCAATTATAAGCGTTTGTGACGTTGCTTTCTAAATGCCAGTTTTTTTGTCTTTTTTTTAAAAAAAAAAGAAGCAGGAAGGAAAAAAAAAGTTTTCCTATAAGGGCTAATATCAGCGAATATGGCACCACCTGAAAGTATTACCTCCCTCAGCTAAGTTTTGCCTGGTAAAGCGACGAGCGTTTGCTATACAAGGTCAGGAGTTACACGATTCTTTTTGAAACTGTGAATTTTTTTGCCATGATGAGTGAAAAATTTTGGCTCCCCCTTTCACATTTATTGTCCGTATACAGAAGACCAAAATTAGGCAAACTTCTTGAAAAATGCCGACACTTTGGCATCAGATAGCGCCCACGGCGTTCGGAGAGTACCCGCGCTCTCATGCCGCTCTCTTCGCCTGAAGAGAGAGAGGGGGAAAGGAGAGATGGAGAGATACATCAAAAGAAAAGTGGGACTGAGGGAAGAAGAGGAAAGAGAGAGAGAGAGAGAGAGGGCTGGCGCTACCTCGAGTGTCCTGCGGAGTGGAAACCACACGGCTCGTTCACTCCCTCTCTCCCTCCCTTTCTCTCTCCTTACCCCGATCCATTTGTCTCTATCGCTCCGTCTCTAGCGCGCACACACCCACACACACACTCGCGCACAGCAATTAGAGCCAGCAGCAGCGCCACATCGATTTGTACGGTTCGTTGCTCTGCCGGTAAGAAGCAGCAGCAGTGGGGGTGGCGGGGCCTCTTAACGCGCACCACCCCCCCGGGCCGGCCGCGGCCCCCGCCCCCGCCCGCCCCTGCAGCGCCCTGCCCTGCCTCCAGCCAGCAGTCACACAAAGCACATCGACATAACACGCAGATTACATTGCGTTTTCGCGTGATTCACGCCGCGAATGTTTCCCGTCACGGCAGAGCGGTGCGGCCCTGCCGACCTTTTGTCATCCGACGGCAGATTTGTTTGAGCGGCTGGGGCGAGGCGGGGCGGGCCAGGGGTGGGGCGGGGCCGGGCGGGGCCGGGCGGGGCGGGCCTCCTGCCCAGCCTTTCTCCGTCTGCGTCCATCCCCCCAACCAATCTGTATGCTTATGGACCGGCAGGGGGATCGGCGCGGCCCGGCCGGATGGCCTAGGCAGCTGACGCCCCGGCCCCGCCCCGCCCCTACTGACCCACTGACAAGTTGTGAAAAAGAGCCCGCATCTCAAACCCCGTCGATGAAAGAGATAGGAAAGTATTCGTCCTTTGTGAAGCAGGACTGCTGAGGACGCGCCTAAGCAGTAATCGAAGGTGTGCTCCGGCCCAGACCAGCGCCTGACATCCCGCGACAAAGTTTAAGCCGTCCAAAATATTATTACTAGCCATTTGGCCAAAGTCAGCAGAGCTAGAAGCGCAGGGGGGAAAGGGGGCGGAGAGGAAGGTACGGGACCCGGTGTGAGAGTAGAGGTGAGGCCTTGGGTGAGGCTCACCAAAGTCACTTTCCCTGCCTCGACAAATGTCCTCCGCTCGCTTCCATATCCTCCCTTCTGCTTCCCCCCCCCCTCCCCTCACACACACAAACACTGTCAAACGCTTGCAAAGACAAAGTTGGCTCTGAGAAACGATTTGTTTTGCAAGCTGCAACTAATTTTTCAGCTTTGAATCAAGAACTAGTTCTTAGCATGCTTACATTACAGGGAAAATTACTTTTCAAGAATTCTCGCACATTAAAAATAAGTTCTTTGCAATAAAAACTTATTCTCTGAAATGCAAAGATCAATAATTCTTGGAAAAGTTGCAAAGAATTTAGTTAGAGAGCATACTACAGTGCATTTTTCTCCTCCTCTTCTCTTTCACTTCCCCAACCCTGCTAGCCTTTGTACCATTTCCTCTTTTCACTCACTTCCTCCCCCTGCCGGACCTGCTACCTCCCCCACCCCTCCCTCCACATCTCACCCCATTTACCTTCCCTTCCTCCCAACCTCCTTGTAGTCACCATGGGTCGACGTATAAGGTTAGGGTTACCCGCAGCAATGGCTAAACGCCAATGCGCAACGGAGACACGGCGAAATACAAGGTAGGATGGGGTGAGAGGAAGGGAGGAGAGAGGGAGAGAGAGTGAGATAGAATGTGGAGGAGAGGACGCAGCTTGGAGAGCAGCACGGCGCGGAAAATGGGGTATATAGTAAGGGGAGTGAGGGGTGGGGTAGCAGCAGAATAAGAACCTGTGCGGCGTAAGGCCCCAAATTGAGCGTCCTTTGAGCAGCGCGCGGGCGGACAGTGTGGAGTGACAAGTTGATCACCGCCGTACACGGCCGTGTGGCGGGGCAAAATAAAGTCCCTGATCTCCAAGAGAGCGACAGGCCGGGACGGACTCCACGCGAGAGCTGGAGCGACGGAGCGAGCAATTTGACGAAAACGAGATTGGTGGGCTGGCGTTTAGAACTAAAACATAAAGGCAATATTCGAGGGGGGATCACTCATACAAACTGAGAACAATGATTTTATATATATATATATATATATATATATATATATATTTTTGGGGGGGGAGGGGGGTTACTAATTTTTGTTTGGATTTGTTTGGATTTGTTTTTGTGATTTTTCAAGCGAAATTTCACTTTTTGATAAAGTTAGATCTCTCTCCACCTATATCTGCATTTTTGAATTTTTAATTCAGTTTGTTGTTTATTTATTTGCGGTTTTCCTGATTTTTCTGTATATTTCTTCTTGATTTAATTTGATTTCTTTTTTTTTGTGATTTCATAAATGATTTTTGGGGGCCGAACAATGATTTTTTGAAGTGCGCCCCCCTCGATAGTATTGTAATCCTTTTAAAGCTGTCAATGTACAAGGGCTGTGCTTGCAGAAGGCGTTCACACAGCCACAGGTATAACGTTGTGTATAGCAGAGATCTAAAAGCAATTGGGTTTTGGCTTCCTTGTGCCGAGGGGCCTGACCCGATAGAGTTGAGGCGCTTCCCTCTTGAGGTCCCCGCCACACACACACCGGCAGCTCGAGTACCTCAGGAGGCAGCGGCGGCGGTTCAAGCAACCGGATGTGGAGATCAGGAGTCCTGATTTACTGCCGGTCAAATCAAATGTATTCCTACTGCGGTGCGACTCGGTGACGCGGAGACAGCGGCTGTGGAGCCCGCCTCGCCATGCGTCAAATGCCGCCTGCCTCTCTCTCTCTCTCTCTCTCTCTCTCTCTCTCTCTCTCTCTCTCTCTCTCTCTCTTTCTCTCTCTCCCTCTTTCTCTTCAACTCTCCCGCGGCGCTTTGAGGGGAAAGGTGCTGCTGTCTGATTTCGAAGATCGCTCCTCCTGTACCTCTTTCCTTGTCGTACCGATGGCAATGCTCTACGTTGTGGATGGCTGGGCCCAATGAGTGCGACAGGGATGGCGGTGCGAGAGCGATCTTCGGAATCAGCCTGCAGGGCGCTGCTGTGCGGCGTGGCAGCCGCAACGCCTCTAAGTGCTTCGGCGATTGAGTGGGGGAACCAACAGTGGCGCAGGAATTTGGCGGGGCACCCTCACCCCCCATCCACTCCCACTACTACTGCATCACTAGTTTCACATAACACGGCGAGCAAAAGTTTTCCCTGAATTACCTGCAACGCACAGGCAATGTATTTCCAACTTTTGCGGAGGCATCCGTACAGTCCCCGAGCACCCATTTTACTCTCTCTCTCTCTCTCTCTCTCTCTCTCTCTCTCTCTCTCTCTCTCTCTCTCTCTCTTCTACCTGGCGGAACTAGGGGACCATTTCTTTTCTGGCGAGGCCAATCGCAATCGGTCCGAGGATGGGGCGGGGAAGGACCGAGACGACATTATTCGCTCGAGAGGGTCGTAACGTACCTACACTGCTAAACCCTTTCATACGCGGAATATTATACTAATAGGAAAAAAAAATTGTACAGTGAGGTGAAAACATTCGACGAAAAAGTTTTGGCCCTCCTGGTGGAATGGTACGCTAGAGTCCAGCACACGGCGCCGCCAGCAACGCTTCGTGTTGTCCTCTGGAGAACTTCCCTCAATCCGTCGAGCTGCGCCGCCCAGCTCCCCCGCCAAATTTTATCGCCTCCAACTTTTATATTTTAGTGATTCGCTCCCGCTGCTGATTTATACCACCCGCCAGGCAAGGCCGCTCCCCCCTCTCCCCCTCCACCACGCCCACCGCCACCACCCTCCCCTCGCTCGAAATCCCTGCCATCAAGAGGAAGAAGTTGCGATTCAGCTCGTCCCACAGCCCGAGTGAAAGAGAGGGCGAGGTACACGGGAGGAGGAAGGGCGAGAGAGAGAGAAGGACGGAGAAGGATAAAGACCACCAACAAAGAGAGCGACACTACATCAGCTGACTCACGTCGACTTGTCAAACAAAATCACGGCACATCCACGTGCGTGCGACTGGAGAACAAAATTATTTTTTTAAAGCAAAAGGCTTTACAGATTTTTTTTTCTCTGGAGGTGGGAGATTGCGCCAAAAAGTCTCGCTGGGCATGCGGAAGCGATTACGAGGCGTCGCAGCCCTTGGCGGGCCTGGTCGGGTAGAGGAGGTGAGGGGGGGGGGGGGGCTGAGAGGCCGGGAGGGGAGGGAAGCCCCACAGCAGGCCCGTGCCCGCGCCTGACCGGCCCGGCCTGGCCGTCCTGCACGGCGCGGCGGGGCGGGTCACACGCGTTAGATATTCCGCCAAGGCCTCTGCTGAATTCGTAATGGACGGCACGTGTACAAGGCCGGGCCACAGCGGGTCACACACACGGGGGCGCGTGTGCGGGCGCGGGCGGACAGCGCTAGCGTGCACACACACACACACACGCGCGCACACACACACACTCACACACACACTCACGCCCAGCGCGAGCGAGCATTACAAAATAATTGAACACCTCATTCCTGACGTACAAAGTCGCCTCTATACAGCCGTTTTATGCTCCGGCCCGCCCCCGGCCCCGCCCCCGGCCCCGCCCCCGGCCCCGCCCCCCGGCCCGTCCCCCGCCCCACCCCGCCCCGCCCCCCAGCGCGCGGTGTGGCGCAGGACGAGCCAGTCACCTCGGTGCTTCACCGGGGGATACATAGTACGGGTTCCTTACGCCCTTCCGAGCCGAAGGGAGCGAGTGGGTGTGAAGTAGTGTGCAGGAGGAGTAGAGGAAGCAGAGTGGGAGAGAGAGAGAGCGAGAGTAAGGAAGAGGGATGTAAAGCAGAGTGCTGGCGGATGAGTGACGCGCGCGCTCCTCCACGCCGCTTCAGCGCGTGACTTTCCCAGTAGAAACGAAATATGAGCGGTTCAGCTCGCCCCCGCGTCTCCGAGGAGCAGCGTCATCAGCAGGAACAGAAACAACATCACTACAACGTAAAATAAATAAAAAAATACCTACGGGTGAGCGCACATATTCACACAGACAGACAGTTAGACACACACACACACACACACACACACATACGCGCGCGCGCGCGTGCACGTACACACACATATGTGAACGCAAACGTGCGCACACACACACGCACGCGCGCACACACACACACACCGCCCACAAGGCAGATCAAGGCACACAGCACAAACACAGATGATTCGTATCCAGGTTATCCAAGAGGCAGGCAGCGGTAGCAAAAGCACTTTTTCACTTTGTCACACATCACAAGCGGAATCCAGAGCGGCGCCGGGCCGGGCCGGACCGGACCTAGCCAGGCGAGGCCAGAGGAGTGCGCAGGAAACAAGGTCTTCCCTTTTACGAGGAATCTTTTGGCCGCAGCAGGAGGGCAGCCGGGGAGGAAAAAGGGATGGAAAGGGATGGAAGTTCAGAAGCACACTGCGTCGGAGAAGAAATTGGCGAGAAGAAAATGGAGCAGGGAACAAAAACAGAGCGGGCTACGCAGGGCTGGGTGCTTCCGGCAAGCCTTGGCGCCTTGGCCGGTGCGGCCCGGGGGCCCGGGCCCCGCCACAGCTTTTGCGCAGTTTGCCGCTGCTCCGGGTTGCGGCCCGGGCCGGACCGGGCCGAGCCGGGCGCGCATATTGCCGCGGCACCGCACGATTCCAGGTTCCGGGGGCTTCCTCCGGGTCGGTGTCGCTCCGCCACGGGCGTCCCGGCCGCGCCGGCGCTGTGGACATCCTCACGTACCATTTTCGGTGTCGCCGGGTTCGGGACAGCGGCTGACGAGAGCGTGGTGGTGGCGGAGGGGCGAGAGCGAGTCGCCCGGCCTTGCACAGTCAAACGCACCGACACACACACTCACACACACGCAAGGTCCTCGACGGGCTGGGCTGGCGGCTCGCTATGGGTTCAGGCCGAGCTGCCGAGCGCTACTGAGCGCAGGAGGCGAGGCGCAGGGCCCTGCCAGGCCGGCCCGGCCCGGGCCCAGCGGGAGCGGCGGGGAGGGGGGGGAGGGGCCGCGAGCGGCGCGCGGTGGAGGTGGCAGTGGTTGCGGGGGCAGCAGCACCCGAGCGCCGCCCGAGCCCGGCCCGGGGGTAGAGCGAAGGGGGTAGATTTGTGAGCCGCCGAAGCGACCCGAAGACACCCGAAGCTCCCCGATGTCGGCGAAGGCCGGCGTCGGGGTCCACCGCGCACGCTACGGGCGAAGGGGGTGGCGGGGGCGCGGCGCGGCGGCGCGGGGCGCGTGGGGCCCTGTGGGTGGTGCGGCGTAGCGACGCGGGGAGGGGTGGGGCGGAGGGGGCCCCGGAGGTGGGGCCCTGGAGGTGGGGCCCGCGGGGGCCACGCGGGGGTGGCGAGGCCCGAGGGGGTGGAGGGGGGTGGGGGTGGGAGGGGGTCGCCTCGCCGCGCGGTGCCAGGAGCAGCGGGAACAAACTGCTCACCGTGGCACGGGGCGGGGCGGGGCGGGGCGGGGCGGGGCGGGGCGAGGCGCAGCCCCCTCCCAGTCCACGCGTTATCCGCGTCCGCGCTGCCTCCCCGTCCGCCCCGCGCCCCGCCCCGCCCCGCCTCACCCTACCCTCCCGGCCGAGTGGTTCCAACTCCTTGGTCCCGGGTCCCGGCGCCCCGCCCCACCCCGCCCCGCCCGGACACACTAGGAGAGGGACCCCACTGATATGCTTAGGTCCGCCGCGGTGAAGGCTAAGATAGGCGTAATCAATATCCCCGGCGGGCCTCTAAACGCGGCCCGCTCCGCCCCGCGCGGCGGTATCAGAGTTGCCGCTTCAGCGACTACCGCTCCGATCCGCCTCCCGCCTCGTCCGTCCGCTGCCCTGCCACCCCCACCGCTGCCTCCGTCATCTCTCTCTCTCTCTCTCTCTCTCTCTCTCTCTCTCTCTCTCTCTCTCTCTCTCTCTCTCTCTCTCTCTCTGACGACGCCCCCGCGCAACGTGTTCGCGGCCTGGTGGTGCCAGGCTCACATCACGTCAAAGTCTCAGACGCTGCCACCACACCGGCTGCACGCCCCATCCCGCTTTGTCACACTAAGCGCATGGTAGAATGAGACGTACAGAGAGGCCGAAGTGAACCGCAGCCCATGTAATAAGACCATCATCAATGGCCCTCCAATGCCGCGTGTCAAAGTAGGGAGTTTGGAATCCCTCTCGAAAGTTTTCTTTAAGTCAGAGAAACGGCCCCCTCATTTTCAGCAAGATGCTAAACAGAATATGCTCACTGATAAAATCTCACAATGTCATTTACTGGAGGATCTACGACGGTTCCGGTTCACCCAACACCTTTCACCCACCCCTTGTTCCACCCAACTCAACTTAATCCACCATTTTTTCACCCATTTCTTTAAATCCAAAAATGTTTGACTCAATAACCGTTTAGTCCACCTTTGTATTTGCATGCCCACTAGAGGGGCAGGTTGTTGCCGCATGCTCGCAGGAATCGCAGGAAATCGATTCTTCTGCCTTCTGCCTTCATTTCTTCGTAGCGTCCCCCTTTAGACTTTATAAAACCTATAGACTATGTATGTAAACCTATAGACTTTATAAAATGTACCCTTTAGACTTTATAAAAAGGAAATAAAATGGAATGGTGGGTGGGGTGGGTTTTGCCATCCCAACGAAGGCACTTGGTCCTTCAGTAGGTATACTAGGGTGGAGCAAATGCCAGTAGGCTCTGGTGATATTGGGGGGAATGAGGTGGATGTAAAACTGGTGGGCAAAATCGAGCAAAACTGTGTTGGGAATTCAAGTATTGGGTAAAAGGCATTGGATCAACCGTCCTGATCCCTTTACTGAAAGTTAAACTGTGAAAACTGAGGTCGTTGTTTTTGCCAAAACTTTTGCATTATTAAAGGGTACCAAAATTTTGCCCTTATTAGAGTAACGACAGTGTTGGGCAACTTTAACGAGATTTCGGCTACCTCATTCTACAATAATCCCAAATTTTTGTATTAAAAATGTTCAAAACTTGCCATTTTGTAGGAGGTGGCTACTGCTTGAGTACCGTACAGCAACCCCTGCGGTAGATTACGGCAATTCTTCAACGTTAGCTATGATGACGGTTGAACCCACAATGGCCGGAATCCGAACGTCAATCAGTCAGTCAGCTAGTCACTCGTTTTAGCGTCCCTCGTTCATTATTTGGGATGATTTTCAATTAAATAAGTTATTTTTTTTTTAAATAAAAAGTCCTGAATTCAAAAGTGAAGTGGAATAGACGAGGGTAAAACAAAAGTAAAGGAGTGACTGACGGGAGGAAAATGACTGACGGACGGCGGATTCCTGCCACTAGGGGGCCGACTTAATCAGGGTGCATCATCACTGTAACTTACCAAAACCTACACCGAAAGCTACGGTGCTGCAGCTTCAAAGTTCACCGTAGCTTTCAGTGAAATTCACTGCAGGGTTTCAACAGCACACGGCCGCGGCTTCTCTTTTGTACCGACTTAAGACGCCGCGGCGCTATTTCCTGCGCGAGAGAAGGGGAACAAAAGCGCCCCGATTCGTGAGCTGTGTGCGACTTTTCACCCCAACCTCGAGCTCGAGCGCGCGCGCGCAGAGAGAGAGAGAGAGAGAGAGAGAGAGAGAGAGAGAGAGAGAGAGAGAGAGAGAGAGAGAGAGAGAGAGACGCACGCACGCACAGGCGCCCCCACACTCGGGCCAGCTACGGCCGCGCGATTGCCGCCCACACACGTACCTACATACACAAAGACCTCTGATGAGATACCGACGCTCTCTTGGTGCAGCAAAGGCATGCTTTTGTGCGAAGTGAGGTGAATGTGTGTGTGTGTGTATGTGTGTATGTGTGTGTGTGTGTGTGCGCGCGCTGGAGAGGGAAGGTGCAATGCTGGCCCATAGCACAGCAGCACACGCCGGGCCGGAGCGGGCGGCCTCTGGTGCTGCTGGTGGTGTTACGCCTGCACCTGAAATGTGTTGACCCAATTCTGCGCCTCAGCCCGGCCCGGCCCGGCCCGGCCCGGCCCTGTGTTGGGCATCTGGCCTCCTTCGTGAATCAGAGGCACCCCCTTCGACCCCCGCGGGCCCGCCCCTCCCGTCCCGCCACCACCGCCATCCATATCCGGCCTTGTCCTATCACATTTTCTTTCCACCTCCGCCTCACTCCCGCCCACTCCCGCCCCCTATCCTCAACCCGCCCATAATCCCCCTACCCTACCCGCGCCAACACCCACCCGCCCTACCGCTCCGGCGGGGGGAGGCACCTTCTGTGCCTGACGAGGGTGTTGCCAGACTCGCTGGAAAACTGGCGACTGAGGCAGAGAGAGAGAGAGAGAGAGAGAGAGAGAGAGAGAGAGAGAGAGAGAGAGAGAGAGAATGAGAGAGACAGAGAAAGACGTACTAACAGCACGACCGAGGTGGCTCGTGCATCTGCTGCCCTCCATGAAGGTCACACAGCCCGGCCCGACAGTCACGTGTAAAAGCTCTCTCCAGGCTGAGCTGAGCAGAGCAGTTCCGTCAAGCTCACGCTCAGAGACTCAACATATTTTCTCAACAAAATATCTCGCCCAATAGGCAAGGACAAGGGTGCAATCAGCAATATTGGTCGCGAACGCGCGCGACGCTCATACGAACGGCAGTCGGATATCGTCGCGAGGAAATCGGAAAAGCGGCCGGGGAAAAATATGGGCGCAGCGGGGTGGGGTGGGGGAGACTGCTACCTAGGGATAACCTGCTTTTGCACACAAATTTGGCAAAAGGGGAAAAAGTAGGGAATGAGGGGAAAAGGAATGGCAGGGCGGTGCTCGGGGACAAGAATCGCACAGATAAATAAAAGAAGAAAATACCAAACCATAAAATCACATTGCAGCGAATATACGGCAGGTGAGCAGAGGTCCGTATTCAGGAAGGGGTAGAGAATACTGTGAAAGAGAGGTGAGTGCGGGGGAGAGAGGAGTGAGGGAAAGATCGAAGCGAAGCGAGAGAGACGCGCGCGGAGGCGAGGGGAGCGGTCGACAATAACAGCACAACAGTTTCTAATGCGTTCATTCCTCATACGGGCCCGGGCGGGGCGGGGCGGGGCGGGGCAGCCAGCGGCAGCGTTCGCGCAGTATTGGAAGGGCCACTCGATAGCGGAGCTCGTAATTCTCGCAAAACTTTACTCTCTCTCCCTCGGAAAGACCCTACGCTCCCCCATCTCCGAACGGAACGCCACAGGCGACAGTGTTCCAGCGCGCGCGCGTGCCCGCGTGTGTGTGTGTGTGTGTGTGTGTGCGCGTGCGTGTGTGTGTGTGTGCGTGCGTGTGTGTGCGCGTGCGCGCGCTCGGGCGCGTGTTTGGCACCGCACCTCTCCCACAGGCTGAGCCGATCCGCCTCTCCTCTCCCACCTTTCACAGCCTTCTGTTTTCTCTGCCGTTCCTGCCCCCCAAATCCAGCCCTTTTCTCCCCCCTTCCCCCACTTCCCTCAAATGCGCCCCCTTCTGGTCCTGGGGACACTAGCACCATGAGGCACAAACAAGTTGTAAAACCAAAGCACTGTGTCGGCCCTCCCTGCCGGTGGGCGTGGGGCGCGCCGGGCGGGCGGGGAGCGGGTCGGACGAGTGCCCTGAATACAAGCGCTGCACAAAAGCATCCCATGTGTCCGAGCCGAGCGGAGCACCCAGTAAAACGCGGCCACGCCTGACTGACAATGAAACCTCGATGGCCCCGCGATCCTGCTGCCGCACTGCGCCCCTCGCGTGGACCCAGTGGTGGTCCCAGAGGCGGCCCAGTGCAAGGGGGAAGCAATTCTGAATTGTGGAGTACAAATTTTGTGAATTTTGTGAATTTTGTGAATCTTGGTGTTTTTATTTATGTTTTTAAATTACAGAATTTTAATGAATTTTCGCTTGAATTTTTTCCTAAATTTTTGTGATATTTTGAGGATTTTTCGGGATGACCTCAGAAAATACACGCACATCTGATCCAAATTATTCTCTCAATTACATGATTAAATAGGATTTTTAGTAAATTATTGTGAATGATTTCTATTTATTCCAAATTATTGGAAATTAACTTGCAATGATGCAAAATAATCACAATTATTTCAATTATTTTTTAAAACTTTTCAGAAACAAATTTTGCTCTGCAATTGAAAGGGTGGCGTGAAAACATGGAAAATTTTTGCGGCAGTAAACCTCCCGAAGGAGGTTGCGGTTCCCGCCAGGCACAGGGCTTTTACCCCCTGTGGCAGCCAACTGCTTCGGTGTTCCATGGGAACCGGCGCTTTGCTGACTGCGATCCTATCGCGCAATTCGACAGATTTGATCCCCGTACCACCATTGGCCTACCCCTAGAGGTACGAGCGGTGTCAAGGGCGTTAGACTTCCAGATCCCAGTTTCAGAGGCCTTACCTCAGAGGGGTACGCGGGATTCGAACCCACAACCCCGAGTGCCGACACATAGCCAGAACGGGAAGCGACCCAACGCCCAGAGCCACCGAGCCAACGGCGGTGAGACGTGTTTAATTTCTACTTGACCTGCCCTGGAGCAGCTGGCAAAGGAAATGCCAAGCGCGAAAAACACTTTCCCGAGTGGGATTCGAACTTCGGACCACTCGGTTCAGTGTTGCGCGCTGTACCAACTGAGCCACGACGTCTCGATGACTGTTCAGTGCGACGGGTTCGCGTCGTATTTGCCCTATCCCCCAGCCTCCAGCCAGGAGGACAGGGCAAATACGACTCGAACCCGTCGCACTAGACAGTCATCGAGACGTCGTGGCTCAGTTGGTAGAGCGCGCAACACTGAACCGAGTGGTCCGAAGTTCGAATCCCACTCGGGAAAGTGTTTTTCGCGCTTGGCATTTCCTTTGCCAGCTGCTCCAGGGCAGGTCAAGTAGAAATTAAACACGTCTCACCGCCGTTGGCTCGGTGGCTCTGGGCGTTGGGTCGCTTCCTGTTCTGGCTACGTGTCGGCACTCGGGGTTGTGGGTTCGAATCCCGCGTACCCCTCTGAGGTAAGGCCTCTGAAACTGGGATCAGGAAGTCTAACGCTCTTGACACCGCTCGTACCTCTAGGGGTAGGCCAATGGTGGTACGGGGATCAAATCTGTCGAATTGCGCGATAGGATCGCAGTCAGCAAAGCGCCGGTTCCCATGGAACACCGAAGCAGTTGGCTGCCACGGGGGGTAAAAGCCCTGTGCCTGGCGGGAACCGCAACCTCCTTCGGGAGGTTTACTGCCGCAAAAATTTTCCATGTTTTCACGCCACCCTTTCAATTGCAGAGCAAAATTTGTTTCTGAAAAGTTTTAAAAAATAATTGAAATAATTGTGATTATTTTGCATCATTGCAAGTTAATTTCCAATAATTTGGAATAAATAGAAATCATTCACAATAATTTACTAAAAATCCTATTTAATCATGTAATTGAGAGAATAATTTGGATCAAATGTGCGTGTATTTTCTGGGGCATCCCCGATTTTTCTGAATTTCTCTTAATGTTCCAGTATTTTTATGAACTCTCCTGAATTTCTCTGAATCTTCCAGAATTTTTCTGATTTACGAGTTGTACAAAATCTTCAGAATGCCCCCCCCCCCCCCCCCTCCTCCTCCCGTGCCAGTGGTGGTCTCAGTGGTGGCCCTAATGGTGGCCTGGTGCTGCTCGACGAGCACCGTGTCTCCAGTCGCTCTCGTCAATCTCCCGGTAGCGCTGGTACGCCGTTGGCGCGCGGGAAGCTTCCTCGAGCTCTCGAAACGATTTCAGCGTCCCTTCCGAAGTGGCGCACGGGGCGCGCGGGGCGCCGAGGCCGCGTCGAATTGGGTCGACCAAAACCCCGCTCCGCTCCGCCCCGCGCCGCGCCACCACCCGACCGGCAGAACCAGCTCCACCCCCGCAACTCCTCACGTGCGCACTTCACAGTTGACTTGTTAATGCGAAGCTTGTCGCGAAAAAAACGGAGGGAGGAAAAAGAGAAATGGAGAGGCCCAGAGAAAAGAGATGAGACTGAACAGTCACAGTGCGCCCCGTTAGGTCCGCTGAGACTGTCTAGAGCTAAGGCTTAGGGAAGTAGTAGTTCTGCGCCTTTAAAAACAGCCAGTCTTGAACAAAGTAGTACACGGTTCGCCCTCATACACAATTTTGGGATAACTATATGCGCGTTTTTTAACGACACGGAGAAAACGACGTCTTGGTTTTCAAGCAGTTTTGGAAAAACCAAGACGCTCTTATGGAGAAAATACACGGGATTTGTGAGGCACCTTGAAAACCAAGACGCCGGTTTCTCCGTAAACAACTCTGCACAAGGAACACACTTTGGAATAGTAATGCACGAAAACTTCACTGTAACAGGCTAATTGGTGTTTTGTGCGTAGCTACGTAAAACTGAGCACATACGTAACTTACGCACGATATTCTTGCATAATTACGCACAATATCGTGAATTGCACGTAAAATACGAATTATTTCGGACGTACGTATGTGCACAGTTTTACGTAGCTACGCAGAAAATACTAGACAGCCCGTTGTACACAACTGCAGCTGCATAGAATTCTACAAGGTTTATCCACAACATGTAGTGCATAAGGGTTCAGTGAGAAGGTGTAGGTAGATGATGAAATGGTACGCGCGGGAAGAGAGAGGGCGAGGGGGAGAGAGAGGGAGAGAGAGAGAGAGAGAGAGAGGGGGGGGGCTGATGGAGGGAGAGTGAGTGAGACTGGAGTAGAGAAGGTAGGGGCGTGCGTCTACCTTGAGCAAAGAACCTACACAATGTGTCTGTTCGCACGGCGATAGCGCACAAAAGGTGTCGTTCTAAGCGCACGGCGGGCGGGGCAGGGTTGAAGAGGAGTCAGGTGGCTGAGGCCGTCTCTCTCTCACTCCGCACACGCCACTGGTCGTAGTAAAGCCCGCACTACGACTGACGTCATTCTCACTCAGCCCCACCCCCACCCCTTCACAATCTCTCTCCCACGCGCGCGCTTCTCCTCCTATCTCTCCGCGCGCAGGAAAGCTCTTTTCAGCCCCACACCACCACCGTCGATACAAACGGGGCGCGCGGGGCGCGCCTGATGGGCCCCCGTGCTGGGGCGGGGCGGGGCGGGGCGGGGCAGGGCGGGGCAGGGCCCCACAGGCCCCACAGCCAGTGCACAACCCTCAGTTTCATTCATTAGACGAAGCACAGCGCGGCCTTGGCGTCCCGGAGCGTCCCGACGCGACGTGGAGGGTCGCGTGTCCCATCTACGGCTGCTCCTACGGTCTCTCTCTCTCTTCTCACTCTCTCTCTTTCTCTCTATCTCGCTCTCTCTCTCGCTCTTCCTCTCTTCAATGGGTTTACCCTTTGCCCAGCCCTAGCCATCCGCCCTTTCAATTGTTTCCCTTCGGTCTCATGGTAAAGAGAGGAGAAAAGGATGGATATATAAGAAAAGTACCGAGAGAGAAAGAAAGAGAGCAGGGAAGGGAGAGAGAAAAAAAGGCGTTAAGGATACACCTAGCGCTTTGATGTCAACGGCAAGCAGGAACTCTCCATATTGGGCGCTGCCTTCAATAAATCCTGATTTCCAATTCCTTTGCCGTCCACAATTCGGCGGCGGCGGAGCGGGCGGGGATCCCCAGGCGACAGACGTAGAAGTAATCGAAGTCTACCTCGAGGAAGAGCGAGACCCAGGAGAGCGACGGGTAAGGCAGGGGCGCTCGCGGTAGCGAGACTGAGAGAGGAGAGAGGAGAGAGAGAGAGAGAGAGAGAGAGAGAGAGAGAGAGAGAGAGAGAGAGAGAAGCGGCGCACTGCTTCTGACACCCGGCTGCATGACTGCATGACAATCTTGAGCGCGGGCTACCGCGGGTCGTGCGTGTACGCGTCACCTTCCCAAACAGTAAAGACAACACGGGTAATTAAAATAAAATAAAAGACTTAGAACTCCGCGGTGTTTTTTATTTCCCCCTCCCCAACCTTCTCCGACCCCCGACGGGACATTACTTCAAAAACTTATTGTACGGCCCCAAAAAACTCAATTGAATATTTTTAAAAAAATAATGAAGAAGAGTATAGAAAAATCAGAAACAAAGGAACAAAAAATGAGAAATTTTAGAAAAATTGAGGGAAAGGATCAAAATTTGTCAAAAAGTGACAGAAAATTTCCTCGAAAAATCAAAGCAAAAAACTCAAAGGAATCAAAAGTAAAAATAAATCATTTTACACATTTTGTGTTGTGATTCCCTCCTCACAACCCCCTATGCCCCTCTATCCTCCCCTCACCTTTCCAGCTCAACAAGAGGGCGTGCCTGCCCCTAGACGTCGTGCTGCAAACAAAGTTACAAAAACTCGGGACAGGCCGGGCATGGCCGCACTGCGCAGCTCGAGTCATCAAAAGGAAGCAAATCTCCCGTCGATCTATCTGGAAATACTCTAAGCGTCGTGGTGCGGAGAGGGGTGGGGCGGGGCGGGCCGGAGCGCCGCCTCCAAACTTTAGAACGATCCGCGCTGGGGCGGCGAGCCCGGGCCCCCGGCCCCCGGGGGGGCTGCAGGCCTAATGGTAATCAGCGGTTAGCGAGGCCACAAGCGCTGCAATCGGCGCGCCCTGCCCTGCCGCCCGCGCCAGCACACGGCAGTCGCGGCCCCCTGATTGGCCAGGCACAGCGGCCGCCTGAGCGGAGAGCCAATCACGGGCTGGCCCGCAAATGCGCAGACGTTTAAAGAATCCGGAAGCGCAGCGTTGCGAACAGAGCGGGGGCATGGAACGTGTGGGCGATGTGGGCGGCAGGGGCACCAATATTCCAGCGCATGCAGCTCTGCCCACCACATGCGGGCGCCTCTCTCTCTCTCTCTCTCTCTCTCTCTCTCTCTCTCTCTCTCTCTCTCGCTCTCTCTCACTTCCCTACCACTACCTTTCTCTCTCCTGCTCACTCCCACATCTTTCTCTATATTTCCCTCCCCGCCAACCCCCGTGCGCACACGCACACGCACATCGCACACACTCACTCCTGAGATCCACCTCAGGCAGGGAAATCATTCACACGGCTCTCGCGGGTGCCCCCTTTTCCCTGGTGGAATTCCGCTAACTCCCCGTTCCCCTTTCACACACACGACCTTCTCCCCACCCGTGCCTCCACGTGGAACCCACTGCGGGCCGACCTAACTCTCTAACCCGATACCTTCCCATCCCACTCACTTCCTGGTTGTCCCTGGGGTGCGAGGGAACGCAGTCTCTGCTCCCGCACGGTTCCTCGCTCTCCCTCTCACCCTGTGTAGTGTCTTTGGTGGACCACACACCAACAGTTTCATTACAAAATCCCATTTCCAATCTGTACCACACTCTCTCCTAACCGTTTCGCGCTGGAGAAATAATGCTCCATCGAAAGAAAGCGGAAAAAAAAGAAGGAAAAAAAGAGAAAAGGCAAACTTCGAGCACGTAATCGCCTGCGCGAGGCTCTTGTTCTCGTGCGCACCGCCTCCATCATGCACTCGTCGGGGCGGCGGGGCCTCGGGCGCCTCACTCACCTGCAACAGACAGAGACAGACAAAGCCCATCAGATAAAGACGCATTACGCGGCCATCTTTATTTCATGACGCGTTCCCACTCACACCTTAAAGCCCTGCTGCTGCTACCCCTTCCGCCCCGCCCCGCCGCAACACCCTTCCCAACCGCCCTCGCCCCCTCTCTGTCGCGCAAAACCCCCAGAGCAGCGGGCACATCTGCCTGAGAGAATTAATTATTCTTGCTGCTAGTGCCCCTCCCCTCCCCCAACCCCCTCTCCAGACGCAGCGAACGGAAGCGTTTGGGCACGTTCCTCCTCCCCCCCCCCACACCCCACACACGCCCCCCCCCCCTCCTCCTGCACTGAGCGTGGGCGGGCACAGTCAGCAGTGGCCTTAAGATGCTGGGACAGATAGGCCAAGCGCCGCTAGCGCTCACCATCATGAGAGCCGAGGGCGCGGGGAGGGAGGGGGGCCTGAGCCTGCTGGCGAGATATCACGAGCAGAGAGGGGGCGGGTGGAAGGGGTGGGGGGGGGGGGGGGGGGGGCATGACGGCGCCGAACGCCTCGCGCTCAATGGCGACGGCGAGCGAAAGGTTTTGTGAAAACCGCTGCGGTCGGCGTTGCGACCGCCTGCCGGCCGGGCGTTCGCCAATTAGAACAAGTGGAGAGGTGAGGACATTGCGCCCCTCGTATCATGGGGGCAGGAGAGAGGGGGGCGGGGGGGTGGGAGGTCAGTTTTTTCCCCTGTTCGCCCGCAGTGAGCCATTGCAACAGCGGGGGTGGGGATTGCGGGCCGGGGGCGCCGGGGGCCCGGCCCCTCGCGCCACCAGTAAGGGCCAGACCATTAGGAGCTCACAAACCACGCCCCGCCACCGCACCACGGCCCCTGCAGCAGCAGCGGCGGCGGCGGGGATCGTCGGGCGCAATCTAGAGGCAAATCCTAGAGATCCTAGATCTGCTAGAGCTGCGGGTGGACCGCCGCCCTCCAGCGCCACCGCCAGCGCCACGCCGGGCCACGCCAGCCCAACTAGATTAGCCAGCCATTAATCTAGCCGCTGTAAAACGGCTTAAGACTACTTGGCTCAGAGCCTTGTGTGTGCGCAGGGGCCGAGCAGGGCCTATGCCACTCCCAGGAAAACGGAAACCAGACGAAAAACAAGGTCGTTACCATGATCTAACCAACCCACAAGGCTTCTCCGTAGGTAGAAAAGCAGGCTCTACTCAAATCGAACTAAATAGCCGTGTGTAAAGCATAATATTCATATTTGACGGAAATGTTTGGGGAAAATAATGGCAAAGAAAAACAAGAGAATGGGTGCATCGCTAACAGTAGTACGAGGCAAAGCCGCTGTAAATTAGTCTGGCGTTGTCCTGTTTGTTTTAGTTGCTCTCTATCGGGGCGACCTAAGGCTGCAGCATGAGGGAGGCGGAGGGGGACAAGGAGGGGGCAGGGCAGCGGCGTGCTGGGCCACGGAGACTTGAGATTTACGATGGACGCGAGTAATTAGGCTTTTAGGCTCAGATATTGTAAACTACTCGGGAAAGTTTGGGTTGTGGGTGGGGTAGAGGGGTAGGGGACGACACGGGGGTAGAGCACGTGAGTTGACAAGCTCGAGAGGGGGAGAAAGATAGAGAGGGCAAGGGAGGAGAGAGGCAGCAGCATAGGCAAGTAATGAAGAAAGTGAAGATAAAGTGGGCGGGATTTGAAGGGGAGGAAACAAGGCCGGGGAATAAGGTGGAAAAGAAGAGGAAAAGCAGATCAAGTCAGTCAGCAAGAAGGTGAGATATCGAGCGAGATATCGGCCGCAGGTCGGGCTGTGCCGGGCACTGCCGCCTGCTGATACTTCTGATGCTAATACGGCCGGTGCCGGCGGTGCGGGGCGGTGCGGGGCGGTGCGGGGTCGGGGCGGTCTAAGGCTAGGCTGGGCAGGCTCTTTACGGTCCCACACCCCAACCCACAAGGGTCTCCCCTTGGCACGGCGCACCTTTCAGCGCTACACAAACATCCCTTCCATTTGATATTTAAATTTGCCGCACGCCGTCCGAGAGAGAGAGAGAGAGAGAGAGAGAGAGAGAGAGAGAGAGAGAGAGAGAGAGAGAGAGAGAGAGAGAGAGAGAGAGAGACTAGTAGGACAGGAAGAGAGGGGAAAAGAGGGGGCTTCCTCAAGGCCCACGACCCTTTTGGCTTCGAAAGAATCAATAAAAGCGGCATCCCAACATATTTCTGTCCACGGTTTTTCACGCACTCAGTCACTCGCTCGCTCACTCACTCACGGGGGCTCCCGCCTCCGGCGCACCCACGCACTACCATGCACCTTCTCCATGCGCCGCATAACGTCGCCAGCGGAGCCGAAATTAGGTTAAAACTGAGCCGGTCGGTCGACTGGCTAAACCCGGCCCGGCCATCGCCTCGCCTCGCCTCGCGACGGGCGGCGCAGCGCGGTGGGCGCATTCAAGTTTGACTAATATTGGCTTTTATATCAATCCGCGATCAGTCGCCCAGAAGGAGTCCCATTCCGATTCAATCAAGCCGAGCGCGGGCCGGCGCGGCGTGGCGTGGCGCGGAGTGGCACGGCCGCATACGGAGAGTTTTCCCGTCTCTCCCTCCCTCTCTCTCTCTCTCTCTCTCTCTCTCTCTCTCTCTCTTATTATCTCCCTTGCCTCTCCTTCGTTCCCAGTGAATCGAAATTTCAGCAACTCTCCTCGGGATTCACCCGCCGCGCGCCCGTCCCGCTCGCCTCGCCGCTCACAACAAGACCTCCGCAGCGCGGTCGCGGTAGGGACGCCCGTCCGCAAACGCAACCGCGTTTTATTCTATTCCGGTTGTATTTATTTTTGAAAGTCTCTCCGTCTCCTCTTTTTGTTAGAGCGGGGGATTTGCACGTAATTCGACGCCGCGCCGCGCGCACGTCCGCCGCCCTGCCCGTCTGTCTTCCGTCCGTCCGTCCGTGGCGCCGCGTCGAGACGGGTGCAGTGTACATTCAGAAAGCAGCACCTAGACATTGACAAATCCAGACAGCGCAGCGGTGAGGCCCTCCCCGGTACACCCGCCACGCCCCCCGCCGACCCGCCCGCCTGAAATTGATGGATGTGGGACATCGAAAATCCTTTCCTATCTCCGCCGTGACTCCCATTTAAGGGTCCGGGAGAGAACAGAAAAGGACAAAGTCTCTGTCCCCCTCCGTCCGCACCGCGCGCCGCGCCGGCCCCTTCGCCTCGTCCACCTTATCGGTGCTCCGGCCGACGAGTACGTTACTCATTCGAGCCCGGCGGGAGGGCGGTGGGGCGGAGCTGGGCAGGCGAAAGGAGCAAAAAAACACTACAAAAGGGTGGGAGCTCGGGAAAAGAAAAAAAAGTTTCAATTTTCTAGGCAACCAGCCTGAGCCCCCTCCGATAAGGGCGTCGCGAAGAACAATGGCCGCGCGTGTTTTGTCTCATGTGAGAGCCTTTCCAGTCCGCTTAGTCCGGAATTCCAGGATGTGATGTGTCCTCGGCTCTCATGGCTCTGAGCTCTCTGCCGCCGGCGTCAATGAAGGGGCAGGCACGTCCTAGTCTCTCTCTCTCTCTCTCTCTCTCTCTCTCTCTCTCTCTCTCTCTCTCTCTCTCTCTCTCTCCTCTCACATTATTCTCATCCAAGAGCCCGCCCTCCTCATTGTGATACCGTCCTTTGAGGTCCCAACGATGTGCGATGCAATGTCGAGCCGCACTCTGCCGGCCCGCCCCACCCCGCTCCGCCTTACCCCGCCCGACCCGGCCCCGTCCGCACCTCATCAACAACTCTAAGGTCGCATCGCGCAAAGCTTGTCCCTGGCGCAGACGGCCCGTCCCCGCGGGGAGGGCCGGGCCTCGTGGGAAGCCGAGGTTAAGTCTAGCCGACGAGGCACAGGCGACAATTGGGCGCATTTGCAAATCCCAAGGCGCACGAGGGCGACGCCATGATTCGCGCTGCAGCGAGGGCGGGGCGTGGCGTGGCGTGGCGCGGCGGGCCTGCAACAACACCACTGCCTTCTCGCGACAGATTGAAACGAGCCAATCTGCAAGCAGCAGCAGCAGAGGGAGCCCATCTCCTCCCGCAACCAGAGAGGAGCAGTGGCTGGTGGGGCGGTGTAGGGCGTGGTGGGGCGGGGTGTGGAGTCGTCGGGAGGGGTGCAGCTGGGTGCAGCAGGGCGCAAGGAAACTTGGCCTACATCAAGTTTGTTGGTAATGCCGAAAAAGAACAAGCAGCCTTCTCTCACAACACAACAATGGAGGGTGCGGGCGCACCTCATTCCGAGCCGAACGCCGAACGACGGAGGAAAACATCTTGGTTGCGCTCGACGTGCATCCTCCAGCATGATGCTCTATCACGCTTCAGCACGCTATTCAGCACGCTCCAGCGCGCTCCAGCACCCCAGCACGCTCTAGCACGCTGCAGCACACTCCGGCACTCTCCAGCACGCTCCAGCACGCTCCAGCACGCCCCAGCACACTCCAGCACACTCCAGCACGCTCCAGCACGCTCCAGCACGCTCCAGCACGCTCCAGCACGCTCCAGCACGCTCCAGCACGCTCCAGCACGCTCCAACACGCCCCAGCACACTCCAGCACGCTCCAGCACGCTCCAACACGCCTCAGCACACTCCAGCACGCTCCAGCACGCTCCAGCACGCTCCAGCACGCCGCAACACCGCGCCGTGCGGGAAGCGGTGGTGTGCCTGGGCGGGGCTCAGTGAGGTCAGGAGGGTTTTCAGGTAATTAGCGGCGCAGCGCGAGCGGGCTACTCGTCCTCGCCGGAAGTGCGCCCCGGCCGGCGAGCAGACAGCCCCGCAGCCCCGCTCCACCGCCGCGCCCCTCTGTCCGCCGGGCTCTCTACGGGCGCCCACACATACGCACCTGAGCCAGAGGCAGAGATCCCCTCACAGACCCACGGAGCACATTGATAAATTCTCCTGCATTTCATGTTCCTTGCAACGCCACCGTGACAATAATCCTAGTAGATCGACACATAAACTTCCGTTCTCTGATGGGTCTGGACTTTGCAGAGGGTGACAGCAGCCCCCCTCTCTCCCCGCTTGCAGCGCCGCGTAGACAGTGAGGGCTGCGCCGAGGGGCAGCGATCGAGATAGGCTTCTCGCTTCTCCTCGCTCATCGTCTCAATTTCACGGCGGGCCCCGTGGGGTAGGCCGGGGCGGGGCGGGGCGTACTGACCGACACGGCGTGGCGAGGCGCGCCGCTGGCGTGGCGATTGATGAGACAGTCAACAGCAGCAGTCGCTCCGCCCCGCCCTGGGGCCGCATGGTGACGTGACGGGATGGGACGGCACTGATGGTGATGACTTTCATATTCATCACCGCAAAGCGCAGCGGCGCGGCGCGAAGGGGATTGCAGACCCTCCAGTTGTGAGGTGACCGAGGTAATGTGGTCCTTACGCGCGCGTGTCCACATTTTATTTTTCCGAGTTTTATTTTTCCATGCCATTTTTTTAGGCACGAAGTAGCCTTATGGTTTCGTCTCAGGATCCGATTTTTTTTTTTCACTGTGGCCCCTTACCTAAATCCAGATTTTTCTATACGATTTTTTTAACTTTAATTGTGTTTTTCCCCTCCCCGACTTCTGCTTCGTTCGATAGAGGTGATCTTGCTGCCTCGCTTCGCCCCCCCACCCACTCTCTCCCCACAAAACCCGCCCCTAACCCCAATACCGTCGGCAACTCCAACCACCCGGCTTTACTCGCGTATACTTTTCGTACCTCTGTAATACTCCGCGCGAAAACTTGGCCTTCGGAGTCGTACCCCGCCCTGTTCCGCTCCGCCCCGCGATACCGCAGCGCAGCCCGTCCCGCGTCTCGTCCCATTCCACGGAAAAGAGAGCAAAGTAAGAGTGTCGAGCGTGCGCGGCGCGGCGCTCCGCGAGAGGCGCTGTCAACCGCTTCGGCGCACAGGCGCTGTCCATTGTCGGTTTGAGTTACGGGCAGCCTGACACCGGAAATTAAAACTTTGACATGAATGCGAGTGCGGATGTCAGATGGATGGGTAGATGGACCAAGGAGGCGCGCGGAGCCCAGCGCGGAGTGATGAAGATAAAGAGGGGAGGGGGAAAATGGGAGTGCTGCGAGCGAGCACGAGAAAGATGATATGGCGGTGGGCAGCAGGGCAGCACGCGGTCCGACGCGGGGTTTGATAATTCCGCACTTTGGTGGCGTCCAGAACAGCCCGGCCTCGGCCCCCTGGCCCCAGCCTCGGACCCAGCCTCGGCTCCGGCCCTCTACTCGGCCTCAGCCATGCGCCCCCATTCCCTCTTAGAGAGACCCCGTGGCGAAAGCAACGGAGCGCCGCGCGGGGAACGGGGAACCCGCAGAAACTTGGACCGTCCAAACAAGGCCCGCATCTTAAACCCGGCAAGGCGCGGATAAATTCTCGTAGGATCCTCAGAGAGGGCCACGGTGGCTGGGGTGGGGGCGGAGCGGCGAGAGGCGGAGTGGGGCGCGGCGTCGCGGGGAGAGATCGCAGATAGAGACCGACCGCGCTCGGCTCTGCGTACCGGTACCTGCATCCCGCGCCTGGACCGAACGCACTCCCCGCCATAAACAGAGTCCGTAAAAGTAAAGGAAACTGAGCCGAAAAAAAGGGATCTCACGCACAGTGCTATGCAGAGCTCACACGAGCGAGAGCGAAACAACGGAAAACACCAGCGCAGGCGGTCGCCACGCCCCTGCAGTGCGGAGGGTAGGCAGCCGGGTGTGCACGGCGCAGGGCGGGTGTGCCTACCCACCCGGCGCTCGGCAACATACGCGGGCCTGGGTGTATGGGCAAGGTCGAGGCGGGGGATGGTGGAGGCGGGGGGATCATTCTTACAAAATGTGAACAATGATTTTTTTTCACTTTTGCCTTTTTTGATTTTTAAAAAATTTGTTTAGTTTTTCTTATTTTTTGCTCTGCTTTTTCTCGGATTCTGAAAGGAAAATTTCAGTCACTTTTTTGATAAATTTTTATCTTTTACCCCCATTTCTGATTTTTTCCAATTTTATTTTGGTTTTTGTTCATTTTTCTCAATTTTATTTGGATTTTTTGGAGGTTTTCAATGATTTTTATTGGGGGGCTGGGCGTACAATGATTTTCCGAAGTGGTCCCCCCTCGGTGTTCCGTGAGATGGGTCCGCCGGCAGCAGATTAGGAGTTTACGAGACTGAATAAATAAAACGGAGCTTATACTTCGGATTGAACGCGGCAAAGGTATGAACTTGGCTCAGCTTTAGACGGTTGAAATGGTTTAAGCAATCGTCTCCCTTGAGTTCTTTTATTCCTTGTGGCCCCTAGGACGCACGGGTCGGCCGTCTGCAGATGGCACTGCGGCGGGCGAGACTAGAGCCAGAGCCAGTCATGTATATAATGCGCCAACCACAACCACGCCCGGAGGCCCAGAGTCACAACTTTGTTTTCGCGGGGGATACCCGGATTTCGAACGGTTTGCGTGTGCGCCTTGCAGCGCCCGCCGGCACACAGACCTCATTCCGCTATTCCAACTGCCACGTCGGATCGACGGCGACCCTACTCACGTCGGGCATAAAGGGGGCCCTCCGCTCAGCCACACACCCCGCCCAGCACCACCCCGCCCTCGACTGAAATTTCACTCGCCCTGGCGTGGCGGGGCCCAGTGTGCGGGGCGGGGCGGGGCAGGCCGGGACAGGGCGGGGGAAACGTAAGACGAGGCAGGGAAAGCAGGCGCGGCGAGACAGGTGCTTCAAACGGGCGCCCCAAACGGTGCGGGCGGAGCAGAGCCTGGAGCAGCGTCTCCGCCGGGAGGATCACACAAAAACAATCGGGCCAGGGCGAAAAATATTTGCGACGCGTCGGTAGGGGAAAAATACATTTTTTGTGGTATAAGTTGTGGTCTTAACTCGTTCAATTCCGTTGTATAATTCTTTTCTTTTATTACTGATATAACATACTTGACGGATAAAACCGTGGGTGGCGCGTCACTACGAAAAATCATCGTACGCCCCCCACCCCCCACCAAAGAAACAAACAAATAATTTAACAATTTAAAAAAAAATCAAGAAGACACAGAAAATTCCGAAAAATCAAGTAAAAAATGAACCCCCCCCCCAAAAAAAAAGATATTTTGTTTAAATTAGAAATTGGGGTAAAAGATTAAAAGTGGCAGAAATTTTCATTGAAAAATCAAAAGGAAAATCAAAACAAAAAAATCAAAATCGAAAAAATTGAAAAAGTCAAAAGTACAAAAAAATAATTGTACACATTTTGTCTGAGAGATCCCCCATCGGTTATAACAGTGAACCAGTCCTCCTGCACACCTACGGGCAAGGACAGCCGGCGGTGTGGGCTTAGGGCTCTTTCTGTGAGAGCAGAAATTAATAGCTTTTGCAGTGCTAGGGCGCGGAAGGCGTGGGTGGAGCTCCTACATCGCCTTGAGGGCAGTCGGCCGCGAGAGTTGAACCCCCACCCCACCCTGGACGTCAGAGAGAGAGAGAGAGAGAGAGAGAGAGAGAGAGAGAGCAGCGTGATGAACTGCGAGGAAGAGGGGTGGAAAGTGAAAATATAAAGATTGCGTAAAAAGTTGGCCGCCGCATCATTCGCGGCTCAGCCGTAAAACGGGACGGGACAGACGAAGCGGGGAAGGGAGATAGAGAGGCGAAGGGCGGTGGCGGTAAACCAGTTGATCACTGATCAGTGAGTGCGGCTCAGAGGGGAGTGGAGGACGGTGATGATGTGGGGTAGAGGGGGTGATTAACTAGGACGCTACACAAAAGAGGAAGTGAAAAATAAAAATAGAGGGGAGGAAAAAGAAAAAGCAAGAAGTAGCAGTGTGAACGGCAAAGGACGGGGCAAAACGAAACACACAAAAAAGGGAGGAGGTTGGATCCAAAGCGGGTCTCTCCAGCCAGCGACAGGCAGCACCAGATTTTATACCCGCCCTAAAATAAAAATCGAAAGCTCTCAGAACCAAACTCGCAAGTACAGGCGAGAAGTCAGTGAGTCTGGCAAAGAGCAAGAAGATAGTAGAGGTACCCAGGACGGACCGGAAGTGGGGGCGGGGTCGGTTGAGGCGGGGTGGGGTGGGGCCACGACGCGTTGTGGAGAGGTAAAGTACGTCTTAAAACTCACGTGCGGGGCGTGGCGAGGCGGGGCACACGTGGCTCCCATTCCAGTTCGGGGTGCTCCATAAATTGCGCGTGCTGCTGCGGACTTTCCGGGGCTAGCAAGTCCACGGGACAATGTGGGCGGCGGACTGCAGCGGAGGCCGGGGCCGGGGGTTGGGGCAGCACATACCGTGCCACGACGGCACGCCCCAGCGCCTCGCCCCCGTGCCGCCGCTGCTGCAGCTGCCAGCAGGCGCTGAGAGAGAGACTCACTTCACCTCGCACCACCTGCAAGTGCCTAGTCTAGTCACACCTGACTACAGCCCTGCCCGGCCCGGCCCGCTGGTCGCGCTGCCCGCGCGGGGTATCTCCATCAGTACCCCCCTCGCCTTGGCCGATGTCGCTGCCCACTCGCCATTTTGACAGTAGCTTCACCACAATCCACTATTCCCCACCCTCTTCATGCTCCCCCTCAAAACCCGCCCGCCTCAAACGCCCCCCGGCATGTAGGGCTCGGTGGTGGACGCGGCCGGGCCCGGGGCCGGGCTGGTGGTGCAGGGGACGACGCCACAAGGTCCGGAACACAACGGGATTACCATCATGGTGTGCCCGAATCGCCCAAAGCCCTGCCCACCAGCTCCCCCCTACCCCCTCCCCCTCCTTGCACACACCCTGCCGACACACACTGCAGCGAGGCGGCTCCTGCGGCTCCTCATGTATGCAGTGCGCTCAGGGCGACGAGGGCACGCCCCTAAGGAACCGGATACACAGCGACAAAAATGCAGAGAGCGAGATAGGCGCAGCACAGAACAGGACAAATGGGTTACCGCGAAGAGGCTCTCTCTCTCTCACACAAAAAGTTGTTCCGGCAAGACCCCGTAAAACGAGGGGTGACCGACTCGTATAATACTGGGTACGCGGACCCTATAGTACCATATAATACCTATAATATTCTATAATACCTATAATATTTTATAATATCTATAATATTCTATAATACCTATAATATTTTATAATACCTATAATATTCGCGTATAACCCAGTAAGGAATTTTTAATTCTGAAAATGTCTTGAAAACGTTTCACATGAACTAATATTAGTCCTGAGAACGAACCACTGAAACGTATCATATATGTCTTTTGAGTGCACATAGTTCGGTCTGAAAACGTTTCAAAAGATAGTCTTGAGAACGTATATGAGATAGTCTTGAAAACGTTTCGTGGGATAGTCTTAGAAACGTATTTTATATGTTCCCTCAAAAGCGTTAAAATTTTATTTTGAACATCTGGTGAAGTTCACCTTGCGCTTTGGCTTTCCTCCACAGTTCAAGGAGTTGAAATTACAGTAGTTTCAGTTTTCACAGAATTATACACTAACTAATGCCCGACTCCAGTCGGATTCGAACCCTGGGCCTTTGGATTACAGGGCGGCTGCGCTACCCACTTACCCACGGAGGTGCTCTGGTAGAAATATGTCCCGTTGCGTTCCCCATTCTACAACCCTTGTGGCCAGAGCACTCCTCGTGATATGTTCCGGAAACGTTTTCTAAAGATTATATAAAGATAATCTCTTACGAAGGATGTTCGGTCTTCGCTGGACCAACATGCTCAAGATAAAATAACGCCCACCACTGGTTCCTTCCAATTAAAATTGATTCACTTGTATAAATTTTCAACATGTTCTTGATGTGTTATGTTGTTTGAACACTTCCAAACGAAACATTTTCAAACTGGACTTAACAAATGTCCTGTTCATGTTAACTTCATTTATATGTCAGAAGTACAACCTACGTAGATTCGGGAGAGCTCATAAAATATTTCCCGAATTCCATATCCTTTCGGATATGGTTCGAAACGATTAAAACATTATACGTCCTACTATGATTAATGAATGAAAAACATTTCGCAATCATTCGAAATCGATCGCGGTAGAACGTTTCGCGAGCACCGACTAAAGAATAATTTGCGATCCGTCCGATCGAGATCAATTTCAGTGAGACGTTTATGAAAGCTTTCTGGTACGAATAGCTCAGATAGTCAAACTGAAACTTATCTTGAATTAATCCTGGTTAAATCCGAAACGTTTCATTCCCCACTGGGAATACACTGCAATATCCGAAAGTTACACCTTTCCAAATCAATAAATCGCTAGAAAACAGTAGACTAGTGCTGCCTGAGACGTAGAGCACGTTCATCTTTCTCCCGTCGATACCCCGCGAGCCCGTTGCCAAGTCGTCTGCAGTCGTTCAACGTTCAACACAGGTGCTGGGAGGGAACTCCGGCTCGCTCCGGCGCGGCTCGTGCCGCGCTAACACCGAATCGTCCGGTGGTGGCCCTTCGCTGACAAGCCAGGCTTGCCAGATGTAGCGATCTGTCGCCACCGTGGCGACGAAACGTCGGGTTTGGCGACGAAAGTGGCGATGAGTGCCGATAGTGGCGACGAAGGTGGCGATCTGACCAGCCGAAAGGCGACGAAGGTGGCGATCTGAACAGCCGAGTGGCTACCAAAGTGGCGATCTGGCATCTGGCGCTGGCAGCGGCCGGCCGTGCCGGGACCCGGCCCGGGCCGGTTCTCGGAACCGCTCCAGCCGGCCGCCGGAAGGATTAGGGTTTTTTCCCCCGTTCCTTACCCTTGGTCTATCGTGGTCCCACCGGAAGAATTGACTATCTCTCTCTCTCTCTCTCGCACTCATGGGCCAGCCTATCCTTCCTTGTCATTTGGTGTGCTAAACTCTCGGTGGTCGGACGATAGCACCACTGTACTCGCGTACTTAATAGTACCTTACAAGGTAGACGCACGTTAAAACCGTGAAAAGCTGAGCTAAAAGTGCGTCTACCTTGGCCTGCGGCGCGCTAAGGTTAACAGTTAATAATATAGATTTCGATTAGTCGATTATTACTAGGTTGTTTGCTCAAACCAAGTTACGATGGCAACACTGATGTTTCCACATCTCACGTCTCACATCCCACATCACGGCTCGCCCCGGCCGCCCCATGTCGCATGCTGACAGCAGGGCTGAGCATTTAAATTTAAATTTGAATTTAAATTTAGCTCAGCCAATAAGACCTTATAATACTGGCTATAATACCATAATATTTATAATATCCTGTAATATTCTATAATACTTATAATATTCTATAATACCTATAATATTCTATGATACTGTTATAATACCTATAATATATAGTACTGGGTACACGGCTCAGGCGAGTCGTTCACCCCTCGCCGTAAAATAAAACGTCAATTGATGGCTATTGTGATGGTATTTTCAGTTTCATTGCCTAAACCAACCGCAAATAACAATCGACACTCGAATACTGTTTTACACACTTTCCACGTTTAACTGTCGCGACTAACGAGGCCGAGGCAGGCCAGCAGGGCCCCCTTCTCGTCGGGTATCCCTCGCCCCGCACCGCCCGGGCCGAGCCGGGCCGCCGCGCTAAGCGCCACGTATTTCCCGCCTCCGATACTGCTCGCGGCTCTCGGCCGGCCGGCCGCTCGGCCCGCGCGGCTCCCAAGGCGACCTGCACGAGTAACGGCGAACCGTTACGGCCTTGATGGGTTGTGAAGGGCGATAGCGACTGCAGCCGCGCGGGGCGGGGCGGGGCGGGGCGGGGCGGAGGGATACCGCTCGCATTTACAACGCCGTGGCAACGGCGAACTCTTATAGAGAGGCTGGAGGCTTTGTTTCGCCGAGGCCATCAGCGCCACACATCCCCGCCGTTATTCCCTCGACACACCGCCCAACCAGCCCCGCTCCGCCCCACCCCACTCCAAACCCGCCATTGCACGCCCCGCCCCGCCGCGAGAACGGCAAATATTTTCCTTGCGAAATTTCTTGGCGCTGCGCTGCTATAACTTTAGACGGCAGGCGGGCAGGCACACACTAGCCACTTGACACGCCCCGGAGTCTCTCCTTATCTCTCTCTCTCTCTTTCTCTCTCTTTCTCTCTCTGTCTCTCTCTGTCTCTCTCTCTCCATCCCTCTTTTCTCCACTCTACTCCTCCCTGTTCCTCCCGACAAAACTATCACCCTAGGTCGCCAGACCAGCCATCACACCTTGCTTCACATCTTATTGAGTGCTCCTCCGCCATCCCCATTGGACCCACTCACTTGTCTTCTGCTTTTCCAGGCTCTCTAGCTCACTCTTTTCCTCCTCTCTAGTCTCTCTCTCTCTCTCTCTCTCTCTCTCTCTCTCTCTCTCTCTCTCTCTCTCTCTCTCTCTCTCTCTCTCTCTCTCTCTCTGCAGTGCGCTTCCTCCTCCCAACCCGCAGCCGCTCGTTCTCGCCTTGCCGCCAGAGCGCTACGCCCACCCTCTCCAACCCTTCCCTCACTAAATCCCCGTCCAAATCAGTTTTGTATGCTAATTAGGTCAGTGCTGAGCAGCCCGGCCCTGCCCCTGCCTTGTGCACGCACAAACACGCTGTGCCAATACGCGCTGCTGTGCTGGCCCCGCCCCGCCCCGCCCCGCCCCGCCCCACTCAGCTCCTCCCTGCTGCCCCACCCCTCGCCCGCTCGGACGCGCTGTGCTGGCCGGGGCTAGAGAAATGGTCAGCCAAGCCCACCATTTTTGCAGTATCCTGCTCCTGCCGTCGGATTCCGAAGACGGCTCTTGCGCCTCCGGTCCTTGTGGCACTCATGGGGAGCAGCCATCCCCAACATAGTGCTCCGCCATATGTGCGATAGGGACAGTGGCAGGAGAACGGATGTCCCGGCACAGGGGGGTATTAATCCCCTAGTCGATTAATACCCCTCGGTGTAAATCGCCTCGGGCGGGTCTAGTGCCCTCCACCAGAACAGGGAGGTATTAATCCGTTAGGCAATTAATACAGGGAGGTATCAATGCTCTCCTGGGCTATTTATACCCCCGGGCCGGGGTCGAGTGGAGGGTATATAAGTCCCAGGGAATTCGTACCGGGGGGTGGGGTGCAGATGTCCCCGGGGAATAGTACCGGTGGGGTAGTCGGTAAAAATCCCCTGCGACACCTGCGCCCGGGAAAGACTAATCGTATTGACTCGCACCATTTTCTCCGCAAGCTGGCCGCTGGCCGCGCCAAGTCGATCCCGCCTGGTGGGGGTTGGTGGGGGACGGACCGGTATAGTGCAACGGGCCGAGCCGCGCCGGCCAATCATTCCATTAGGCCAAATGATCCATTCAGGTCAAAGTCATGGGCCCCCAGGAAACGCGGGGGCCGTGATGCGAGCAGAGCGGCAGCGGCACCGCGAGGGTAAAACAACTCTCAAATTTTGGTACACTTCGTAATTCAGGAAAATTCAGAAACATTTTGAAAAATTCAGATAAATTCAAGAAAATTTACACAAAAAAAAGTAAAATATAAGTAAACATTCACAAAAATACGCGAAAATTGACAAAACGCGTACACAAAAATTCCGAGTTGTTTCCCCCTCGGGGCAGCGGCAGCCTGCCACTGGCAGGACCGACAAGGTTCGAACAGCCCGCGCGCGTGCGCCTGTTTTTGCCGATGCGGTTTCTTTCCCGCCCTGACGCCACCGCCAGCACCGCCACCTCATTTTCGCCGCGGTTTTGCCACCATTAGGCCTCTTAGGCCGCCGCGCACCAACGAGAATTTCGGCGAAGCCAGCCACTGCCTCGGCGCCTGCGCGAGCGGCGGTGGCTACCGGCCATGCAGCCATAATGTGGGTGATGATTGTCGTAAACCGGAGAGAGGGAGTAACGCTGTCGGAGCGAGAGCGATGGGGTAGTGACGGCGCGCGGGGGCGGTGAGAGCGAGAGGGGAGAGCCCCAGCAGGAAGCTCAAGTTGGAACAAAGCATAATTTATCAGGCTGGCTCTGGCATGCCGATAGTGGAGGGCGTGGTGGTGTGGGGCGGGCTACAGCACAGCCCGGTCTGCGGTGCAAGCGCTGGAGCGGGCCACGAACAAAGTATTTTCACACGCATTTTCGCCGTGGCATGTGTGGGGGGCAAAATACGACGCAGGCGATACAAGAAAAGCAGTGCGAGCAGGGAACACTGAAGAAATTTCGTTCTCCTGAAATGAGTTCTCTGCTGCCGCGCTCCCCGCTAACGCATATTCGACTCGAACGGCGAACGGCGGCTCTACAATCGGTGAACGGGATGAAAAACCCGCTTAAGGGCCGGTTAAACGCGTGTGGGACGCAAAATTCCAATGAAAAAAAAATTTTAGAAATATCGTGTGCTTGCTAGAGCTCCGCACCAGTCGGGGCGCCGCGCTGCTGACGAGAATCAAAACAACCCGATGGCCGACAGCTCCGCCCGGCCGCTGCAGCTGGAGAGGAAGAGAAAGCGGGATAGAGAAGAGAGGGAGTAGGGAAGGGGGGGGGAGAGGGGAGGGAGTGAGAAGGAGGCACCCTGGGACGGGAGTAGACCGGCTTAACGCAATTTCCTTGATGAATAAATGAGATGGGATTTGCTGGTCTGCCGGAACCGTCAGAACGCGCTACACCGCTCTTCGCCCCGCCCCGCCCCGCCCCGCCCCGCCCCGCCCCGCCCCGCCCCGCCAGGGCCGCAACCGAGACCGGCGCGGTGCGGTCCAAGTCGATGCGCGCAACGCCGCGCCGGCCCCGGCCGGACACGCCACGGCTCGGTTCGGCCACCCCGTTTGGTCGGATAACTCCGATTTGGCGGCATTGTCCGCCAGAGGAGGGGGCCGCGGCGGGCCAGCGCGGCGGACGGACATCCAGCGGACAACTTTGTGCAGCCAGTGGCGCCCCTATCCCTCGCAGCCCACTGCACGACGGCCCTGCGGCGCCCTGCGGAGCGAAGCGGGTCGCGGCAGGACGCGCAGCGCTACATCACCGAGGACACACGTATGCAAAGGACCCCGTCCCGCGTCCCGGCCGCACACTCACATGCACACACACATCACACACCCACACACATCCACAGTGTCAAGTACCTGCCCTGCGTATGCATTTCAGCTGACATCATCCATGATTTGTGTCAAGCGCCTTGGCTCTCTCTCTCTCTCTCTCCAACCCCTCCCTCTCTCCACCCGCTTTCACAAACACTCACATACTCCCTTCCCCTCCCTTTATCTCTCTCCACCCCTCCTCTCTCTCTCTCTGACACACACACACACACACACACACACACACACACACACACGCACGCGTGATGACATTTGTGTCTCACTAGAGGGCAGGCCGGAAGCGCCGCAGGAACAAGGCGGACGCAAAAAGGGACGGGGAAAACCCCAGGCAGCTATGCAGACCCGGCGGACAGCCCGGTGCTCGGCCTGAGGCCTGCCTATAGCCACGGCGCGCTGTACTGGGCGGGGCGGGGCGGGGCGGGGCGGGGCGGCGCGCGGGGCTGTGTTCGGCACTGAGCATTGGTTCGCGGTTGGTTTTGTTTAGTTTGGTGCTCCCTTTTTTCTCTCTTTTTCTCTGTTTTATCTTGCACGTTGGCACCGGGCGGGATTCGAACCAGAGGCACCTCTCCTCTCCTCCAATCCGATAAGCACGATCATTACTCGCTGCGGCCCCCATGGCCTGGATGCGGGCGGAGCGGCGCGGCGCGACGCGGCGCTGCGAGGCTCTTGGGAGGTAATAGGTTGGGGATTACGGGGGGCCTGTGATCAACTCAACACGTCGACCGTTAGGGCGGGTGAAACCAACAAAAAGAAGGCAAAAAGAAACGATTCGATTCGAACCTGCGCGCGAAATAACAGAGAGGAAAGAGAAGAAAAGAAGGGGGATGAGCGAAATATAAACACAGAGACAGAGAGAAAAGAGAGAGTTGTAGCCAATATTCTTGGAGCGCGAGTAATCATAATTGACGTTTCCTCGTAATGAGGCCGCTCATTATGGCCTTTTGTCCCGCCGTCACCAACAAGCACACACAAAGCTGTTCCCCTCTCTCATTTCTTTGAGTCAAACAACTTCTTCCTTCTCCAAAAACGCGTACAGGCAGGACCAGGAAAAAAAATAACCATTATATACAATTTGTTTGGAGCTAATAGGACTGCGCCAAAATGACACAGAGCAAACTGTATATACAAAAACATAGAGGTGTGCGATGAAACAGAGAAAAGTCGGGGGCACATGTAGAGTTTGGCAGCGCGCATGAGTATGGCGCGGGGCGCGAAGCGCACAGCAGAGCGCGCGCCAACCTTTCTATTTCCCGCGCGACAAAGCGACCAAAATAATAACAGGGCCTCGCCTCACCCCGGCAGCGCGCGCGCGCGCCGCCTTTTGCTCCTGCATTACAATTTCCGGGCGCAAAGTCCGCTATAAGAAGAACCCCTTTTCGCAGAAAGTCATTACAGAAAATTGTTTTCCAGGGGCGTGAAGTAGGCTCTCGCGGCAGAGCGGGCCCGGGAAGGACCGACCGACTCACGTCGCCTAATCCGACTTACCTTTCTTTCGACGGGCACTGGGTATCATTCGCTTCCTTCTTGCACGTAGGGAAACGAATGCCCCAATCGGCCGCAGCAGGCGGTTGTAGCCTGTCCCCACCCCACCCCACTCCGTCCCGCCCCGGCCCCACGGCAGCCGGGAGGCGCGCTCGCAGATGGTTAGGCGAGTGCCCCGTTGCCCCGCACCGAATAATACATTCCGAAAGCCAGTCATTTTTCATGATTCGGGTGGCTCCCGTCCTGAAATAAACCATCAGGCGGCGATCGGGCTGCGCAGGGCGGGGTGGGGTGGGGCGGGGCAGAGCGGGGCGGGGATAGGGGAGCCGCAGCCACCGCTTAACTAACCGTCCATCCAGCCGGCCTTCCATCCATCCATCCATCCACCCCACCATCCACCCGCCCATCTACCCGTGAGTCCATCCATCAAAACAGCACCCGCGTGGCTCGGGCGGGGCGGGGCGGGGCGGGGCGGGGCGGGGCGGGGCGCGGCGGGGTGCGGCGGGGCGCACGGGGCGCGTCCACTCGTCCAGGCCCCGGGGCCATCACGCGGCCCCGCACGGCCCCCTGGCAGAGCCACTGCGCCACGCACAAATTTTCAATTTTCACCCTGAGAGAGGGTGAGCGAGAGAGAGAGAGAGAGAGAGAGAGAGAGAGAGAGAGAGAGAGAGAGAGAGAGAGAGAGAGAGAGAGAGAGAGAGAGAGAAAGGGGATGGGGTTCCGCTTATCGCAAAAAAAATGTAAGGTATCTAAAATAAAATAAGAATAATATTTGTTACTTTACTCTTCCCGTTTGTACCTTCATAAGCAACGCGGGACTTGGCTTATCGCTATCGCTATACTCATAATGAGAAGTTGAACTTACAAGGGCCTCTTTTTCCTTCATAAAATTATCTCTGTGTAATCCCAGTCTTACAGGGGCGGGTTTAACAGAAAAAGAACATGGTCCGTACTTTTTCTCGAGGTCGGAAGGGCGTTGCGGCTCGTTCAGGCCCGGCGCTAGAGTTACCTTTTAATCGGCGGTCGATCGACGCGCAGGTTTGTGTTTTTGTCTCACGGCGATGCCCGGACTTAAATGACGCACTCGCCGACCATTTGCCTTTTAAAACGGACGAAACGAATTCTAAGTCGTTTCATCCGCGCTCCGCCTCTCCCCCCCCCCCCCCCCCAACCTCCCCTCTACATCCCTCGACTGCTCGATGGCCCAAAGCCGCACCAGGCGCAAGAAAGCCAGGGTGAAATACAGACTCTCCCCGCTCTCCCTTTGCTCATTCATTTTTCCCTGCGCTCCCCCATCTGCCCCTCTCACGCGCTCTCTCTCTCTTCCACTCTTTCACTCTCCACTCCCCCGCATCTCTCCCCTCACTCCCTCTTTCCCCCGTACCTCCAGCAGCGTTCCCTCTCTTGGGTTGGTATTCCTTTCAATTCGCAGGCGCGGTGGCCGGATTCGTCCAGACGCTATCATACATGTGCATCTCGACTCTAAGCCAGGTCCAGAGAAAAACAAACAATGTATACAAGGGAAAAAGCGGTACCTTTCTCGTTTGGGGAGAAAGGAGAATGAAACTGCCAAGGGCCGCGCCCCATCATTACATTATTTTGACTAAAACAAAAGGGCCAACACAGACTAACGAAAACTGTAAAGATAAAACGCATAGAGGGTGGGCGTGGATAAAGAAGAAGCTAGCATAACTTTAAAAAAAAAAATAACTTAAGGAAAAAATACACTCTTGAAAATGATGGCATTAAAATTTTTGACGCAGCCGTCACCCAGCACGCCCAGGCCCGGCCTGGTTCCGAGATTACGACGAGAGATCCGCACAGCCCGCCAGCCAGCCAGCCCCCACCCGTCATCTTGCAAGCGAAGCAAATCTGCATGAAGGCGGATGAGACCCGAGAGGGAGAGAAAATGGGGGGGGGGGGGGTGAGGAGACTGAAGGGCGAGAGGCTGGCGCGGTGGACGGGAGGGGAGGGGCGGTGGCAGGGCGGAGGGGTTGGGAGGGACAGAGCTTCACACCGAGCCTCACACCCAATGCATAACTACCGCCAGGCGGGTCGCCCAGCCCCGCCCCGCCCCGCCAGCCGGCCTGACCCCGCAAAGACACAACAAAACACGACAGCGAACTTGGAGATTGATTCATCTCCTCCTTCGCGTTCCCGCCAACCTCCCCGCCCCGCCCCGCCGCCGAAACTTTGCTACAAAACAAAGAAAAAGTCTCACCATTAGGGCGTGCGAAACAGACACGCAAACACACCCCAGAGCGAACGAAAGCGCGTGCGCGCGCGAGAGAGAGAGAGAGAGCAGGAGAGAGAGAGAGAGAGAGAGAGAGAGAGAGAGAGAGAGAGAGAGAGAGAGAGAGAGAGAAATAAAGAGAGGGAGAGACCGGGCGGAATAGAGGAGAGAAAACAATATATGTATAGGAGCGAACGAAACGCAACGGTTGCTCCCTCCCCATATTGACAGCCACTCCGAGCCTCCTCATCACATCACTCGGCCCGAGACGAGACAGAGGGGCGATTAGGAGCGACGGGCGCGTTATGCCGTTTTTATCTTTCAATTCCTGCCGCTTTTTCCCTCCTCCCCTTTTTGCAGTCGTCTGCCGCTTCACTCCCGACTGCGCAGGAGTACACTGCTGCGGACGAAAAAAAAAAAAGAGGTGAAGAGGGAGTACATGCGAGTGTGTGTGTGCGTGCGCGCGCTAGTGCGTGGGTGAAAGAGAGAGAGAGAGAGAGAGAGAGAGAGAGAGGACAGGAAGACGAAGGGATGGATGGAAGGAGGGGGAGGGAGAGGGAGAGACAGAGGAGGAGGAGGTGGAAGGAGCGCGCGATGGACTGGGTGCGTGTAGGAAGGCGGCGGCGCGCGGTGCGGTGGCGCTCCCCCCTCCTCATCTGAGCCGAGCGAGTGCGGAATACATGGCAAATTCATGCATTCCATTCGGATGTTCACGTTAGTCGGACAAGAGGCCGCAGGCGCGCGCTTTCTCCCTCGCTCGCCCAGGCTGTTGTCTTGCTACTCCTCCTTGCTCCACGGGTATGGAAGCCGCACTACTCACTCAGGAGCAGAGCAGTCGATGAAGCCTCGTCGGGAGCCCTTTGCACGATGCAAAGAGGGCTGAACGTGACTGACGGGGGAAAACGGTACGAAATGTGTCACGACGGTACGACTCTGAGTTACAGTGCGTTGCACGAGAGAAAAGAAAAATAATCAATTGCAGATAAAGCCTTTTGATGTAATTCCGAAGCAGCGCCAAGGGGTAAACAACTCCGAATTTTTGTAAATTTTCGAGAATTGTTGTGAAATTTTATTTAAATTTTATCAATTTTTCTGTGAATTTTCCTGAATTTTCTGTATTTTTTGTGAATTTTTCTGAATTTTCTTGAATTACGAGGTGTACAAAAATTTCAGAGTTGTTTTCCCCTTGGATGCACCCCTCTCCCAAATTGCTCTGCGCCTCAACAGTCAAATTGAGTCGCATGCAGATATTGAAAATGGCAGCCAACTCATTATCTCAAATCCCCAACAGCGCCCACAGCACAGCCCCTAGCCGGGCCAGGCCGGGACGGCGCGAACGAGCACCCCCTCCCCCTTTGCAGTGCCAGTCGAGAATGCCCAGTTACATCCCCACCCCCCGCCAAGAGCCCTGGGGGTTAACAAACACGCCCTTAGCGCCGCCACTGCTGCACCGGCCAAGGAGGAGCATGGGGTCCACGATGCAGGCCCAGGAGGCCTCCGGGGGACCTTCCTCCCCGCCCCAGCCACACACTACACTAGAAAACTAAACTAGTTGGCTGCAGCACATGCACGTTCCACATGAGGGGAGGGGAGAGGGGGGGGGGCGCACGAGATAGGAGTGGCCACTCCATCACCCTGTCGACCCCTTGCCGGCCTGGCGCGCTGACCGCCGCGCCCCGCCGCGCCCCGCCGCGCCCCACCCCGCCCCACCCCGCCCCGCTTCGCCCGCCCCGCCTCTCCCCTCCCCGCAGCGCGCCTCGCACCTGCTCCTCGGCAAGGCGGGCGCTGCGCTGCTGCACCGCACACAGCCTGCCGGCCGATGCAGGCCTGACTGATGCGACAACATTTGTACTTTTCACGCTCAAGACAGAAGCCTCCCTAAGAGAAAATAGACGTCTATTTTATGTGCAAAAGACGTCCACTGCTAGACGGCTAGACGTCTAGAAAATCCCGTCTTGATGGTCGCTAAATTAGCGTCTAATAGACGTCTCTCTTTAGACGTCTACGTCTAGATTTGTCTAGACGTCGACCTATAGACGTCTATTAAACTTTCCAATAGTGACCATCAAGACAGTATAGTAGATGTCTAAGTTTCACATCATAATTGCATAATTGACGTCCCTAATGGAAAATAGACGTCTCATAGATATCGAAAAAAGGTCGAAAGATAGATGCCTAACCGCATTGACAAAGTATAGTTCACAACTATACTTGAAACCTGTAAACTCTTTGGTAGAGTTCTAGGCACAGGCTACCTGTCAGGTGACAACAACCAAGACATACAAAAATTGTAATAGACTTCCATCGGAGGGGCGCGGACGGGCGCGGAGCTCATCAGATGGGAAACTGCGACAGGGCGCAGATTGTTCACATCTATACAACGTAAACGTCGCCTCAGTCTACCAAAACATCATAGCAAGTGCCTCCCGAGCATTAGGACTAAATACATTATTTGTGGATCACGATTGATTCTTTTAATTAAAAGCTGCACGTAGTCTATAGCAACATAACTTTCGGAAACATACGCCGAAAAATCAAAATCAATATTCTAAAAATAGTGAATTTGTAGTTAAAAAAGGGAGAAGGGTGCATATGTGCTGACTGCAGCGCCATCTAGCGGGAGCTTTGGCACTAAGATCTACAAATCATCTAGATGAGATCTAGAGCTGCATGGTAAATAGATTGCCTAATCAGCGTTTATGAGGACGACAATTAGACGTCACCTTGCGGTATGAAGTGTCATAGGCGGTACACCTCGCGGTACTCGCTAAATCTTATGAACTTTTTTTATACGCAGCTACCGATTTCTGTAAACATGCTCTATTTGTGAATAATTTTGTGCCCAGTTATGAACAAAATGAGCCAACTATGAACAATTTTCTTCATAATTGCGTGTCTGAAAACATAGATGTGTTAGACAAGAAGTAGACAGTCTCTACACGTCTCCAGCTAGACCTAGATGACCCGAGACATCTATTACCAATATTTTAGACATCTATTAATGGACTTCTAAACATTTAGACGGGATAGATCTGCCACGTCTATTTCGCTTCAGGAGGTAGTCGGTGCATAGATCGTCTGCGCCCCTCTATTATAGGCTGTTATTTGGACGTCTACTTACCTAGAGGTGGTAGATGGCAGGTAGACCGTCTATGGTCGTCTATTTCGTTGCGTTTGGAAGACGTCTATTTCGCTTCAGGAGGTAGACGGTGCATAGATCGTCTGCGCCCCTCTATTATAAACTCGTTATTTGAACGTCTACTTGCCTAGAGGTGGTAGATGGCAGGTAGACCGTCTACGATCGTCTATTTCGTCGCTTGTGAAAGACGTATATTTGTGTAGATGAGCTAGATGGAATGTAGAAGATCGAAGATAGTCTATTTCCTGTACATTGCAAGACGTCTATTGTTTTAGAGGTGCTAGACGCAGTCTAGACAATCTACTTCTCGCCGTACCTGTCTATTACTCATCTATTAGACATCTATAGCTAGATGTCTAGCAGTCTAGATGACACAGACAAAGTTTAGATCGTCTACCGTCATCGATAGACGTCTATTTTCTCTTAGGGCTCACTATTACCATATCGCGGATAAAGAGCGAAAAAATAATAAGAAGAAGAAAATAAAGCTTGAGTCGGGGTGAGAGATATGGTCACAGCGGAGTGATTGTGAGGGGGAAAAAAGCACGACTGAAGAGGCCGGGGGAAATACCGCATAATAAGTTGTCTTGACAGAGCAAGCGGCGGGATGAGCTTAGAGGGTCTTTGCCAGCGGGAATCAGACGGTACGATTCAGAGTTTCAATGGCCGGGTGGTCCCATCCCGCTGCGCCCGCTGCGCCCGCTGCGCTGCTATAACGGCTATGCCTGCAGATTGGCTTGCACCCCACCCGGCCCCACCCGGCCCCACCCCGCCCGGAGAGAGCCTGGCCTCTGAATACTCCCGCCTGGCCGGAGCAGCAGTGTGTACGGCAACGGCAAGACAACCTGACGCATTGCAGACGATCCCTTCTCCGTGCCCCTCTCCTCTGCATGCTTCCTCTACCCTCTCATAGAACGCTACGCGTAACGCAGTGTGCCGCCTCGCCCCGCCTCGCCCCCGTCACTTGCCGAAGGAGATTCACCTCAATAGTCTTGAGCGGCCGACAGAACGCGCCGAGATGCGCCGCGGGCCCCTTTTTCTACCGCCTTGCGCGATCGGTGAGGTAAAGAGACAGTGGGGGGGACACCCCCCAACCCTTACCCAGCCCAAAATGCATCTTCCACACCGATGGCCTTCTCTGTCGGCGGCGACCCCATTTCCGAACCAGGTAGCGGCCCCATCTATCGGGCCTCCCCTCCCTACCCCTCTCAGTCCCTCCTCTTCTCTCCCTCCTCTCTCTCTCTCTCTCTCTCTCTCTCTCTCTCTCTCTCTCTCTCTCTCTCTCTCTCTCTGTCCCCCTCACCCCACCCAGACCTCCCTACGTCTCTACCTTCCTCTCTCGTTCCTGAAAGGACAGAGAGAGGCAGACCTACTCATATGATGTTCGATCGCGCGCTCGCTGCTCCCCCCCCCCCCCCTACACACACACACACTGGCATGCACGCGCGCGCGCACCAACACACACACACACACACACACAGAGGGAAGCGGTTCGGTGCGTGGCGGCGAAAGGTATGATTTATTTGCGACCCGCCACATTCTACGTCGATATTCACGCAGGATCGCAGTGCGAGGGACGAGAGCTAGCAGGGGGACAGAGGAGACAGAGAGAGGAAGAGGGAAAGGGAGAGGAAAAGAGAGAGATAGAGAGAGAAAGAGGGAGAGGGAGAGAGAGAGAGAGAGAGAGAGAGAGAGAGAGAGAGAGAGAGAGAGAATCAAAGTGACCGTAGATGTGGCGATACGGCGACTCTATGGCCGGCCGGCCCATATCCTGGCCGCGGCTCGCGGCCACTTATTCTTTTCTTCTTCCTTTAAGAAAAGAAAAGAAAGGACAAACGGTGATGAAGAGTGAGGGAGAGGGAAGGAGGCGGGAGAGCGAGAGAGTGGAGGTCGTTCACGGGAGCGCGTTTGTTACGAGCGATAGTGGGCTGTGGGCAGCCGAGCAGGCCCGGGCCGGAGATACGTTGCATCTATCAGCCGGAGTCAAAGGAGCTGGAGGGGAGAGGAGGGGGACACGAGGGTATTCCATTTTCAGGACAACGTCCTGATAGAGTGGGCGGGGCGGGGCCGGCGTGCGGGTGCGGGGGACCAAGAAAAGAGCGCCTGAATGGACTACTTGTCCTCCGGCGGCGGCAGGGCGGCGGGCGGCTGCCAAAAATGATTAGGCGCAACTCCGTCACCAGCAGCCGGACCCCACCGAACCGAACCGAACCGACCGGACCTTCCGCCCCGCCTGGGAAGCGCACCCGGCTCTCCGCTCCCCGCCCTCCCCCCTTCTACCCCGCAAGCCCTGTCCCTACTCTTCGGAACTAAGTTGCAGAACGCAAGTAATTTGAGGCAGGCGGGCCGGTTAAGACGAGACGCGCCCAATGCCGCCCTTCCGTCCGGCCCTCCCCTACCGCACCCCACACCCCGTTCCACCCCGCCCCACCCCGCCCCACCTCACCCCGTCCCACAGGCGGGCACTCTTCGTCGACGATCGCTTCAATCGCGCCCAACCCGGTAACAACGTAAGGTAACGCCCCACCCGGCTCGCCCGCCGCCCGGGGGGCTATGGCAATCAGCCCAACCGGTACACTAGCGGAAATATTGGATTTCCGCCGCCATCCCCAAGTTTTATTACTCTAAATTCACCGTAGCGGGTCTCTGACGTGGCGGGGCGTTGCGGGGCGGGGCGGGCGGGGCGAGGCCGCAGGTCACCTCCGCGCAGCCGCCCCATCTACTCGCCTTGCCGCTCTCGGCGGCAACAACCACTAATCCATCCAACTCAACCGAAGCTGTCAGCGCAAGTCTCCCGGAGCGCGTCTCGCCCTTCTTGTTGTTAAGTCTGGACGGCAGCAGATGGCCCGGGGCGCAGAGAACGCCCCGCCCCGCCATGACGGGTGCCTGACTGCCCGGCGCGGTGCCCTGCCCTGCCCTGCCCTGCACCCTTTGCAATGGACAAGTTCGTCGTCGTTGAGAAACAATACATCATCGGTGGCAAGGCCGGCCGACCGGCCAGCTGGAGGACAAAAAGCGGCGCAACGCGGGGCGGGGCGGGGCGGGGCGGGGCGGGGCGGGGCGGGGCGGGGCGGGGCGGGGCGGGGCGGCACTTTACTGGGCCGGACCGGGACCGGGGCCGCGGGTGCGGTGTTCAGCGGCACGCCCTCTATCCGCCCCACCCTGCCCGCCCCGCCCGCTTAGCTGAGCGAGAGAAGGAACGCCCAGCAGTTTAACCTTTGCATGCCGCGTCGAACTTGTCCCGAAACTAATAAGGTCGTGGTCGGGGAGCGCCGCCGCAGCGACCACCGAGGGTGAGCAGGGCGGGGCGGGGCGGGGCGGGGCGGGGCGGGGCGGGGCGGGGCGGGGCGGGGCGGGGCGGGGCGGGGCGGGGCGGGGCGGGGCGGGGCAAGGGTGAGAGAGGATGAGAGGGAAGGGGACTGCGACCCGAAAATCGCTCAGCCCAAAAAGAAAACGACGAAGGGGCAGTAAGAGCGGCGGTGCGTCCGTGGGGAGGAGGGGGGGGGGAGGTAGACTACTGTCGAGGGTGAGACAAGAGGCGAGGCGAGGTGGAGCAGAGCAGTGAGGACGAGACGACTCAAAAATAGTCTCCTCCGTCTATACCACGATGCGTTTTATAATGCAGTATCAGATCAACGAGAAAAGTTTGCGCAGTTTAGCCACCATCATTGGCTGCGGAATGGCGTGCTGGCCGGGCGGAGAGGGGCGGGGAAACAGGGGCGAAAGGGGAGCAAGGCTGTTCTGCGAAACAACCACTTTCTGTACCGCGCTTTAGAAGAGGAAATGTTTTAGAATGAACTGTTGCAAAACATTTAATTTTCTTTTCACCAGCTTCTTTGAATTGAAGCCATACCTTTCAATTCTAACAATAAGGATGAGATCATACAACACATTTTTTAACAGAGTATGAGAACGGAAACACAGCCCCAATGTAAGAGAAGGGAGTCACTCTGTGTTTGCACTCCGATGCGGGTTCGTCTCCGCACTGACTTCAAATAATTGATTTCCTTCCGACGGCAAAAGAAAAAGGAAAGAGAGACTGGAAGAATCGAAGAAGCAGAAAACAATTCCGTCCCTCAAGACGCAATTTAGCGATTATTATCCGAGAGAGTTCGCGCAGACGTTAGGTGCTGGCAGCAGCAGGGGGGCCCCCGGGCCTGGCTGGGCGGAGCAGGGCGGGGAGGGACCCCCACCTGCACTATCGCACGTGGCCCGGTGTTGTTTGATTGATGCTCGCGGTGTTTCGGGGTGTTATCCGGGGCGCGCCGTGAGGGCCCCGAGAGGGCTCCGCCCCGCCCCACCACGCCCCACCCCAAACCCCGCTGCCGGGCGTACCAGGGACGGGCCCGCCTAGCTCATGTGCCCGTGACGTGGAGGTGGGGTAAGGCGTGCCAGGGCCCGCTGGGGCCACGCGAGTCTTGGGGCTGCCCCGCCCCGCCCCGCCCCACCCCACACCCCGCCCTACTCCGCGCTCCTTCGTACTTCTCCACTTCGAGGCCTGGCCCGGGCGGGTCGATCTCCCGCTGCGAAAACAACTGCCGGCCAAGTCGTTCCTATAATGGATCCTTTCCTCCTCTCTAACCCCCCCCCCTCCCCATCGCCGCGCCAGCCCCGCCCAGCCCCGCAATGAGACTTCGCGAAGCGCGGGCGTGGCACGAGATAATGGGAACTTTGTAAAAAGGTCGGCCCGGCGCGCGGAGGGCTTCAGGCGCAGCAGGAAATAGAGGGTAGCAGCGGTTCTCGCACGGCAACGGCAGCGTGCAGGTGCAGCTCCACTGCCCTCAAGGCGGGACGGCAGCTTCGCTCAAGAGCAATGCGGCGGGGCCGCCTCGAGGGCCCCGGCCACCAGGGCGAGCTCCTACACTTGAGCATGCATCACTGTGCCATACAAGCCTCCCCGTCAACACCCCTGGCCGGGAGGGGTGGAGCGGGGATAGAAATGGGGTGGGGCGGGGTGAGCACGGATAGAGAGCTGCGGGGTGGTGCGGATAGAGAGATAGAGGGCGTGGCGGGGCGTGGCGGGGCGGCCTACAGCAGCGGCTCTACAACTCCCGCGGCGAAAACAACTCACGGCAAATCGTTTGTATAATGGATTCATTCCTCTGCTGACGTGACTTAGACGTGCCGGCGCAAGGCTCCAGCCCAGGGAGAGGGAGGGAGAAAGATTGAGAAAGGAACAGAAAAGAAAAGAAAGAAGACGATGAGGTTAGACGGGTTCCAAAAGAGGTTTCCTCCTCATCTTCATTCGAATGAGCGCACCGCGCCCCACGCGCGACACGAGCACATATCCGCCATCACAAGACGTAGAAATTGAAAAATAAAATCCACTTTTTTCTTTAAAAAAATACTGGGGGTCGGAAAAATTCGAAAGTGTCAAAACAAACTTTTCGGTATAGGTGTTCATGGTCCAGAATGTTGGCAACGCTTTCTGTAATGGTGATAAAATGTCTAGATCATCAAAGTTCACTTAAACTTTTAAGATTTTCTTTGTCAAATTTCGATGTTTGTATTAATGCATCGAATCTTGAAATTTGCACGATCCTGACCCGTCTTATAACTGCTTTCATACCGCACACCACCAGAGGCTGAAGGAGCGTAATTAGTCCGTTGCGTATCGTTTTTGTCAACACAACGCAGATTTCATGGAATTAACAATTTTTCCAAATTGTCCGAAAAAAATCGTGGTAAAATCTTGAGCAAATCTTTAAAATTTGAGCACTAACATGTTTCACAGAATGTACCAAGCCCCCTCTTAATAGAGCCTAGGCTCTCAAAATGTATATGTAGAATTTTTTTTTTAATCAGCTTTTTCCCCCCAATTTTATTTTTTTGGATAAATGCGAACCCTATTTTGCGGTTGTTATACTTAAGTGACTTGAGAAAAATAGTTAAACTCAAAAACGTGTCGCCTCGCACGTGTTGCGAGCGAGCGGGCGTCCTGGCGGCCGAGCCTTGGCTAGAGCCACGCCCCGCGGGGGTACAGTGGGGAGTGGGCCGGGCCGGGCACACGTCAGCGATACTTGGCGGTGTAATCCTCGGGCCCCAAACTCATCAAAGCATCTCAAATCGAATCACGAGAAAAGAGGAGAGGGAGAGGGAGAGGGAGAGAGAGAGAGAGAGAGAGAGAGAGAGAGAGAGAGAGAGAGAGAGAGAGAGAGAGAGAGAGAGAGAGGAAAAATAAAGGACAAGTAAGTGCGCGCGCCATGATGTGGGCTGGAGGAACGGAGCGAGGTCAGGGGAGGGCGGCAAGCGAGGCGAGGTGGGGCGGGGCGAGGCGGGGCGAGGCGGGGCGAGGCGGGGCGAGGCGGGGCGCGGCGGGGCGGGTGAGGGACGCTCCCCGTCGCCTTGGGACGGTCCGCCACGCCACGCCTCACCCCCCCACGGGCCCCACTCACGTGTCCAACGCAATTACAGCCTCACTCGATTATTTGCCAAATTCCATCCAGACGCAAATGAACTTTCATCTCTCGGGCCACCCCGCTCCGCTCCGCTCCACCCCGCCCCGCGCCGCCCCACTCCACCTCGCCACGCCACCCCACGCCACTCCTCTTCCGACGGCACGGCATCTCGCGCGGCACAACACCGTAGCGCCTCTCAATGACATACCTCTCATGAAGCACCAGTGTCTCTCCTGCACGGAGCGTGGAACATGCGCGCAGGACTCACCTAGAACAAGAAACAACAATAAAACGCCATCATTAAAATGTTGGCGTGAGAAATAATGGAGCGTTTTGTGAAGCATGTCACCCTCACACAGGAAAAAAAAATGGAAAGTTGTGGCTACCATCCTCCGGTTACCTTAGGGATAACGACAACCATTAAATCATGGTTGAGACATCATTATGATGACCAAAATACCAGCGACCAGCGCCGTAATATTGCTGTTTCCACCAACATGGTTTTAGTGTCGTCCCTGGAGGTAACAACACTGCGGCTGCTACAACTTTTCACTTTTCTAGATAAGCATTTTTTTCGGCAGCTTATGCGAACTCTTCTTCAACCTAAGTCAGAAGCAATTTCCATAAAATGACAATACGCGATTTTGCAGCTGGAGGTCTCAGCACTATGTAACAACGATATTGTTAAGCTCCAACAAAAGTTTTCTGCCAACATCAAAAAGCGTCCAGTAATATTTTAAACAGTTTTTCAGTTACAACCGAAGTTGTCCAGTTACAAAAAAAGTTGTTCAGGAACAACAAAAATTTTTAGGAACGATTTTTTCCTTATTAATTCACAATAAACATTGTTGGTTTGCAGCAACTTGTGTTATTCTCGAACAACAAGGCTGTTCTCGAACAATATGCCTGTTGGCCATTAACACGGTCATAACAAAAAGAGTTGTTTCTCAACTATTTTTAACAGTGAAGTCCTATACATTATTGTGCGGTGAAAATCCTTTGATGGCTATGGCAAAGAAAATGGAAAGGTTTGTAACTTCTCTTGCTTAACCACTTTTGAAAACGGAAAAAAAAATCTGAAAAGGTTTCGAACGAATTGTTACGTAAGAACGCGCGGCGGGACGGGCGGGCGCCTGCAGAGCGCGAGGTAGGCAGTCCCGCAGCGCAGGGCGGTGCTGCGGGCCAGCGGCAGGCGCGCCGCCCGCGAACGCGCTGACTTCTACCCCCTCCACCTCATCCTTACCCCCGTCGTGTCCCCTTTCCTTTTTCCGCAACTACAATGGTGACCAAATTGTTGGTGGCCGTTCCCCGCCGCCCCCGCGCAGCAAGCCCCCTTCTCCCGCCCTTGCTCTCCCTTTCTCTTCCGTCCGTCTCTCCGGCTGCCTCTCTCTCCCCACGGCTGCTGCTGGCGCAGTGCGGTGCAGTCGGGTGCAGCCGACTGTGAGGCCTATGCAGCTGCAGGGGCGTGTCGGGGCGGGGGCGGGGTGGGGCGGGGCGCAGAACCGATTTAGACTTTCGGAAAACGACGCCGTATTCCATTCCAGGAGTCGGCCCCACCACCCCGCCCCACATATCAGGAAGTCGCGCACAGCAGCCGCACGGGCGTTATTCATCACGCATCAAATAAAACTAGACAAAACTATTAGGCTACCTGGCTACCTCGTGTCTAAAACAGGGCGAATACACGGAAGAGTTGCGTTCAAATTTTAAGCTACGACGGCCCTGCCTTCTTAAAACCTACAAATCGGAGAGGAAGCGAAATAAAGAAAGTGATGGAGTTGTTTCTATTTATACGCGTCTGTCACGAGACCTGCCGCTGTCGCGTCCGATGCCCGCGCGAGAGGGGAAGCGCTGTCAGAAAACTACAAACGTGCCCCCAACCCCGTCCCCCATTCCATCTGTCTGTCTGTCTGTCTGTCTGTCTGTCTGTCTGTCTGTCTGTCTGTCTGTCTGTCTGTCTCTGTCTCTCTCTCAAGCAAGCAAGCAAGCAAGCAAAATTTGGAATGACCTACATTTGTACAAATATATTAAACTATCTGATGCAGCCTTCCACCGCGTGATTCTAAAATTAGTTAGTTATACTTAACTTTAAATTTATTTTGCATTAAAGATGTGTATGTATGCATGTATGTTATTCTTGTCTTTGTCTTTGTGCTATTTTTATTTTTATTATTTTCAAATTCTATTTGTTAAATTTTAATATTTATGAATTATTCATATGTTGAGAGCGGACTTGTAGGCTACGTAAATGGGACTTCCTAGTGCTAAGTGCGTGTCCTTAATAAATTCAATTCAATTCTTTCTCTCTCTCAGTGGGAGTTTTAAAGTCCTTTTGCATAGGCCCCAATAAAAACAATTTCAAAACAATGTCAATTTCTCTCTCTCATTATTTCTTTCGCGCACCTGTCCGGAGGCAGGCTTCTGTTGTCGGGGAAGGACCAGAAGAGGGGACTAGCACATCCTCATCCCACGCGCTCGCGTGTTCGTTTTGTCATCCTTCTATCTGTCACAAACCGTAAGATATTCAAGGCGCGAGATGGCGGGGCGGGGCGAGGCGGGGCGGGGCGAGGCGGGGCGGGGCGAGGCGGGGCGGACACAGCGCTGAGCCTGCGGGGCCCGCTGGCCTGCTGCTCGCCGGCACCGCCCCGCCCCACTCCACCCCGCCCTCCCCGTGTGTTCGGCACTTCAGCACGAACTCGCCCTCAGCCGCTAGTCCGCCCGCCCCGCCCTGGCCACCGCCTACCACCCCGCACCCCCGGCCCAACACCTCTCCTCCACCGAAATCATTATAACGACGGATTCAGACGCCTCCAGTCTACGCCACCGGGTGGTTTTGTTAAATACGCATATTACAGGATTTGCAGTTACGCAAATGACCATTCTTGCTTATTTTCGTGACGCCTTTCCACGGGCTGTGCACAGCCGTGGACGCATGGCAAAAAGTGCAATAAGAGGAACGTGCCCTGCGCCCGGCGGCTGCCTGTCGCTCTGTTGTTGCAGGCCTGTTGTTGCAGGCTTCTGTTGTTGCAGGCCGCTCGGCGAAACTTGAGCGTATAACGAGGATCTCGGGCAATCCTCGAGCCGAGAAGCAGCGCGGCAGCAGCAGCAGTGCGGGCGGCCCCGGCTCCTCTCGGACGAGTTGACTTAACCTCAAAGTCCAACTCGACCCAAACACTTGTTTTATTTCTCATTATAACTTCCCTATCCCACCGTCGTGACGTCAGCAGTCCGACGCCGGACGTCAGCTCAAGCTCTTATTGCACTGCGCGCGAAAAGAAAATCGTTTAATTACTTTTGTTTGCATTCGACGCGTGGAGAGGCCTTTTCCCCTCCCGCCTTTTGAAGAATCACGGGGAGCATCCCTGTGCTGGATGGGCAATAAAAATGAGTAAGGGACTGGACCATCTATGCTCCTTCCCTTAGCAAATACGCTAACATTTTTTTGCAAGCGAATGAAAATGAATTCCTGGGGATCAGGTGAAGGGCAGGCAAAAGGGGCCAGAGGCCTCGTGACAGGAACATTTCTGGCTACCACAGCGGAATTTTAGCAGGCAAATATTAGCAACGATAGAGTATCTAGTTCAGGACATTACATTAACTGAATTTCATACTCTATAAAAATTTGTTGTAATGAAAACGAGCAACAAATTTACATGTTTCGCTGTTAAATCGGTACGCAAGTTTTTTCCTTGGTTTGATGAAAAATTTAGTATATTAACAAGAAAGTTCGCGAAACAACAGATAAAGTTTGAAAATAAGTTCCGAAATTCTTTTGTGAAGTTCACGGTGGAGTTACATAATTCTTTCGTAAATGAACACGAATAAAAAATCAGGCAGCTTAACAAAACAAACAAATCTTTCCTGTAAATTTACGATTTTTTTTCCAGTGAACGCTCTAGCATACGCTTTGACGCTTAACCTCTCCCGTAGCTTCTATGTCCCTATACGAAGCAAACTTACCAACCTGTTAGCTAAAAGTGCTTTTCACAAAGCCAGCATAAGCTTTGCCAGCTAATATTGACTTGACACAAATTATTTACATTTTCTGCCTAGTTTCACCACCAAACAGCGTTATTCAAAACCCAAGAGAGAAGTTTCGGTGGCCTGTCGCCATCGGGAAAGTAAGTGAAATTGTGGGCAGCGTAGCCAAACACATGACAAGCAGAGGCGCCTGGGCGGCGGGCAGCGGGGGCGCATGGGTGGCAGAGCTAGGCGAGGAGAGAAGAGAAGCAGGTAGTTGATAACTCCTAACAAATGGCCCCTCTCCTGGTTTGCACCGTGAGCACGCGAGGAAAACTCTGCCACAACTGAAAGCTGCCTCCCCCGCCGTTCTCTCTCTCTCTCTCTCTCTCTCTCTCTCTCTCTCTCTCTCTCTCTCTCTCTCTCTCTCTCTCTTGTTCGCTGCTGCACTGTCAGGGGATGGGAAGTGGAAAAGACAAAAGGTATGTGCACCGGAACTCCACCAGCTAGACGTATAAATTCCAGCTCCAGCCGGTCCGCCTGGAAGCAAATACAAAGAACTGCGACCTGAAGATGGAGGAGAGTGTGTGTGTGTGTGCGAGAGCGAGAAAGAGAAAGAGAGAGAGAGAGAGAGAGCACACGTGTGCACACGGGGGCAGGAGCTGGCCAAGGTCAGCTCGGTCGTTACCACGGAGGGTAAGCGTTCGAATCGCAGTGACGTGGATACCGAATAAAAGTTACGAAACTGTCGCGTTTACCGCGAACGCATACCATTAGGAAACTATGGTAGAGTTCAAGCACACCTGCTGTCGATGGATCATTGTGTTAAAGATGAAGAAAAATATTTTTCGCACGTTAATGTGACTCAAGCACACCAAAGGGAGGAAGAAAGCTGGACGAAAAGAAAGCAAGAGAGGGCGCGGAATTCAAAAAAGAAATGTCTTCTTCTCTGCGATGGTTTCCATTGTTATTTATCTGAAACTTACCGATGGAGGTCCCGCGGGTCCCGCACCGCACACCCAGCGGAGCGTCCCGTGTCGACGAGGACACAAGCGCAGCGCGTCCCGCAAACAAACGAATCGCGAGCTTTTCAAAACAACAGCCCCAGTCCTGGCGGAGGAGAGGAGACGGCCAAGTTTCCGGAGAGGGACACACCGGAGCGGGGGAGAAAGGCGGAAAAGGAAGGGAGCCGGGGGAGGGGGGGGGGGCGCCATGTCCAACTGGGTGACACGGTGACAGGGCTGGAGAAAAACTGGGATTGGTGACCGGACACCGCCGGGGGAGGGGGTGAGGGGGAGTGGTGGCCGGGCGGGGTGTGGGCAGGGGGACACGGCGTGCAAGCGGAAGGGGCGGGGAAGGGCGGGGAGGGCGGGGCGGGTGGGGTCGGTCCGAGCGAGTCTGAAAGACGTATGACCAAGGCGGTTTGAAGAGCATCGAAGCAATAGCTCCCTGATACACTTTCAGCAAGGCCCTGGAGGAACCCCATCTGCGGCAGAACGGCCAGCAGTCCCAGAGAAAATGATGGACATGATCGTGCTGTCTGCTCTTCCACACGTGTGCACGTGTTTCCTCTGGGAGCATCCGGAACCCAGAAGAATAAACCGTCCCATGCCTGCGTCGCTTCTACGTTTAGATGGTATTTCTTTTTTCCTCTTTCTATGAAAATTCCCTGTCGATGAAGGTCTTGGACGTCGAAACCCTCCAGCATACAGCGCGCCGTGCAGCTGGCGGCGACACTGGGAAGCGAGAAGAATAAGCGCGAGGGAAAAATAATAATAAAAAAAAAAGACACGGCCTTGACGGCCCGCCGCCGCCACTCTCCTCCCGTGTTAATTTCGGCTCGGGGCATAAAGAGCAGTCGCCCCGTTGGGTTGTGTCGGGTCGGCGTCGTGGACCACCGCCGCCGCGCCCGCGCCAGGCATGAGGCATTCTCCGCGTAAAACGTTTACCAGAGATAAGCGCGGAAGGCCGGGGCTGGGCTGCACAGTTTATTGGTCGTCTGTCTGTCTGTAACGTGGCAGCGTTACGGTCGGGTTGGGCAGCGTTACATGTCCGTGACACGTTAAAAAAAAAGGAGGCCATGCTGGCTCAGCAGTGCCTAGTGTCACACACGCCTGCCCGCGCTCCGTGAATGTGTGTGTGTGCGCACACACACACACTCACACACACACGCGCGCGCACAAGGGATTATAGAACACGCAGGCGCCAGCCAGCGGCTCGCTCGCACGCAAAAGGTGACCCCCAGGATAGAAACATTACTTTCCTAAAGCTCAATATTCGCGAGATAAATCTCGGGCGAACAGGTGGGGCTTAAAGCGTCCCATCGACTCATAAAAACAACGGCAATATATTCCGGGCACTCTGGCGAAATGAAAGCGGCATATAGAACACACAGAGCGGGGGGCGCGCGCCGCGCAGCCTCGCCCCGCCGCGCCGCGCCAAGCCTTGGGGGACAGATAGGGTGCCATTGTGCGCGGGGAATAAGAACAACCCCGTACACGCCCAAAAGAAACCTCTTTGCTGACAGTCTAATTTGAGAAGAACGCGCAAAACCCGTCGATGTATGCGTGAGACACAATATAAAAACTGGGTGGGGTCGGTGCACGAATATCAGAGAGGGAGGGGAAGAGGCACCCAGACACAGCGCCATGGCCGACTAACCTTCCAGGCGAGCGCCTCTTGCCCGCCCTTCCTCTGCCTCTCTCACTCTCTCCTTCTCTTCTCCTCTATCTCTCTCCCTCACTCTCCCTCTTCCTCTATCGTCAACCCTCTGGCGTTTCCACGAGGAGAGCCGTGCAGCGGAGAAGAGAGAAGACGACGATCATCTCCTTTGAAGAGAAAATTTCGTTCAAGGCATGTACACTTCCTCCTCGGCCTGCCGACCCACCCAGCCCCGAGGCTGCGGCCTGTGCCTCCCCACATCCTCTGCCCCAGCTCCCCCCTTTCTCCCGGAATCGGTTACGCGCAGCGTAAGTGCATGTGAGTCATTTTTCTAAGTATTGGAAGAACTTTACCTAAACAGGCGTGTGTTCGACAATTTATTCCTCATTTGTGATTTTCACGATTAACAGTAAGCCGCGGGGAGGGATGTCTCATACAAAATGTGTACAGTGATTTTTTTATTACTTTTTTTACAAACTTATTTTTTTATTATTATTTTTCTTTTAACTTTTCAAGGAAAATTTCTGTCAATTTTGATCTTATTACACCATTTAAAGTTTTTTCCAATTTCATTTCGGTTTCAAATTGATATTTTCTCCATTTTTCGGATTTTTTTTGCATTTTTCTTCTAGATTTTATTGGATTTTTATTATTTCTTTTTTTTCGGGGCGTTACAATGATTTTTTGAAGTGATTTTCCCCATTCAATACGCAGTAATCATGTAACAAGACAATGTGCACTTGTTTTGAGAGCACAGAAATTGCAGCTGCCGAACTTTTTCGAGCGAGCGCATTGTTCTTAAAAGTATCAAGTACAAGAGAAATCAAATCTAGGCGTGTTATTTTCAGGATCCGATAGCCTTGCATCAGTCAGCAAAGCTCTTCAACATACCGGGCAGCCATTGTGCTGAACCACGCGCCGTGCGCCGCATAGAGCTCTGCGAGGAAAGAGGAAAACTATATCTCGCGAAAGTCGCACTGTATTTGTAACGAGTGCAGCGCGCAACCACACCCCCGCCTAACCAGCCGAGCCCTCCACGCTCCAGTAAAACTGGCGGGTTACCTGCTAATCAGGTGTTGCCCCTCCCCTCGCTTTTCCCCTACGCCCATCCTTCGGCCTCCCCCCCAAGCCCAGCGGCGCGGACCAGGCTGGGGTTCGCAAGGCTAGCTTAACGAGAAGAAAATCGAGATTGTAATTTGATCTTCATCGGGATAATTAACAGACGGTGGGAGAGGCGGTGGGGGCGGGGGGGAGGGGGGGTGGCACTCGCGGTTCCAACTTTCCACGCTCGCAGAGGCAGGCAGAGAGAAGGCAATCCATCAAACCACGGCAAACTTCTCATTATTCTTCATTTCGGGACGCGTCGTCGGGATTTCATTCAGTCGCCTTTTGTGACTTGGGACAAACTTTTCTGTTTACGAGACCTCGAGAAAGAGAGAGGGGGGAGGAGAGAGAGGGAAAGAGGAAGAGAGACAGACAGACCCCTATACGTCAAGGTGCGGAGGAGAATAGGACCTGGCAAAGAGGTAGAGAGAGAGACGGTGGGTGGAAGAGAAGGCGGGAGAGGAAGATGGGGAAGGGGCATTATTGTACTGCAACCGAGTACTTTTTCGAAGTTTTGCGGTTACCCATATCAGCGTCATTGAGGAAGGTGCGCACGTGCGTGCACACACACACACACACAGACACACACACACACACAAACTAGCGCGCGCTCGAAGGCAAAAGTTCTCACTCACCCTCTCGCCAAGGCTTCAATTGAAGCACGTTACCCACCCATGCACCCACCACTTTTGACCAAAATCTGTTTGAAAACAGTTACCGACGCAAGACCGCTAGCGGCGCGGTGGTGCCGGCGCCTCTCTGAGAAAGGAGGCTGCGGCCGCCATGGTTTCGTAATAATCGTCTCACCGACAGTAATATCGCGAGCGTGAAGCCATGGTTTCATAAGGCAAGTTTAACAACAAGCTCGGTGTTCGCTGCCGCGTGAGAGCATCGTCCCTCTCTCTTTTTCTCTCTCTCTCTCTCTCTCTCTCTCTCTCTCTCTCTCTCTCTCTCTCCTGTGTCCCTTTCTCTCTATCTCCGTTTGCACCCGGGTTGGGTCCCCGGTAATCAAGATCAGATAGGCCCAACTAATGAACCAATATCCTGGCCATCACATTCGCATCTGCCAGCGTTGCACTCAATAACCTCGCTTCCACGTCCTCACGACCCTCCTCTCCCCTCTCTCCACACACACACACACACACACATGCACACACATGCACACACGCGCGCGGGCGCGAACACGGCAATAACCAGACATGGAACTAAATTTACATAGTCTGTATAACAGTTTGGAAAACCGTGCTCGACAAACTCGCACATCCCATCGTAACGCAGACCCCATGCATCAGCATTTCTTTAGCGCGAGGCTATTTTCCGTGACTAGTCAAACTCTAGGAATATCGGATAACAAGACCTCAAAGCAAGGGGTGGAGGTTTGGGTGGTGGTGGGGAAATAGCGTGCCAATATTGGCGCGCCACACAGCCCCACAGCCCTCGCACAGCCAGCAGGCCTCTCTCCCCTCCCGACCTCAGGCGCGACCCCTCCCCCTCACCCACCGTCCCTCCGCCTCCGACCCGACCGCTGACCCTCAAAACTTAACTGGCCCAGTGCCGGATAACGACATGTACACGGGTCCATCACTTTGAGCGAACCAGGCCCACGCCGCCGGGATGTGACTTTGGGCGTGTTTGCAGGGCCGGCGGTGGCGGGGCGCGGCGGGGCGGGGCGGGACGGGGCGGGGCGGGGCGGGGCGGGGCCGGGCTGGACTCAGGGCCCAACACACCTGGGGGGACAAGGCCACTCCTGTGCCAAAAGACCTCTGAGGCTCGTCAGAGCAGCAGGGCTCGGTCCCCACAGAGCGGTCCACTCTGCAATCCCTCCCTCTCTCCCTCCCTCCCTCTCTCCCTTCCTCCCTCCCCCTCCCTCTCTCTTTCCCAGCAGCTGTCGTTCGCCGGCCGTTACTTCAAAGTGCCTTTTCTAATCGTGGGTCGGAAGTTTCCGGCAACGGGGATGGTGCGGCGAGAGGGGAGAGAAGGTGCGAGCGGGCCGGTAGGGGGAGGGTCGCGCTGATCAGCACCCTCTCCTTCATCCAGAGTTGCGACGTCACCTTCTTCAATTGCGAGAGGGGCGGGTGGGGGGAGGGGGGGGGGGGCTGCAGGCTGGGGCAGTGAAGTGGCCGCGAGAACGAGGCCATTTTTCTCAGGGCAGCTCGTGCGGGCCGTGCGGACCCGCCCGGTCAGAAGCGAAGAATGAGGTCAAGGGCGGGAGGAGATTAAAAGGGGCCACCCGCAGTGAGCAGCGGAGGAGTGAGGAGGGGGATCAAATCGTGGCGCATTCATCTTGGCGGTAGGCTGGGGCGGGGCGGGAGTGGGCGGGCGGGCGGGCGAGGCGGTACTTTCGAGGAGAGGGTAGGTTACTACTCACAGCCCCTACCCCGGGCCGTCATTAAGAAGTCCGACTCCCAGACAAAATGTTCACTATTAAAAATGTTTTGAAATTTCAGAATTATCATGAAATGTCATTACTTCACTGAAATATCATGACAGTTATGAAATTTAAGGACACTTTCACGACATTTCACAACATGCAATGAAATTTCATAATAATGAAGTGAAATTTTAATTTAACAACAATAAAGTGAAATTGTGAAATTTTAGTAGCACCATGAAAATTCAAAACTTGGTAATGAAATTTCAACACGGAGTTGAATTTTTATGACAATTTGCCGTGAAAATTCAAAAACGTTTTGAAAAATAAGATTTTTCGTTGTTAAGAACAGTTTGTTCAGTCCATCAACGAGATAGTTCCTTGTACGTAGAACATTGGTCACATTTAACTAGGTTCTGTTCTTAAAGGGGCTTGGTACTTTAGGTCGATTATTTAGAGATTGAATATTTTGTACTCAAAATATTCTTTGAACCTTTCTGCACCTAACACATTACTCAAAAAGTGACGTTCATAGGTTCGTTTCCGAGATATTTGCATTTTAGTTTAGGTCTGAACTCCATGTATCCTTATGGGAGCTCGGCGAGACGGGCTCTCCGCGACCTATCTTTTTAAAGATAATATTACGGGGAGTATTGTCATCGGGTTGAAAAACTTATGTATAGATTCCTTATTAAATTCTGCGTCCGTACAGCTGGAGAAAACTAGGGGTTCATGGTATAATAAGAAAGAAATTTGAGTTAGAAGTGGCGAGAACGGCATCCCGAGGCGATGGCCGGGCCGACGCCATGACAGGCGGGGAGGGGGGCCGAGAGAGATTTCCCGCAGCGCGGGGGCCGCTCAGTTCGAAAGGCCGTACCGTACCGCATCGCGTAAGGCTCGTTGCGCGTAGAGATCGTCCTCAGTACAAGATATTTAGTGTTGAAATGAAAAACTGAATATTATGGTAGTCTAAAATTTACGACGGAAGGTGTTGACGAGACGAGCAGCGGCGGGCGAGTGACCGAGTGTCATGGCGGCGGGCCAGACGACGCGCTGGGTAGGGGTACCAACATCACGCCGCATAGGTCTCTCCACTCCTACTACATATAGAATCCATCAAATACACATTTTTATGGACTAGAATGTCTAATAATAATGCCAAGAACATATTTCAATTATGCAGCGACGGTGGGAAGGGACTAACATGCAATTTTAATGCAAACAACTGAGTCGACTTCTCCGTTTCCTAGGGTTGGCACTGGCCCAAAAAACCAACTTTTTAACGCGTTTAACGCGTGTTATAGACCAAAATAAAACGTCATGTGTGTGTCAAACTGTTTCTGATGCAACAACAATGCCATATTAACAACCCAAAGTGATAATTTTATGTTTAAAGGGTACTTCCAAAATGGCCCTCCCAGAGTACCAAGCCCCTTTAACATACGTATAAATGCATCGGGTTGACGGGGACAAATATAATTTTCCTAAGGGTACGTTACACTTGACCGTTCAACTCAAGCGGGATTGATATGTTAAATCTTTTATACAAGAATGGAGAGTAACGTTAAAGAAAAATATTCAGCACCAAAATATACTGTTGGGAATCCCTCGCGATATGACCCTTTGCCGGGTGCCGCTTTGGGAATAGCCCGGAGAGAGACCACGCGCGGCTCCGGGATGACCTGGGAAAGCGTGCCTCCTTCACGCAGCACGTGCCCGTGGTCCAGTTGATGTTTTCCAAAAAAAAAAAAAAGTGGTCAGCGGATCGGACCCATACCACGAAGGTTCAAGGTTCGATACTCATCCCGTCAGTTGAAAATTTGTGAGTACTATCATAATGATGTGTAATTCGGTAGAAGAGAAGGAAAGGACAGTACGACAAAGGAAGGCTAAGAGAGAAAAGTTCAGAACCCCGAAATTTTTTGTTTTCTATAATATCGAAATGTCATAACTAGGTTCTGACTTTTCATTACAAAATCCTGAAATTTCAAAACTCTCTGTTTAGAAATTTCATTACAAAAAATATGTAATGAATTTTCAAAACAAAAAAGTGATTCAAATTACATTACATTTTAATGAAATTTAAACAAGATTTTTCTAACAGTGTTACTCGCCTCGGACTGCCTTTCGGTGACAATCCGTTGAGGGGTACCTCACTTTCTCCAGTCAGTGTACACCCTGCGTTCCAATCATTTTCCAATCATTTTTCGACCAAAAATTATTTTAAGCACATTAAAATTGCAAAATATCGAATTGATGCCTAAAATTTATTGCTTTCTTCAAAGTTTGGTCAAATTTTCCTTGCAATATCACGATACAAACCACCCATCAGTGTACGCTCATTTAAAGAGTAAGATACCCCTCGCCCTCGCATTCCGTACACAGTTGGGTCTAAAAAGGTGCTATAGTGGCCCGTTATTAGAGATAGGAAAATTACGCGTTTCAAGTTGCCCGATTATGCTCTAAAAATGCGAGTATTTATGCTCTAAATATGCTCTTAAAATGGGTCGATTATGCTTCGTTTTGGACGATTTTATGCGATTTTATGCAATTTTATGCGATTTTATGCTTTTTGGTCGTAAAATCAGCAAATTTGCTAAAAAACCAGGGTTTAGGTTTAAAATTCGTTTAAAAAATAAAATAGATTACATAGATTGAACAGATTGGCCGATTGGCCGATTGGCGCCGAATTCAAAATCGAGTTGTTGTTTGGCGTTTGAAGGCCAAAAACAGCCTTAAATAGCTATTCCACGAAAATGAAAACGCGCCGCGGCCGATTTTGGGCCCAATTATGCTCTAATTATGCGATTATGCGTTATGCTGCTTTTTGCGACCAATTATGCTTTTTTATGCTCTATATTTGTCATCTAGGGGGGGTACAAGGGTACCAAATATCTTGTCCCCGTTGTAATCGGACAACTTTTATTAAATTATGCGATAATGCTCAAGCATAATCTTCCTATCTCTACCCGTTATAGAGGGGTTGGCGGATAGACCGGGAAAGAAATAAAACCTAAAAGGTGATTCCCACCCCCACCCTTTCTCTCTGCAGCCCCCTCCCCCCTCCTCCAACAAGGAGGTTTTGTGAAAACGAGGCCCCGCCTACGCTGTCCCTAAAGCGGTGAGCGAGGCGCGCTGCTTGCTGTGTTGACGCCCTGACGCCTGCCAGTCTGCCCGCTCCGCCCCGCCCCGCCCCGCCCCGCCCCGCCCCGCCAGCCCACAACACACAGCGCCTGACTTGGCACTTTGCTCAGCCAGCGGCGCTCTGCTCAGCGCTGCTGCTCCGCCGCTCTGCGCTTTAATTGTTTCGATCCGACTCAGTCCATGAATATTACACGGAGGCTGCACACTACCCGCCCATTAGCCGGTGCTGCTGAGGCCACCACTCCCGGCCCGGCCCGCCCCGAGATCCGTGGGCTGGATACCACCAGGCGCCCCAGCCACACCGACACAAGACAGACGCCGCAGAATTTGACTCGCGCCTTCGGTTTTGGCCAACTTTCATAGCGCTGCATATTGAGCCGCTTAGAGCCCACTTTGGAAAGGCGCCAGCCTAACCAGGGTGCGGAGTCGTACGCGGGGTGGGGCGGGGCGGGCTGGGGTGGGGCGGGACAGGGTGGGGTGGGGCGAGGCGGGGCGGGGCGAGGCACATCGACCCCATCGGGCGGGGCTGCTTTTAAAAACGTACAGCCTGATCACTATGCAAAGTCCCATTCCCCTTTTCCTAGGAGTGTGAAAGGGGCGTAGCGGCTGCGCAAAACCGTGAAACCGCGTCAGTCTTTAGACACGCCTGCCTCTCCCTCCAGGCCGCCACGCTACCCCCCCGCCACGCCCCGAACCCGACCCCACACCTCCCAGCTCCCCCACCCTCCTTACCCGCAGCCCCTGCCTCGTGGACCCATTTAAGTTCGAAGTTAACTGAAACGTCGACCGAGAAAGGCAATGTCGGTGGCAGGAGAGGGTTGGGGGGAGAGGCAGGGAGCGGGCAGTGGGAGACATGGGGATGGGGAGCGGAAGGGGGTCTGCGGCTTGGAAGAGGATCTCGACAGAGCAACCGAGACGTAGGTCGGTCCTGGGACTGTTCCGGATGTCGGGGGAGGATTCCGACACGGGACCATTTTCCAAGCACACTCCAGTAAAATTTCGATGAGCTTCTCGCAAATTATAATTTTTGGTCCCAGCCGGTGCATATTTGTTTTTTTTTCCAAACCCTTTTCTTGCTCAGCTCTAAAATTACACGAGTAGCTCTACTGAAAACAACGGCCGTCTTGCGTCCCGCGTGCGCTGTAGCGGTACCGAGATGAGGAAAAATCACAGTGCCATCACAGTAAACGGGGTGCATTTTATAACTTGCACGGACGGGGATCGGGGGCGGGGGCCGCGGCCAGGCACAGCGCCGCCCCGCCGACAGGAAAGTCAATTCTGGTTAGCGAAGTGACACGACAACGGTTTTCCGCGCGAAATTGCGAACGGAAAAGGAGACGGACGGAGACGCTGCGAGGGGGTAGCACGATGAGCTGTGGCGCGGAGGGGTGGGGAGAAATATTGGACGAGTTGAGAAGGGCAGAGAGAGAGAGAGAGAGAGAGAGAGAGAGCGAGAGAGAGAGAGAGAGAGAGAGAGAGAGAGAGAGAGAGAGAGAGAGAGAGAGAAGGAGCAGGAGGGAGAGGGAGCGTGGAAAGGCTTAGCAAAGTCGCTCCACACATTTGCATATACCAGAGCGGATGTAAAGAGGAAAAGAGAGTGAAGGAAGGGGTTCGGGTGGGGGGGGGGGGAGAGGCAGAGGCAAAAGGTATCGGACAGCCCATAAGTCGCAACTCTCAACCTAAAACGAAAAAAAAAATTCGCGAGAAGAGCTAATATATCAGCTAATATGGCACCAGCTGATGATATTACCTCTCTCAGATAATTTTTGCCTGATAAAGCTACTAGCGTTCGCTAATTCCAGATCAGGCGTTTCCTAGTACAGAAAATGGAAAATAAAGCTAAGGCAGCTGATATTTCACCTAGTGCCTCTCCAGCTAATATGTTTTTTTTTTTTCGTGCACCCCCTAAAAATGAAATGTCGTCGTTGGTTACACGGTAAAAATAGTTTCTGGTATTTCAAGATCTTTCTTGGATCTTATGGAGAATACCAATGGACATCCAAGACAGATCTTGAAATACAAGAAACTATTTTTACCGTGTATTCTTGCGAGTATGACCGGAGACGACGCGCGACGTCGTTGACTATCATCCCCGCATTATTTCAAATGTCCGCCGGGCCTGGCCGCGCGGGGTCGTAGTGCGGAGCGCGGTCCATCGCGTCGCGTCGGTTCTGACCAAAATATTGGCCGGTGACGTCACCGCCTCCAGGCGCGGCCTCCTCCACCCTCCACCGCTCCCGGCCATCCCGCTCGAGCCGTGGTCCACCCCCTTAACACCTCTTATCGACAGCTTACGTGCTGCGCGGGGCTGGCTACAGTACCTAAGCACAGGCAGCTGCTTATTTACAAGGTAGGCAAAACGCCGTGGCAACCAAGCCAGCTGGCAGCAGCCTAGGCTCGTATAGGCGGGGCGTGGCGGGGCGGGGCGTGGCGGGGCGTGGCAGTCGGACGCGAACGGCGGAGGGGATGGAGGGTGCCATTTGTCAACGTCACATGAAATCCATTCCTGTGCAGCAACGGCAGCGGCGCGCGAGTCTGGGCTGCGAGCGCTGGTGTAGGTTCGCGCGGCGCTATGTCTATCTGCGTGGCGGGGCGGGGCGGGGCGGGGCGGGGCGGGGCGGCGCGTGGTGAGAGAGCCCCATTCCCACGACCCATCATCCCCAAGAAGGGCCCCGCCCCGCCCCGCCCCACCCCACCCCACCCCGCCCGGGGCGCGCGTGGCGCTTTCGCTTTGGCCCTTCTCTCCAAAGAGATTTTCGGGCGATGATCCGACGCGCCGCGAGGCGTGCGCCGCGGCAGGATGCATAAGGGACTGGACAGGGCGCGCTCGCAAGTGAGATAGGGATAAAGAGAGAATGAGAGAATGAGAGAATGAGAGAATGAGAGAGAGAGAGAGAGAGAGAGAGAGAGAGAGAGAGAGAGAGAGAGAGAGAGAGAGAGAACGAGACTGAAAGAAGGAAAAAAACGAAGAAAAACGCCTGCACAAGAGGTGACGCCGCACGGAGAAGGGAGGGGGGGAGGGGGGTATAGGCGGGGGTACCGCTGCTGCTCTTTGAGAAGAACCCCCAGAGCTGCGTGATGCCAAACGGCACACTCCCGCCCCGCGCCCTGCTCGCTCGCCTCGGCTGCTGCTCCCTCCCCACCCTCATCTCATGTCCGATCAGCCCTCCCTGCCTGCCTCCCTCTCCTCTCGGATACCATCCCGCACCGCCGCAGTTCACCTTCCCCTTTCGACTACCTATCCAAGAAATAAAATTGCCACTAACGCACAGGTCCGGGCCGTCGGGCGGGGCGCGGGGCGCGGGGCGCAGGGCGGGGAGTGGGGCGGGGCCCGACTTGACTCTAGGAGTGACGGCAGGCTGTTATTCCTCAGAACAGCCAAGAGGTATACGCCGGCAATTATACATAAACACAAGTAGCGGAGCACACTCGGCCCCGCCCCGCCCATCCCAATCTTAAAGAATAATAACCAACACTTCGGAGGCCTGGCCGCGTGCTTTGCCGTTTCTCTTCTCTCGCAGGTCGCGCGACCCGTTAGGAGCCCGCGCCCCCGCGCGCGCCCCGCGCCCACGAGCCTCCTCCTTCTCGCCCGCGTCCTCCCCCTCCTCTCTCTCGCGGACGGGAGGGGAGAGAGGGAGAGGGGTTGGGGGCTTGAAAACAGAAATAAAAGCGAAGAAAATAACCGGCTTTGAGGAAAAAGGGGTGGGGCGGCAAACAGTGCTTACAGTACAAAAGCATGAGCTGGAAATATAATGAGCAGCTCACTCTAAGCCCTTCCCCCCTTTTCCTCCTTGCCAACCCGCTTCCCGCGCCTGCTGCCCCCGCCCTTCCCAGCTTTAGGAAGTTGCGTAGCTCCCGGGACGGGACCGCGGCGGGGCGGGGCGGGGCGGGGCAGGGCGGGGCGGGGCGGGGCGGGGCGGGGCGGGGCGGGGCGGGGCGGGGCGGGGCGGGCCGGGCCGCGAGGCTGCACCGCACGGTGAATGCGAACGCTTGACCCCCGCCCGCCCAGCGGTGCGGTGCGCGCCACTTGGACACCCTGCTGCAGTCCCTGCGGTCCGAGCCGCATGCCACGGGGAGCCGCGTAGGCGTAGGCCTCCCACGCGCCAACTACAGGAACTGCATGCAGAGAACGTAACGCCACAGAAAATATATTTCCAACCTCAACCGGGCATTACCTATGAGCCAAAACTTTGCGCGCACTCGCGAGTGTGCAATAGTTTTTTAAATAAAAGAACGAGCGAGTTGAGATGCAAATCAAACACTGTGATAGTGTTTGCAGCGAGGGGCCCACAACTCTGGAATTCAGGTGTACAAGGCCACCGAAATCTTTGGAAATCATATTGAAATCTCATTGAAATCAGTGAAATCTTTGAAATCAGTTGAATTCTCTTAATTCACACGAATTCCGTTGAAATCACTTGAAATCTGTTGAAATCACTTTGAATTCACGTGAAATCACATTAAATTCAAATTCACATGAAATCACATAGAATTCACATGAAATCACATTTAAGAAGCGTCTCGGGAAACTCACTCAAATCGGTGTGGGGAGAGGAGGGGGCGATGTGCGTGCGTGCACTAACAGCTGTTCGGCGAATTCGAGATATTTTAAGATTTTTAGATACTTTCATAACAGATTGAGATTCCAATTTATTCTTAAAGCTTAGTGCCATTTCAATAAAAGTACTCAATGTATAAACAATGTCTTTTTGTTTAAATTTTTGCCATTGGAGGTATAAATAATAGTCCTACGCAAATCCACTTCCACAAATCTGGTTTGTGAGGGAATATTAATTTATTAACTGGAGCAATAAAACATAGTGAAAGTGCTAGACGACTAAGATTATTTAAAATACCTTCTTGTTAACGGCACAGTTGGAGTGAAATTCTCAAAATCGTGCAAAAAATACGGGGATTCCCCAGAAAATACACGCACAGCTGATCCAAATTATTCTCTCAATTACGTAATTAAATAGGATTTTTAGTAAATTATTGTTAATTATTTCGATTTGTTCCAAATTATTGAAAATTAACTTGCAACTGCGCAAAATAATCACAATTATTTTAGTTATTTTTTAAAAAAATTCAGAAGCAAATTTTGCTCTGCAATTGAAAGGGTGGCGTGAAAACATGGAAAATTTTTGCGGCAGTAAACCTCCCGAAGGAGGTTGCGGTTCCCGCCAGGCACAGGGCTTTTACCCCCTGTGGCAGCCAACTGCTTCGGTGTTCCATGGGAACCGGCGCTTTGCTGACTGCGATCCTATCGCGCAATTCGACAGATTTGATCCCCGTACCACCATTGGCCTACCCCTAGAGGTACGAGCGGTGTCAAGAGCGTTAGACTTCCTGATCCCAGTTTCAGAGGCCTTACCTCAGAGGGGTACGCGGGATTCGAACCCACAACCCCGAGTGCCGACACGTAGCCAGAACAGGAAGCGACCCAACGCCCAGAGCCACCGAGCCAACGGCGGTGAGACGTGTTTAATTTCTATTTGACCTGCCATCCAGCTGCGGCCAAAGGGAATGTCAAGCGCGAAAAACACTTTCCCGAGTGGGAGTCGAACTTCGGACCACTCAGTTCGGTGTTGCGCGCTCTACCAACTGAGCCACGACGCCACGATGACTGTTCTGTCCGACGGGTTCGAGTTGTATTTGCCCTGTCCTCCTGGCTGGAGGCTGCAGGATACGCGGCAAATACGGCTCGAACCCGTCGCACTGTACAGTCATCGTGGCGTCGTGGCTCAGTTAGTAGAGCGCGCAACACCGAACAGAGTGGTCCGAAGTTCGACTCCCACTCGGGAGAGTGTTTTTCGCGCTTGACATTCCCTTTGGCCGCAGCTGGATGGCAGGTCAAATAGAAGTTAAACACGTCTCACCGCCGTTGGCTCGGTGGCTCTGGGCGTTGGGTCGCTTCCTGTTCTGGCTACGTGTCGGCACTCGGGGTTGTGGGTTCGAATCCCGCGTACCCCTCTGAGGTAAGGCCTCTGAAACTGGGATCAGGAAGTCTAACGCTCTTGACACCGCTCGTACCTCTAGGGGTAGGCCAATGGTGGTACGGGGATCAAATCTGTCGAATTGCGCGATAGGATCGCAGTCAGCAAAGCGCCGGTTCCCATGGAACACCGAAGCAGTTGGCTGCCACAGGGGGTAAAAGCCCTGTGCCTGGCGGGAACCGCAACCTCCTTCGGGAGGTTTACTGCCGCAAAAATTTTCCATGTTTTCACGCCACCCTTTCAATTGCAGAGCAAAATTTGCTTCTGAATTTTTTTAAAAAATAACTAAAATAATTGTGATTATTTTGCGCAGTTGCAAGTTAATTTTCAATAATTTGGAATAAATCGAAATAATTCACAATAATTTACTAAAAATCCTATTTAATTACGTAATTGAGAGAATAATTTGGATCAGCTGTGCGTGTATTTTCTGAGGTCGTCCAAAAAATACTTGAATTCGTTGAAAATCTCACGAAATCAGTGGAAATCATATGAATTCGGTAGACATTAAACTGAAATCAATGGAAATTATGTGAAATCAATGGAAATCACTTGAAATCATGTGAAATCTCGCGAAATCAGTGAATTCACTTGAAATCTTTGAAATTCGTTGAAATCACCTGAAATCATGTGAAATCTTTGAAATCCGGAAATCAGGTGTACAAAATTTTTCGGAGTTGTGGGCCCTTCGGTTTGCAGCATAGGTTGTCTCCTGAGTCCGATAACACTCGAAGTCTGGTCTTGCGCATTTCAGGAGGAACGGTTCCATACGAGCGCACAACACTGGAAATCAAATGCGATGTCCCTTGACGTCAGTTCAAGCGGGAAACAACTCTTAATTTTAATAAACAAACTTTGTGAAGTTTTGTGAATTTTTATTGAATTTATCTGATTTTTTGCTTGAATTTTACCAAAATATTTGTAAATTTCATTTTCCTTTGGTTTTCTTCTGAATTTTTCAGAAATTTTCAGAATCACGAGGTGTACAAAAAATTCAGAGTCAGTTGGTGTCGCTAGTTTTGATTAAATCGCGTCAAACATCGTGATGCGGCGCCAGCTCCTGGGAAAGCAAACGTCTTTTTCTCATGAAGTCGCATCACAAACGTGAACAAAACTACGCTCAGGTCCTCGGGAGTCCTCAGTATCTCACACTTGCACTTGTGGCACTAAATTCTTTTTTCCAGTGAACTTGAGTCCCTCCCCGCCGCGCCGCGCCACGCCGCGCCACGCCACACATCCGGCCCGACCAGCATTATCTCCTGATAGATGAGGCGGCCGCTTTGTCCGCCGCCCAGCCTGGCTCGGCAGTCGCACTTGGTCCCACCCTTTCCCGACCAGCCCAGCCCCGCCCCACCCCACCGCGCCAGCGAAAGGAAGACCACATGCCTACGTCCTTGTTGCACTTTTTTTCAATTTGCCATCATGTACAATGCAAAATACTACGTGCTTACCTTTGGATGTGCTCTCCTTGGGAATGCTACTTTTGGGTCGATCTGCAACAGACACAGAGACACTGCATTAGTGATCCAGCTCTAGCTCCGCGCTAGCTCCGGTGCTCCAGCACACTTGGCTCCGGCGCCTCCAGCAGCGCCAGCAGCGCCGCACCATCGCCCCACCGGTCATTTCCCAACCCACCAAAGCCCTCCCCAACTCAGCTCTCCTTTCTCAATTGGTTGTCTAGCTATACTTTCTTGTTGTAAGTTTCTCGACTGACCCCTAAGGCTTCCTCGAGGGAGGAAGGAGGAAAATAGAGCGGACGAGAGGGGGGAGAGAGAAGGAGGGAGGGAGGGGGTAGGCGAGGCGAGGGCCGGAGCCAAACGAGATCTCTGTTCAGCTAGGTCTCAGATCCGCCCCCGGCAAGGAGTGCGGTTTTCGTTTGAAACTTGTGTTTCGCACCTCGTCTGTCTGGGAAGACTCTGTGTCAGCCGAAGGGAAGGGCTCGGGGAGGGAGGCGGGGAGATCCATGGGAGGGTGGGAAAATAATAATATACCAGGCAATGGGGAAAACGACGAGAGCGGGGGAGAGGAGTAGGAAGAAAAGGCAGACAAGAAGAGGGATAAGGAGGAAGAGGAGGCAGATGAGGTTGAGGACGAGGAGGACAAAGAGGAACAGGAGGAAGAGAGGGAGAGTCGCACAGCACTACACGGCACGAGTGGCGCGTCCTTTAGCTTGTTCCCGGCCGGCAGATCCAATTCCAGTGATTTCGCAAATCCCGTTCTTGGTAATGGTCAGCAAGATCGTTTCTAACGTCGCCATTCCTTTCTGCTGCAAGCAGGGCGCGCGGGTCGGGCCCGTCGGGCCGGGGGAGTGAGACAGTGTACACCCCACCGCACCAGCTGGCAGAGTGGGAGCGAGACCCACCGAGTGTATCTTGGCTAAGCAGTTGGTGCTCCCCCACCACCACAACCGCGCCCAGGGCGAGCCCAGGGCCCAGGGCCGCGCCGGCCGGTCCAGCCCCTACTCACGGCACGGCACACCACCTTAGCCATAAGCCCGAGCTAAGCCCAAAGGGCTGGCGGGGCGGGGCGGGGCGGGGCCGGGTAAAGGCATAGCGATAGATCCCAGCCGCACCCGACCAATTCTGCAGCGTCAACTCTGCCGACAAGCGACGCGGAGGACAGTCAGAGGCGCAAGGTGGGGCACGGACGGCTTATGGAGAAAAATGGCCGCGTGCACCGACAAGACACGCAACATCGCCACCACAGAAAAAAAAAAAGCAAATTCTCGTAAATTCAAAACACTTTCCGAATATTGCGATTTTCAAGCGATTTAAGTTTACAACCAGTATCGTAACTTTACGCACGCCAAAAGGTCTTATGCAGAAGTTGCGGTGGCCGTTACCTGCGATTATGGAGCATTTTTTTAAAAATCAGGACAAGCCCTAGCTACCAATACTTTAAGACACTCTTAGAGTATCTATATAACTATTCTTTCTGTTAAAAATTTACTAGGTAAGAACCGTTTAAAACAAGGTAAGAACCGTTCCAAAAACATGAAAAACAGACGTTTTACACCCAGACCTTTAAATTTTTTGCATACATTTAGAATATTATTTATGGTTAGTCAAAATAATCTGCTGAGTCTCGGTCAACTTCCTCGTTTGAAAAATAAATAAATATTTTGCCACTAAGGCCCTGTAAATTCTCGGTAACCAAAATAACAAGAAAAAAAAGGAGCGCCAAAGGCTGCTACAAACCTCGTTTTAAAGCGACGAATCGATGCCAAGGGTCACTACAAAGTTTATTGCAATTCTGAAAATTGGTAACTAAAAGATATATCTTCTAAGAAGTATATTTCTTAAGGAAAATTTTCCCTTCGAATATTTCCAACGGTGACCTCGTAAAAAGGACCTCAGGAAAGGGGTACTAGAAAAATGCCTATGAGTAGAGTGCGAACGTAAAAAAAGGCGCGCACATTAGCGTAGCAGCCGTCTACTGGTGGATAAAAGTGTACGACTGTCACTCACTAGCAGAAGAGTTAATGTTTTTCACACGCTTCAGGGCGAAGCGTACCTCCGGGAACTTGCAGGCCATACTCGAGGCCATAATCATATTCAAGTACATAGACAAGGCTGTGAACATTTGTAGCACAACTATGCAAGAGAAAAAAAGAAAAAGAAAACAAAAAAGGAAAAAGAAAAAAAATGCACACGCCTGGAAGTGAACGAACGTCATTTGTACATTTGTATTTCAGCGAGCGCAGCGCCACGCGCAGCACTCTAATATGCGAGCGGCTGCAGTCATGTGGAGAGTCATCGAGACGCTGAGAGGAGAGGAGAGCAGAGTGCGTCAGGCCTGCGCAGCTCAGTGCGCTTCCGATTTTTCCGTTTTTCCCTTTGTGTCAGATTTCTTTGTTCTTTTTCGTGATGGCATTCGCTAAAACGAATAGTGGGTGTACTCTAGTTATGGGACGTACATAGTTTTATTTTCGACGGTGATTTTTCCTCGCAATGCCCGTGCACTTCCCACCGCCCCATAGTGTACAACAAAAGGCCGAGAAATGGAAAAAAAAAAAGGGGGGAAAAGAGGTATTCCGTACGGCCAAGTCGATGCGCAGTGCTTGAATAATTTTATAAAATTTGGTAATCTTAATTTTAGAATATGCCCACTGCAAACATTTTCCCATGAATACTTCTAGTTTTCACAGCGTTAAAATGTATTTTAAGATGCTAACGACATAATTTAATAATTGTCTGTTTTCAATATATTTTTCATGCAAAATTTATCGATTTTCTCCTGCTTTATTCTGCCATTCATGCCTAGATAAACTGATGTATTAAAATGGTGAAAACCGATATCTGTCTCGTTGCCCTTAAATGAAAAATGTCAAATGCGTTCGGAGGCATATTCTTTCGTTATTCACCATGCAAAAACCCGAAGAACATACGAATATAAAATACGCAACAGGAACAGTGCTTAACGGAATCAAAAAGGAAGAACCCTCTTAAATAGCAAAAAGTCAATTGGAGGCAGGGTCACAGAGTTTTTTTTTCTTCCTTTCCATTTTTTGGCCTTTTGTTACACTGTGCTCTACCCTCCCCAAGTTTCCCTTTTGCTTTCCTCAGGCGGCACGACGGGCTATAATTTTGATAGCGGAATCGCTCTATGCACATAGCTTTTGTTCTCGCGCAGCCCGGCCCGGCCCGGCCCGGCGGGCACGCCTTCCTTACCTCACTCCTGGCCTGGCCCCGCCCGACTCGCTGGCCCACTTGCTCCGCCTGTATCTTCCTCGCCTATTCATTCCGCCAATGATTTATCACGCAAGGAGCGAGCGAGCGAGCGAGAGAGAGAGAGAGAGAGAGAGAGAGAGAGAGAGAGAGAGAGAGAGAGAGAGAGAGAGAGAGAAAGGGAGGGAGGGAAAGGTAACAAAAGGTAAAATAAAGCTGCCGCGTTAGCCTATAGGACCAGAACCACAACGCGGACAACGGGGGAAAAAATAAAAAATAAAAAAGATTACCAGGAGGTTCAGTTATTTGCGTAATATTTGCATAATCACCCCACACTGGTAATTTTTTTTAAGGGTGCGGGTGTCAGCGTGGGCGTCGGTGGATATAAAAGTTAACGCACCAAATAACAGGCAGGTGTAGCTCATAGCGTAGTCACCGCGTTCCTCCCCCCCCCCTCCCCCCTCCTGTAGTCCACTCCACTCCGTCGCTCTCGAGCCGAGCCGAGCCGAGCTGGTCAATAGAGAGGCGCGCGGTGCTAACGAGCAAATAAAACGAAGCGCACCGCCTCGCCCCGCCCCGCCCCGCCCAGCGCCCATGTCTTATTTTGTTTTCCCATTTCCTTCCCGATTCACGGCCCCAGCCCGGGTGCGATACAGAGCGCTGCGCGGGAGCGCAAACCCTGCCGCTCGACTCGCCAAGATCGCTATTTGAGATCAGACGGCGCATTGCCCCGCCCCGCCTCCTTGCGTCCGGTCGGCTGGGCAGGATATAGGATGCAGGGCGGCGTTGCTACGCAAAGTTCAAAAGCAGCGCGGGAAAGGTATGCGTGTTATTGAGGACGCCTGCGAGACGAAAAGACGAAAATGATAAGAAAAATCTGTGGGTGGTACGGAAGGGTTTCAGACACGGCGGCGGCGCATTTCTAGCTACCCGTCCCTGTCCGGCCCCATATGCACGCGGGTCCGTCCCGTCAGGTTTTTGCACAACCCCGCCAGCCTGACGCTGCGCTGTGGCCGCGCTCGCTCCGTTTAGCTCCGGGACGCACCCGGGGCCCGGGCAGCCTGCTGCACTGAGCGCCGAGCGGTGGCTCTGACCAACAATTTTCATCTCTACCCCTGATTAGATTTTGGTTTCGCAATTTCTGTGGCCGATCACTGCGCGGTGCGAGGGGGCCGGGTGGGGTGGGGGCGCGCATGGAGGCGCGGTGGAGTGCGGTGGGGTGCGGTAGCGGGGTGCGCGTCACGCCACGCAGCTGTTGCCCTCGGTCGTTCACTACACAGCCCTGCTTTTTACACAATTACCTCCCACTGTGCAGCACTAATGAGTTTATTTTTAATTAATCGACACAGATTTTTTTATTGCATCACTGGACGTCCTCCTACTCACTCACCCTGACTCCGGGCGCGATCCAACCCTCCCGCTTTGCTTCATTTTTACGCTCAAAATGTATTCCCCCCCCCCTTTTTTTTAAGAAGGGGGGAGAACGGGTTGTGTAGTTTTTTTATTTCGCCCTGTACATTTTATTTTTTACAGCCGCACCCTTCGCCTCGTAATATTCAACGAGCTTGCAGCGATTATAGACAGTCGTTCGGTTAGGGCGGCGCTGTGTCGGACCAAACGAGATTATTATGGGATTAGAATAGTGGATCAGGATCACCCGCCATATATTACGGGTGCGCAACGCGGAGGTGGGTGGGGCCGGGGGTCACGGGTGGAGCTGGTCGGGGCGTGGCGGGGCGGGGCAGCCGCGCGGCCGAGCAAGAGATGGCGGAGAGAGAAACCGAGAGAGAGAGAGAGAGAGAGAGAGATGGTGGGGGTTAGGGGCGGAAGGGGGCCGGGGCCATACGCCCGTTCCAAAGTCATTAGCATTGATCGGGCGAAGGTCCAGGAAGCACCGCTCATCTGGACACTGCCCACTCTGGGGCTCCGTCCCGCCACCCGCCACCAGCCCCGCCACATCCCGGGGATACCGCATGGGACCTGCTGCCCCCGACCGCCGATCGCCCCGCACTTCGGCGCTCAAGCGCAGATCCCTTCTCTTTCTTTGAAAATATCCGTACAGCTCGCGCGCGCGCTCACCACTTTTGTCGGGTACTGGGAGAGGTATTTCTGTGCCATTACGCGCCGTCCAGCCCGCACACTCCGCCGCAGGAGGCGAGCCAGTCCTGTTTGTACGGGCTGAGCTGGGCCGGGCTGAGCTGGGCTGGGGCGGCTGGCACGGTCCCAGACACCTTGTCCGCCCCGCCGGCCCGACCCGGTGGGAGCGGTCCTTCCCACCACAGTCAACAAACCTCCAGGCCAGGTCACACCACCCAAAAACCTCTCCCGGCAACCCAGGAAGGGTGCGGCGCGTAGCCCGGGCGACCCGCTCACCCGCCCCACCCCGACCGGCCCAGCGCCGAACACGCGGCCGAAAGGGAACCCTTTCCTGTCCGAAACTGGACTAAGCCCCCCCCCCCCCCTCCCTACCTTCCTGCTTTTCCCTCCGGTCCCAGAACCGCTGGACCAGCGCTATCTCGGTTGAAGGAGAAAGCCCGCGCCTCGTCGACCACTACTGTGTTGAAACTAATTAGAGTCGTACATGATCAGCTGCAAAATGGAGCCCGTCAGCACGTGCGGCACACACCGTGGAATGTTGTTTCAGAGGTAGTGCTCTACGACCCGGCGCCAGCCCGCCCCCACACGGACAGGCCACTACAGAGTGGTCGGAATGATCCCGTCGTACAGTAGTCGACAATTTATTTAGTCGAATATTATTTTCAGTTCATTTTTATTACTCAATTTTTTTAGCTTTTTTTTTAAGTCGACCATTTTTTAAAAAGTCGACTTTATATTTAATCTCCCTTTTTTAGTCGACTATTCTTTTTACACTTCTCTGTTTTTAGTCGACCTTTTATTTTTACCCTATTTTTTTCTCAAGATATTTTTTTTACACAATTTTTTTGTCAACTTATTTCTTACACTAGTTTTAACAAAAAAAAATTATTGGTGGGACAAATGCACATGGAACATAGAATCTACATCCCTATGATAGATAGCAATTAGACGACTACGCATCTATCCATGAGACGTCCCTTTCCTGTTAGGGTTGTGTCGGCCCTTCATAGGAAATGAGAAAAAGTCGGGTCAAGGTGCTCACTGCTCGCCCTGCACACAGCAGCAGAGCCCGAGATTGCAGGGAGGCCCCCTCCGAGACCGTAGCAGGTCCAGTAGCCGCGCCAGCAGCCGCCAGCGGCGCCAGCCCGACAGGCGAAACTAGGTGAAATGAAGACAGCAGGGGGCGGCAGCCGGCAGCGCACCACCAGTCAGTCAGGCGACAGATTGATTCGCTCCCAGCCCAGCCCGACTGGCATATCGCGTGGCGCGCCTGCCATCTCCCGCATAGGCAGACCCGCGGCGCACGCGCGCGCGCCGGGACGGGCCTGCCCAGCTCCGCGGCGCTCGCCTCGCCTCGCCTCGCCGGGGAGGGGTCGTGCCTGCTCTGACGCGGCGGCACCGGGGCCGGGCCGGGAGACGGGCAGGCAGCGGGGCGGGGTGCGGTGCGGCAGGGTGGGGCGGGGCGGGGCGGGGCGGGGCGGGGTGGGGTGGGGCGAGGCGGGCATGCATGCTCTGACGCGACGCCGGCAGACAGGCGGCGCGTTGCGGCACGGCGGGTTGCGGAGTGGGGCGGGGCGGGGCGGGGCGGGGTGGGGCGGGGCGCAGCGCTTCCACGATGGCGCAGAAATCAGCGTCAGTCGGGTCGTGGTATCGGGCTGCCGTGGCCCTTTCCCGACTGGGCCCGGCCCCGCACTACGAGCACCCCACCCCACCCCGCCCCGCCCATAAACCTGTTCCGGGCGCAATTTATTGGGAAATGCGCCTCTAGGGCGATGGGCGGCAGGCATCTCGTCCCTCCCGCTCCCACACCTTTCTCCATCCTAGCATCAAGCGCCTTCGTCTCTCTCTCTCACACACCCAGCCTCTCCCCCCCCCCTCCTCCCCTACCGCCTTGTTTGTAAGCCCGGCACCAGCTCTGCCTCAGGCGCACCGCGTAGACGAACAGCCGGCACCCTCCAGCGCCCTCTACTGTGCTCTCCCAAGCAGCAGCAATAGACAACCACAGCGTTTAATACGCTATGAGGCGCACGCTTCAGCGGCAGCGCCGCGACCCACCCCGCCCCGCCCCGCCCGGCCCTGCCCCGTCCGTCCACGCTCAGGCCAGTCCCGGGCCCAGCCCGGCGCACTGCTCCCGCGTTGCTGATAAGCCAGAACGAAATATTACTCTGCAGGCCCCTTGCCAGAACATCCGGTACCAGCAAACACAGTCCAGTCGTATTACTAATAGAAGAGCTGCTTCCCCGTTGCGAGCAGGGCAGCCTCCCCCGCGCCCCCACGCCACGCCACGCCATGCTCGCCGGCTGCTGCCGAGCGCTGCTGGATTTGTGACCCAAATGACGTCATAACGCTGTTGCTGTGCACGACCCTGATGAGCGAGGCGGGCCGCGGCCGCGCCGGCTCGACTAGGATTACTCTAGGTTTTAGGTGAGGTGCACGCGGGGCCCAGCCCTCCCCCTCTCACCTGCTACGGCACACTCAGCGGCCGACCAAAAGAAAATAATGAAAACAAAAGTAAAAGAAAAGAAAAAGTGGGCCGGTGTTTTGTAGGGGGCCAGGGGGCTGCACAGTGCGGCGGGGACGCAAATAGGGGAGAACTAATATCACGTGTTCGAAGAACCCGCCCCACCCCGGCCCACAGATTTGCCACCCTCCCGGCTCCACCCTCTCCAGCAAACAAATCTTGATCCCCCTCCCTTTCCCGAAGGACGAGAAGAGGCGCCTCTTCCCCCTCTATCTGTCCTTGTCTCTCGCTCTCTTTCGCTGTGGCTCTCTTTCTTCCCACTCTCTCTATTTCTCTCCGTCCCTCTAAATTCCGGCTCCCCAACACCATCCACCTCGAAGTGAAAATGCGCAATGGCGAAATAATCAAGTTGGTCGAAAATCCATCCCTAAATCATTTACAGCAGATGAAACTTTGAAGAGTCAGTCAGAGCACGAGGGTGTCGATCACCATTCCGTGGGTGACTCCGCCCCGACCCGCCCAAAGCCTCTACCCCTCCCCCCCCCCCCCCCCCAAGCCCAGGACTCGGATTCCGGGAATTCTTCAATTCACCGTGGGGGGAATGGAGGGAGGGGCGAGGGGGAGGGGGGCCGAGTCGGAGCTCTGCAGGGCTGCCGGCGGAGGGACCGCGGTGGCGCCCGGGTTTTGCAATTCGGATCCGGGGCGTTAGGCAGTTAGGCTAGTAAATTTCATTGGTTTCGACTAACGCAACGCGTGTCTCGCAACATAAATAACCTTGGCCCGCCTCTAGCCTGGCCCGGCCCGGCTCGGCCCGGCTCGGCCCGGCGGGGCCTGCATTCGCAAGGAGGCGAGGAGAGCACCGCGGCGGCGAGCGAGCGAGGAGTGGAGAGGAGAGGAAGCAATTTCAGAATTGCTTACTCTCGTAGTCATGAACGCAATGGCACTTGTTCCATTTTTAACACCTCCCTTTAACAGTCCTCAGCTCAGATCACCCTTGCGAGTGGGACGGGGCGGGGCCCGGACGAGGCGAGGCAGGCAAGACGGGAATTGAGACTCGCGGCCCCGAAATTGTTTTTCCTCTCTCCTTTTTTTCCCCCGTAAGAATCATCGTTGCGCGCTAACGGCCACCATGAGCGCGCCTCGGAGCCGCACACCCAGCGACAAAGTGAAGAGGGAGGAGGTGGAGACGAGGAAGAAGGAGAAGAGGTGGAAGAAGGGAATATCGCCAGAGTGGCGCATCAATCCCTCGACAATTTAAGCCCCAGCCGTCTGAGGGTCCAGCCCAGACAGGTTCAGTGACGAGCGGGAAGGGGTGTGGCAGGGCGGGGCGAGGCGTGGCGGGGCGCGGCAGGGCGGGGCGGAGTGCCACGCCCATGCTCCTGATTACAGACGTCACCTGAGGCCCGGTCGGAGCGGGGCCACACTCCACCCCACTCCACCACAACCCCGCCCTTGACTCGTGCCAGACTTTGACGATCTTATAATGTCAAATTCCTCCACACCCCCTTTTACCTAACAATAAGCAGATGACCTCCCTGCCGGCTGTTTCAGAGAACAGGTCGCACTATGCGGGTTTGCCTATCCCCTCCAGCCGTAAGGCACGGCGCCGCTGCTTTGCTTCTTTCGGTAAGCAGACTCGCAAACGAGGGAGGATCACTCATACGAAACGTGGGGAGTGGCTCACAAGCGCGAAAAGCCATAGGCGCGACGGGTCACAAGCGCGACAGCTCGCAAGCGCGACGGGTCACAAGCGCGAAGGGTCACAAGCGCGATGGGTCACAAGCGCGATGGGTCACAAGCGCGACAGCTCGCAAGCGCGACGGGTCGCAAGCGCGACAGCTCGCAGGCGCGAAGGGTCACAAGCGCGACGGCTCGCAAGCGCGACGGGTCGCAAGCGCGACAGCTCGCTGGCGCGAAGGGTCACAAGCGCGACAGCGAGAATCCGTGCGTTAGGTGGAGCCGACTATGGACACGCTGTCGAGCGAGAGCGAGCTATCGATCCCACTGTGTATGAGAAATCAACCTGTCTCAACTCAACGTCTCTCCGAGCAGACATATATCATGGTGCGTGTATGTTCTGTCAAATGACTATTACATAAATGAATGCAAATTTGAACAAAAAAATTCTTACTATCAGCGAAGATATTTGGGACGTGCTTGTGTTGAATACTTGTGGCAGTCCGAGTGCGAAGTCCACGGCCGTGGCTGCCTAATGTCAAAGCAGACAAGACGAGACCTCTTTATTCGCGAGTCAACGCTACGCTCTACACGGAGTGTGTTGTGAAAAAAAATGTGTGTGTTCATTCTTGTTTGTTGTGAGATGTTGTGACTCGCCGATGTGTGTACTCGATCACGGGCCGTGCAACAATGACGCTGTTTAATGCATTCACCACAAGCACGTCCATAGTTGGCTCCACCTAACGCTCGGATTCTCGCTGTCGCGCTTGTGACCCTTTGCGCCAGCGAGCTGTCGCGCTTGCGACCCGTCGCGCTTGCGAGCCGTCGCGCTTGTGACCCTTCGCGCCTGCGAGCTGTCGCGCTTGCGACCCGTCGCGCTTGCGAGCTGTCGCGCTTGTGACCCATCGCGCTTGTGACCCTTCGCGCTTGTGACCCGTCGCGCTTGCGAGCTGTCGCGCTTGTGACCCGTCGCGCCTATGGCTTTTCGCGCTTGTGACCTACGTCGGAAACGTGTGGAGAATTTCGTTGACATTGGATTTTTTTTTATTTATTTGATTTTTCAAGGAAAATTTCTGTCACTTTCGAAAAAAAAAAGATCTTCTACCCCAATTTTAGAAATTTTAAATTTTTATTCCGGTCTTTTGTTATTTTTTCACGATTTTTCGGATTTTTGGTACCTTTTTTTTTTAGATTCTAATATTATACTTTCAATTTTTTTAAATGATTTATTTGGGGGGCGTTCAATGATTCTTCGAACTGACTCCCCCCGCTCGCAACACAACTACGTGCCCTCTGAAAAGCCTTGGTGAGACGACCAGGACGGGGCCAGTAAGTCTGACTGTTTTACCAGTTTTACTTACATGGCCGAGGCCAGAGTGAGATCCAAAAGGATTTCAATGAGCCCCAGTCAGACACGAGTGTCGTCGCGCGCGGCAGCGCTTAGGCATGTGGTCCGGCGAGGCGAGACGGGGTGTGGAGTGGCGTGGCGTGGCCGGGCAGAGCCATTAGGTCACGCCGCCCCACCCCGCTCGACCGCCCTCAAACCGCTCGAAGCACTCCGATCGAGCCGAGCTGCTGACATGATTTGCCCGCGCGAACCCGTGAGGCGGCCAGCGGGGGAACGAGTCCGGGTCAAGCGCTACCGCAGAAAATCGTGGACGCTGACAACTGTTTCCATTCCGTTCTTCCTTTGCCTTCCATAAATATTTTGTTTTTTCCTGTACTCACCTTTTTGCCGTCCAGCTCGTGCGTCGCCTGTGTGAGGACTTTGTCGACGCTGGAAGGGTCGGCGAATGTGATGAACCCGAACCCCCTGCAACACACAACAGAAAAGGGGGGATCTGAAGACATGAGTTTTTGCAGATATCGTTATACCACGCTTGTCATGGACACTGGAAGGAGGCGCAGGAGGAGGAAGAGGGCGCGCGGCAACGAGGAGGCGTCAAGGGTGGCAAACAAACATGGCTTTGACCACCGAGGCACGCGAGGGTCCTCTCGGCGGCCAGATAAGGGGGAGGGAGACAAGGTGAGAACGGAAGAGAGGAGCGAAGGGGGCGCGGCGGAAGGCGGGGCGGGGCGGGGGTGGGGGGGATTAAGTGCAGGGGAGGGGGCGAGTCGGACAGCGCTATCCATCAGCGCCACGGTAGACGCCAACGCAAGTTTGTTGGCGTCCGTCCCTCGCGAGGCACACACTTAGTCACTGCTTCCCAATCCTGCCGCGCTACGCCACGCCACGCCTCGGCAGACCACCCCGCCTCAACCCGCCCTGCCCCCCTCCCCCCTGGCCGGACACCAAAGCTTAGGGTCGAGTACCACAGAGCGGAGCTGGCCTTGTGACAGAGTGAGGACGCTGCTGTGCGCGTTTAGTGGAAACACTCCCCCGGCGCGGCAGAACAGCCTGCTGTGTTTTACTTCTCTTTTACTTAACCTGAACATGTCGGGTCACAACATTGCTCTTTTACCACCGCGGCCATCAGCCCCCTCTCAGTTTATTTGTCATTTTTAATTTTTCACTGGGGCCTGATAGAATGTTGGGCATGGGCATGGGGGGAGCGACGTGCTCAAAACGACTGTGGCAGCCTCCGCCCTTCTCTCCCTCCTCTCCACCAGCTCAACATAATCACATTTGGCGGTGAAACTTCAACCTCCCTCCTACTCCGTGCTAGCGTCAGAGAAATAGGAGGGGGGGGGGGGAGGAAGGGAGCAAGGAACAGAGGGGTAGAGCGGAGCCATCACCAGCGTCACCCTCACCTACCCTCTCTGCGCACCGCTAGCGGCCACCATCACCTTGAGTAACAGACCGACGATAAGGACCTCGCGATTTCCTTTCACTCCCCGCGCATAGAGGGCTGGAGGCTGAGCCTGATAAAGAAATACACATGACCCCCCTTCCCCCAACCCCGTACCCCTTTCCGGCACACACACAGGGCGCTGCTTTCAAACGCAACCGCGCACAAAAGCACCACCCTTTTCCTTTCCACACACGTCCCAATCAGTCTAAAACCTTGTTGAATCCCGCCCGCCCAAGCATTTTACCGCAATTTCGCAATGGTCTGGGGCCGGGAAGAGATTTTTTTTTTGCCCAAGACTATTCCCTCTTTTTTATTTCACTTTGCGCCGGGCGCGCGCTTGCAAACAGGAATTTTGTTGGCCGCGGCGCTTTTCGAGCGGAGCGGCAGACGGTCACCGTAACTTCGCCTGCAAAACGGCAGAAACTGGCTAAGAGCAGGCCGGGGGCCGAGCTGCGCCGAGCAGAGCCGGGCCGGGCCGGGTCGGGCAGGGCACTCTCAAACTAAAGCGGATTCACGCAGAGCTCCCTCCGACTTGAACCGAGTTTGCAGATTTCTCTACGTTCTATATCCCCTAATTCCGTAACACAACTCAGAGCACACATATTAACGGAGGCTGAGGAGCAGGAGGAGGTGGAGGAACGTGGGCGGGTACGTGGAGGTGTGGAGGGTAGAGAGGAAGGGGGGGAGGTAGAGGGGGGTTGCATGGCGGCAGGAAGCGTAGCGAAATAGTTTGGGCGCCGCCATGTAGCGACCCGCCAACTCTGCGTTCATTTCCGGCAGCTCGGCTACCTCAGAGCGGGAATAGGGACGCACATAGCTTAGCAGCCTACCCTCTCGACAAACCTCTCGGCGGGGGGCGGCGCCCTACAGGCCTTCCTGCGAGACCTGCGGGCCGTGTGCAGGCCCTGCAGGCCGCCTGCTACACGCACGTATCGCGTCGCGGCGGCGCCCTACAGGCCTTCCTGCGAGACCTGCGGGCCGTGTGCAGGCCCTGCAGACCGCCTGCTACACGCACGTATCGCGTCGCGGCGGCGCCCTACAGGCCTTCCTGCGAGACCTGCGGGCCGTGTGCAGGCCCTGCAGGCCGCCTGCTACACGCACGTATCGCGTCGCGGCGGCGCCCTACAGGCCTTCCTGCGAGACCTGCGGGCCGTGTGCAGGCCCTGCAGGCCGCCTGCTACACGCACACATCGCGTCGCGCCGAGGGGTTTTCCAGCATATCGCACCGCACGCCTCCATATAGTTAAACTTTTCAATCCCACCTCAGTTTGTTCCAGCAGTAGCCTGGAAGGAAGAAGGTCTTTCTTATAGCACTGTGCCCTTGTGAGACGAGTACCTCTCTCTCTCTCTCTCTCTCTCTCTCTCTCTCTCTCTCTCTCTCTCTCTCTCTCTCTCTCTCTCTCTCTCTCTCTCCCTCTTCATCCCTAGCTGCCTCCCACCCCTGAACCTCACCCTCACGGCGACCCCCTTTCCTCCCCCCCCCCTTCCCCCTGGCCCCGCAGGGGCGGCAGAGCTCGGTTCGTTGGATGAAACGCAGCATTTCGGGGAAGTTTGCAGAGCTAGCCTTATTCGAGTCCCTGCCCTGTCCCGGCCCTGCCCCAGCCCAGCCCAGCCCACCGCGTCGCCGCCTCAACTATCTGCTCATTGTTTTCATTGTGTCTGCTTCCTAACCCCATTGTTCCGACTTTCCAAAGTCATTTTCTTCGCAGCAGTCATTTCAGCCCCTCCGCTCCCCCCTCTGCCCCGGGCCCCGCCACGGCCCCCCCGCCCCCCGACACTGTGGCCGGCGCGGCCAACTCAAGACAGCAGCACTTCCTACTGCTTCTCTCTCCTGCTCGCGACGTCTTCACGCACTATCCGAATTACGGCGGAGCCGAGCCGAGCCGCGCCGCGCAGCGAGGAGCAGGAAACTTTTCCAGCAGTCAGGCGCAATCATACATTTCATTGTCAGCCGCGCTGCCAATTGTCGCGCTCGCCGCCATTATGGCGACTTCCTCGTCGGTGACGCGCGGCGCCGCATCGGCGGCAGCTCCCCGACGAGACCCAGACACAGGACACGGCACGACAGCCTCTCTCTCTCTCTCTCTCTCTCTCTCTCTCTCTCTCTCTCTCTCTCTCTCTCTCTCTCTCAAGGAATCTAGCACCTCAGCCCTAGCCGAGTAATACACTGTGCACCTGATCCATGAATTAAGTGGTAATACCTATAATGTTATACCGAAATACACAAAAATTATGCTCTTCATAGATCAAATATTGTGCGTAATACAGCTTTAATATCGTGTAATACCGAGAGGTCTGCACAGCACAAGATTTACCAATGTGCATTACCCCTCGGCCCGAGCACGCACGCACGCACGCACGCACGCACGCGCGCGCGCGCGCGCGCGCGCGCACACACACACACACACACACACACACACACACACACACACACACACTTCTGCACAGGGGGTGGAAGGAATTCATCACCGGCGAAGTGGCGGCAGCAGCACCCTTGGCTGACTTGATAAAGTTCAATCTTCCTTTACAATATCTCTTTTCACTACGGTAATTGAGTTTTGAGGGTAACAAAAGCGCGCCGAAGTTTTCCCCGTCCCCATCTCATTCGCTCCCGCGGGCCGGCGTCGAATAATCGGCTAAAGGTGACGCGTCGCGAACATGAGGGAGGAGAGGAGGGAGCGACATTGTGACGCGGGCCGAGCGCGAGTGGCTCGAGGCTGGACTGGACCCGGACACGCGCCGGTGTGCACGGGTTGGACCACTTACGCTTCATTTAAAGCGTACTCTCAGTAAGCTTGAAAAAGAGCGCAAGGTTTACGCCTTAGTTTTACCCGTGAACGTCTTAGTTTGCATAAGCTTTCCCCGAAAATTGCTTGAAAATCAAGACCACCAACGGGTACAAGTTTAACTCTGCGTTATTCTGCGAGGCTCGAGAAGGCACGGTGAACCAACAAATGTAAGTTGAGAGTGGCACATTAGCCGGAAGCGTCGAGGCGCTCTCCGCTCACACCGGAATGTGATGGTGGATGGGAGGGACGGGCGGTTAGATAGGCAGGCGGGCAGGCAGGCAGGCAGGCAGGCAGGCAGGCAGGCAGACAGGCAGGCAGGCAGGCAGGCAGGCAGGCAGACGGACGGGCCAAGGGAGACGAGACGGCACGGCGAACGGCAGAGCAGTGAGTGAAGGATTCGCTGCATTATTCGGAAGAAAGACTTTGGAGGTGCGGCCGGGGCAGGTGCTCCACACCTGCCGCTCCAGCGGGCGGGGCGGGGCGGGGCGGGGCGGGGCGGGATGGGGCGGGGCGGGGGGCGCCCGCCTTCAGTCTTTGATTTTCCATTATTTTCTTCTAGAGAGGAACACTGGAAAAACAGAGGACATTTACTCCGATGCGTAATATTAGCTCAAAATTCTGCCTTAAGCAGCCGAAAACGTGATGGGGCTCTCTGACACACGGTTTAGAAAGTTCATTGGTGTAACAAAACAACCGACTGAACGTTATTTCTGATAAGACGCCTATCTGTAGGCTTGTTTGATCCGTAATTTTACGGCGTAGGGGGTTAGTTATTTGTTTTATACTGCCCCTATGGGACGAAAAAATCGGGCCCCAGTGATTTTGATAAAATTTACAACAATTGTATATTCTAAATGCAATTTCGAAGATTCATCAAAATCGCTTTAACAGAAATTTTGTAAATTTGATATAAAGTTCTGATTTTTATGGTAATGCTCGACTTGTCAGCTAAAATAAGCAAGAGAAGGGGATATTTTTTCATGGTGGGGGGTACGCGGAGCGAGCCAAGCCAACAAGGAGCGAAAGAGAAACCTCCAAAGTCTGCGTTCAAACAAAGCTCTGCTTTAGTTAACTGTACCAGAAAGAGATGACACCACTGAAATTCGCACGTGACCACCGTCGCGCCCTTTTGAAACGAACTTCATTTTTACCGAAAAAAACAGAAGTTTGAAGCGCACTTCTGCCAACCTTAGAGAGTGAGTTAAAACTGTAACGTACGGGCTAGTGATCTTTTTCATTTTTTCTAGGTTGGCATGTTGTGTAAACAACGCCTCAAGTCCGCGCTCTCCCGACAGAGCGCACCCCGTCGCGGCCGCGGCGCGCGTACCCGCGCGGTCCCGGGCGTACCAGCGGCGTCAGTTGGGAACGATGAACATTGTGTCACGGATGTGCATTCCCCCTCGTTTTACTGTGAGTATGATTGTGTGTGTAAACTAAACTGTTGTTCCTTTGGATAGACCTCACATGTTTCGAAACATGTGTTCCGATCGGAACAACGAAAACACTAATGGCTTTGGCAAATACAGCAAATTTATTTAAAAGCGACAGGACCTGACATCGACCATCTCGGATTCTGGCGATATTTGGTGGGCAGGTTGCGTACCTAGGTGGGAGAAGAGAAGAGAAGAGAAGAGAAGAGAAGAGAAGAGAAGAGAAGAGAAGAGAAGAGAAGAGAAGAGAAGAGAAGAGAAGAGAAAGGGGAAAGCAGAGGAAACCGTGCTGCGAATGGCCCCACTGGTCCCAATAATTAATCCATCGGCGGCACGAGTCATTATTCTCCACGCATCTCTCCGTCACGCTGGCCCACCCCACCCCGCCTCACCCCGCCTCACCCCGCCCCACCCCGCCACGCCTCTCGAGCGCCAAGTGGGCGAGACACAGGGCGCGTCGCGGGATTTAGAAGAGTGCCAGCGGGTGATGGTCGGGCCCGGCCTTCCCCCCTCCCCCTCTCGATCGACTAAGGGGGCGCGGCCCGGCCCCGGCCCCAGCCCCGCCCCAACCTCCTCCTCCCGCTCACCATGGGCTTACAAGAGCAGCCCCGGTGCTTTCAGCCTCGTCAGCCCCGCCGGAGCGACCTCGCCTCGCGCCATCTTTGCGACACACTGATTTGTCCCGCTGTGTATCGGAGAGGAAGGAGGTCACAAACACTCTCCTTCTCTTTCACTCTTCACTCTTCTCTCTCTCCCTCTCCCACTCCAGCACCACAGAGCAGCGGGAGCAGGGTCGCGACAAGCCGCGCAGGAGTGCCTCTCCTCTTTCCCTGCCTTTTTTCCCCCCACTCTCTCCCTCACCCCTCCTCCATCATCCCCCGCCCTCTCGCCTCTCTCAAATGACCCGCACGCTAACTACTTGGCGCCGGCGCCACACACGCACATGTGCGCCGTCTGCTCCGCCGCTGCCTCCGGCGCGTCGCGTTGCGCCGCTAATTTATGGAGACGCCGTTCAGCGAACAAACTCTCCGACTCCCTGACTTATCACGCAAGTAATTTTCGACAGGGCGAGGCTCAGGGCCCGGCTGCGCCCCGCCCCGCCCCGCCCCGCCCCGCCCTACCCCGCCCCGCCCCGCCCCGCCCCGCCCCGCCCCGCCCCGCCCGACCTCCTCCGCGCGCACTTCCGATATTGCATCGCCCGGGAGTGATAAGAATATGGCCAAACATGACGGAGGGGCTGCGGGGTGGGGCTCATCTAGTGCGGGCGGGGATGTGGCAGGCAGGGGCGCGGGCGGGGCGGGGGAAATCCGAGGGGCAAAAGCTAACACGTGCTCTCCGCGCTGGGCCTTACAGCAAGCAGCGGGAGGCGCGCCTTGGCGGGAGGGGGGCAGTGCGTTCCGCTGACCTCAGAGCCCCGTGCGGGAGAGGGGGCACGGCCGCCTGGCACGGCAAACAGGGGGGGAAAATGCACCACCTCCAGAAAGGCGAGGGGGGAGTCGCCTTCCAGCCTACTCTCTACAGTATAAAACGAACGTGGGAGGGAGAGAGTCGGCCGGAGAGGAACGTCAGAGAGGGGTGGAGAGAAACGGAGAGAGGGCAAGAGCGCGGCCGCGTGAGCGCGGGAAGGGGAGGAGGAAAAAAAAAGCCTCTCCCCACGCCAACACACACAAAATTGGAAATTTCAAGGATTACGATGCCACGTCCCGAATGCGCGGCGTGCGTCCTCATTGCCGTACGCGGGAGGCGGGGGCGGGAGAGAAGGAAGTTAACTGTAATGGTTGGAGCAAGGGGGCCGGGCCGGAGAGGAAAAGGGGAGAGCTTGACGGGGAGGAGGCAGGGAGAGGTGAGGAGAGTGAGGGCGGTGACGAGGCGCACACGGCCAAGACAATTCCGACAGGGACCTGGGGTATGCTCGGGGCCCGGCCGGGGTGGGGTGGGATGGGGAGGCGCACCCGCAATAGGACCCGCCCCACCCCGCCCCGCCACACCTGGGCAGGTGCAAGAGACCAGACATGCGAGGAAGGGAAGGGCTGGGGTGGGCCAGGCCGGGCGGGGCCGGCGACATTCCACTCTGTTGTAATTGGCAACTTGTTCTCGCGATATTTGCTCAGCAGACGTGTCTCGAGGACGGGACAGGACGGGCTCGGGGAAGGAGAGGAGGGGGGGGGGGCGGGGGGCTGAAGGCCCGCACGCCGGTGTTTACGACATTAAGCAGCGCGACGGCCAGGAGAGCGAGGAGGCGACGTGCGAAAGGTATTAGGCGCATAAAACGTCCCGGAGCCTGCGGGCCTCAGGCCGCCTAAGGCCTCCTAAGGCGCCGAACCTCCCGCGCGGGGAAGCTAAGAGATCTCTCGACTCTTATTACCGACGCTGTCTCCGAGCAGGTAGGTAGCTGCCCGCGGGAATAGGCACAGGCACCCTCCGGTACAATGCTAATACCCAAACCACCATTCGATTACGTGAACGTAAGCAGTAAATGTTGAATACTTACAGTAAACATTCGATTATCAAAATTTAAGTTATGTCGGCGCGGTTATCCGAGGGGAGGGGGGAAGATCACTTCTAAAGATCATTTGAATAACGGCCTAAAAAAATCATTTAATTTCATTGTTTTAATGAAGAAGCAAGAGACAGAGAAATCCAGAAAAATCGGAAAAAAATGAACAAAAAACCGAAGTAAAATTGTAAAAAAAAGTCAGAAATGGGGATAAAGGATCAAAATTACTCACAGAGTGACAGGATTTTTCCTTGAAAAATCAAAAGAAAATCAAAAAGAAAGAATTATTATTATTATTTCATTTTTTAAACTCAAAAGTGGAAAAAGTAATTCTACACATTTTGTTTGAGTGGTCCTTCCCCTCGCGGTTACCATGTCTACCGCGCAGACCCCATCGCTCCGCTCTGGAGGGCAAAGCCTTCACCGAGCACACCTCACCTCACCTGCACACAACCGGTGCGATGTATATGGTAATACCCTTCTGAGTGGCTGAGAGCAGCTCGGTGTAGAAGGCGGAGGGCGGGCGGGGGCGGCGTGGGAGCATCACGAGTCACGAAGATTATGGGCGAGTGCAGGGCACACACACACACAACGCTCGTCCGCGGCTCCTAATCACTTTTCCTGATAATCTGAACCGCCACCGACAACTACCCGTAGCTACACGGCCGGAGGCGCCCCCCTCCCCCCCTCCCCACCTCACCCACGAGAGCGATATGCGGGCCGCACTGCGGGGCGCCCGCAGGATTCGACACACAGACACTGGCGCGCGCGCACACTCACACACACACACACACATACACGCACGCACACACGGGGGATGAATGAGGCGCCACCCACCACCGCAGCGGTCACCGCCGCGTCCTCATGAATACATCCATGGCAAATTAGTGCCTTAAAACAGGAGGCGGTCTGAGCGAGAGGCGAGGGTGTCAGCAGCGGGCCGGCTCGGGGGAGGGAATAGAGAATGAGGGAGTGGACTTTGGCTCTGGCCCTAACCCTCCCCACTGCGGCGAGCAGACGCCGAGCCGTCTCGGGCGACCATAATACAGTAGCGCTGCTACTGCGCCCCAATGACCCATCCATGTCACAGGAGGCGTGCGTCACTCGTCTCTTCCTGGCTGTGTGTGACTGAGCGACAACGTGCGGCTCTGTGTGAGTGAGAAAGAGAGAAAGAGAGCGAGCGAGAGAATTTGCGTTTGAATTTGTTTATTGACAGCTTCCATGCAAAAGGGCTATGGCTATGAGTGAGGGAGGGAGGGAGAGAGAGAGGGAGAGAGAGAGAGAGAGAGAGAGAGAGAGAGAGAGAGAGAGAGAGAGAGAGAGAGAGAGAGCTGGGCTGTGTGTGTGCCCCGGGTAAACACACCTCGGCCAAAGACAATATCACATACCTTTCATCTCAGGTAAAGGGTCGCTGCGGAGGGTGAGTCCCTTCCCCTACCACTATGCACTCCTCCCAGTTCTTTCTTTCCTTCGAGTGTGTGATATAGTATATATATATGAAAAACAAAGCGCCTTGCATCTCAGCTTCAGTGCGTGTCTGCGGGCAATAAGTAATCCCCCGGCCCGCGCGCCCTTTCTCACTGCTTCCCCGCCCCACCCCTGCACTCCACCCAACACGGAGAAAACGACGTCTTGGTTTCCAAGCACTTTCGGAAAAACCAAGCAGCTCTTTTGGAGAAAATACACAGGGTTTATTCCGAGGCTGCTTGAAAACCAAGACGAAGGCTTTTCCGTGAATCGGACGAGCAGTTAGTAGGCCGCGTGCTGTGTCGAGTAGGCTCGGGCCAGCAGCGACCGAGTTACCATGTCAAATTGCGTTTTCGCCATGACGCCCTCCTCAGAGCTGTGCCCGGTGAGGCGTGCGAGCGGATAGTCTTCTTCTTGTTCCTCCGCAGCTCCTCCTCGTTCCCTCCCTCCGCTACGGCTGTCTGTCTCTGCCTCCGTTTTGCATATTAACATTCCTTCAAAGTGGCGCGGCACGCGTTCATATCTCACATGCACTGCGTACGCTGTGACGTAAACGAACTGCCACTCCGGCAGCTCTTGCCGCAAGAGATTTTGGACGGGCCGTACCCTGCCGGGCCTCCAGCTGAGCTGCGCCCGCCTCCAGGCCTATATATAAAGAGAGAGAGATGATGTCCAGGGACGCGCGAAGCTGTGGTTTGCCGTATAGAATGTTTTAGAATCCGATTAAAATGGCACAATGCGGCAATGAAAATCAATCCGTTTCCAAATTATTCAAAAAGGAAGTGATGATGTTTCTTAGCATAGACGCCCCCCCCCACTCCACCTCAAAAAAGACAAAACTTAACAATAATTTTAGTTTAGAGTTTAATCGAACGACAGTGTTGCTAGTTTTCTTTGCAGTGTCCGCTGGGTAGAGAATCAATGGAACCTCTTCCCATGGCGTGTTGGAGCGCTGCGGCGGAAAAGGAAGGCGGAGGGAAAAAACGCGCAAATGTGCACTCACGACATCGGGCGGGGCGGGGCCGGGCGGGGCGGCACGGGGCGAGGCGGGGAGGGGCGGATGAGGTGCTTCCTCCGGAGAGGTACGTGTTTCTCCTCGCCTACCGCCTCGTTTTTTCCCCTTTTTTTGCGTACTTGCGCTGTGCACTAGCACAATGGCTAGTGAAGGGTGTGTGAGAGGGAGGTGAGGATGGGGAGGGAGAGCGACGGAGAGAGAAAAGGGGAGAGTAGCTGTGGAGAGGAGGATGGGGATGGGAGGACTCGACAGGATACGAGGAAAGGGCGGTGTCGGGTCAAGGGGACTCCCCCTTTATGAAAGGTCCCCGGGAAAGGGTGGCGCGGTCTTAATGTCGGGCGGGTAGGGGGTGGCTAGGGGCGGGTAGGGGGCGGGTGGTATGGGGAGGCAGAGGGCGGCTGGGGGGCGGGGAGAAGCCGACTGGCGGCCCGGTCGCGGGGCAGAGGAGGGGGGCGGGCGGGATGCGCCCTCCCAGCCACAAAAAGTGCACTTTAGAGGCCAACAATAACGCTACAATGCCATTCTAATGGCGGGGACGACACTGAATGGACGCCTCTGTAAACGGCCTTCCGCCTCCAATGTATCATGGGGCGTGTGCGAGGCCGGGGCGAGGGGAGGGGAGGGGGAGCAATAGCGGCGATAGTCTGCCCTAACAACTACCCTCCGGCCTCCGCTCCGCCTCACGGGAATAAAGAGCCAAGTCAAGTCAGTCAAGTCAAGGCGCGCAAAGTATTTTTTTTTTTTGTCAGCCTACGGGTACAATGCCCTAGCTCTACATTTCCCGTGTCAAAAGCAGACGAGTGAAAATGATTTCAGCAGCCTTCCTTGGGGTCATCCACCCCCGCGGAGGGCCGGGCCCGGCGTAGAGCTCTGGTACAGCCGAGGACGCCGAGTGTAGCCTTCATCTCGTCCAAAGCGTTATCCATCACGGCCGCCGCTCATCATGTTTCGGGACGGAAAAGACATTCCTGCACGGGGAATGCGCCACCATTAGACGTACGACAACAGACGGTGACCGCAGCCGTCGGCAAAAGAGAATTGGGAGAGGAGGCAGGAGGGACGGATAGGGAGGCAAAGAGAAATCCCAGCCCTCTCATTAGATATTCGGGCGACCACAATCGATACTCGTCACACAGTCGATACGGGCCGCAGGGCGGGGCAGGGCGGGGCGCCGGGCCTGCGCGTGGCCCGGCGAGGCCCCGTTTTGCATACGATCATCTGATGAATAGTCAAGTGACATTTCGTAAGGTCGGCTCGGCTCGGCCGCGCAGCAGCGGCAGCAGCGGCCCTCGTGGCGAGAGGGTCCCCCGCGGCCACAGACCAGCCGTACGCCGCCCCGCCCCGCCCCCCCCCCTTACCTCGTCCCGCCCCGCGCCGCCCCGCCATGCCCGAGACTTTTGAGATCAATAGTGAAAAGTATTTGCGGATGCCATCAGTCCGCAGGTAAAGCCTGGCCTGCGCCTGCGGGTCTCTACTCGGTGCACCGTTCGGCTGGGTGACAGATCGCTCCGAACGCCTCTCTCTATCGCCCCCCCCCCCCCCGCCTACTACGCCCATGACACACACACACACTCTCTGTTCCTCTTTCGGATTGATAAATGGCACGTGGTACATGACTGACGCGCTCCTCCCGGGCGGTGCCCGGCCCGGCCCGGCCCAACATGGAAAGGGTTGACCCTATCGTCCGGTCCCGGTCCTGCCCCGCCCGGCCACGCCCACCGACCCCCGTTATTCTGCCTTCTTCTTTAATTTTATTTCTCCCGGCTCACCAAGCCCCGCGCGCGCTCGCGCTCTTCCTCGCTGAAAATGGGGGAAAAAGGACACGGCAAGGTTGTCAGGCATTCGCATTAGGCGAATTAAATTCAAGCAAGAAGGAGGAGGAAGAGGAGGGGGAGGGGAGGACGAGGGCGGTCTGAGCGAGGGGTGAGGCTGAGCGGTCCGGTCCAGGTGGCGGAGGGGGGAGCGTCTAAGAGATGAGGATGCAAGGATTATAGATGAGAGGCCCTAGCGGGGCGCGGCGGGGCGCGGCGGGGCGCGGCGGGGCCGGGCGCACCGGCTCTTTCTTTCATTACATAAGTAAGCAGTCAGGTAGAGATCTAGACCAATACCACCGGACCGGATCGGACGGCCCCGGCCGCCGGTGGCTGGAGCTGGAGCTAATAGCTGCGATGCTCGAGGCCAGTCGTGTTTTCGCCCCCAAAAGGGAGGAAAATCGAGACACAATAAATCGGATTTCATAAGAGAAGTGCTGCCCCGCCCAACCCGTCCCCACCACCCACCCCTTTACCCACCCCACCGTCTCACGGACAAGCGCCATGCGAGCGCCGGCACCTGCCCCCCCCCCCCACCACCACCACATACACACGGAAAGAGGGGGGATTGGTGAAAGGAATAAAGTTGATTCGCCCTTCTCCTCGGCTCCACTCATACCTGGCAGGCGGGGTAGGCCGTGCCGTGCAGCGGGGCGCAGCCAGCAGCATTCAGCCGGAAACTACCACGCGGATATTAAAATATAATGCTGAGGAAGTAGATAGCTCGCCTGGAGCGATTTCTCATGTCTCGCTTCCTCTCCCCGCGCGCTCTAGCTCCCAGTGCTGCAGGCTGCAGGGCCTCAAAATTCTTCTATTACTCCATACCCCGTCAGAGCCGTGTAGCCGTGTAGCCACCGGTCACCTGGGCATGGCTGCCCCGCCCGGCCCGGCCCCGCCCCGCCCCGTCGAGCAGGCGCGCCGTCAACATGATGTATCGGCGACGCCATTTATTTCGCCTGGAAGATACATGGATTGGTCCAGGCGGGGCGGGGCGCCGCTGGTGCTGTCGCGGCCGCTGTCCTGTCCACCACGGTCCATAGACGACTGTATCAATGTTATAAACATCGGGGCCGTATTGGTTATGGTGTCGCAATCAAAATGCGAACGACATAAACGGAACACTTTATCACGTCGGCGGCGCCGGCGGCCGACTGGACCGAGCGCGGGCCAACGGGCAGCACTAGAGGGAGGCCCACTTCATGAATCATGGCGAGCCGGACACAAAACAGGGGGAAGCAACGCCCTCGAACGGTTTAAAAGAAACAAAGGATGAAATGCAATCAAATTGAATGAAGTCAGGAGGAAAAAAAAAACATCAATAAGTATCGCGTAGGCAAGCTATATACCGCGCATTTGGTGGCCTAATTGCTTCTTCCGAATTTAAACAGGTTTTGACCGAAACTTTGCACCAAAACGTTTTTTCGATTGGAAAGGAATTTTCATTTAAAATAGACAAAACCTCCGCCAAGCTACCCCTTAAATTAGGTTCCCATTCAATGATTCAATTAAAAGGGGCAAGAAAATCGAAGAGGGAAAAGACTGCGCAATATTCGTTTTTCCCCCGAGCGAAGTCCGGCAGAAAACAAGCAGTGATAAAAACAAGAGAACATCGCAAACATTGCAGACACTGAAGTGAAACAATCGCCTTTCCTGGCAGGGGAATTAAATAGATGCAATCGATAACGCCATTATTTACAGTACAAACGGCGACAGCGGCGCGTCCCCGGGCCTCGCTACTCCGCGCCACGCCACTCCACTCCACTCCATACCACGCCACGCCTCGCCCCGCCACGCTGCGCCTCGTTCCGACTCCTTGGCCCGCTTTTCTAAGAAGCCCACCATCCCTTTCCCAAAACAAAATCTCTAGTAAGATGCACGGGATAGAAGCAGGCGGAACAAGTTCGGCCCAGTGTAGTGAAAATAATCGCGATAACTCAATCTAGACAGACAAATGGATTTTACATTTCCTTGAAGTGCGCTTCGTAGCACCATTAAACTGTATTCACCATAAACCGTTTTTTACGGTCAGATCTAGAGGGCAGTTATCTAAGATTGCAATGAAGTCTACATTCGGCGCTGCAGAAAGTAATTATATTCCGGCCCTATTTTTATTCATTTTGAGCGAGGGGAGAGCCGAGCGGCAGGCTCTGCTGAGCTTTTCAGAATACAGGAGAGCGAGGCGACGAGAAGGGACAAGTAGAAGGGGGGAGTGGGGAGAGGGGGAGAGAGGGAGAGAATCAGGGAAAAGGAGGAAACGAAGAGAAGAAGAACGTAAGAGGTGGGGAGAGGGAGGAAGGGGGGCTTTGAGGGTCAGGCACAAGGCAGCCAGGACACGGGCCCTGCCCGGCCCGGCCAAGTCCCGCTGCTGAATCCGCAGTTTATGATGCCAGGCTTTGGAATAGAATGAAGTCATCTCCATCTCTGCCTTTCTCTTTTCCGCCCCGCAACTCGCCCGCATCTTTCCCTCCCTCTCTCACGCTTCAAGATTTTCCTCCAGATCGCGCGGCAGACTCTCGCGCGGCCACTCTCGCGGCGCGCCGGCTGTGGAGGCGGGAGGGACGCTGCGGGGCACCCGGGGCGCGCCGCGCCGGCTGGGTCGGGGTGGCAGGGATGACACACTATGTGCAAACTTGGCGCCGCGGGACACATTACACGGCGCCGCGACACACGCCAAACCACCAAATAATTAATTCCCGGACATATACGCGGTCTGACCCACATTGGACTGGCTGCCGGGGCGGGCGGCTGCTGCCGGAGTGGATGTGCTGGAGCGGGTCGGGTCGGATGTGCCGGAGCCTGCTGCTCCAGGTGCTGCTGGTGCCTCGCACTGCACGTGTCGCCCCCCGCGCGCCCGGAGCCCGGAGAGCACCAGAGCGGGAGGTCGATACAGTAATTAATTCTCGAGCAGAGGGGCCTTCGGGGGCGAGATGAGGCTGGGGGTCGCATATTTTTTGGGCGCGCGCTAGCGTATTAAGCCGATGCCGGTGACGAAAATGAAGGAGGTAAGAGGGTTATCGGATAAACCAAAAGAACATGCAAAATTTCCTTTTATAAAAACATTGGAATTTTTTGCGTTCCATACTCCTAGACCGAAAACGATTCATTTTAGGGGAGATTTTACCGAGGAGGGGATCACGCTCATGAGAAATTTGTACAATGATTTTTTTGTGCTTTTTATTTTTTGAAATACAATTCTTCCAATTTTTTAAAGGAAAATTGCAGTCATTTTCTGATGAATCTTAATCTTTTACCCCATTTCTGAAGTCTTTTAACTTTATTTCGTGTTTTTTAATTTTTTTTTTGATTTTTTTGAGTTTTCTGTATCCGGATTTTCAATTATTTTTTTTCCATTTTCTTTTTCTTATTTTTAAATGAATTTTCTGGGGCCCTACAATGATTTTTGGAAGTGACTCCCCTCAGGATTTAAAATAACCTATATTCAGTCGAAGTACACAGATCCTCGTATCAAGTTCTCATTCGGGCCATAAGACCAAAAATTCAGAAACAATTAGAATTTTCTTAAAAAAGGAAAATTTACAAAACTTCAGGCAAAATTCAAGAGAAAATCAACAAAACTTCTATAAACCTTCAGGGAAATTCACAAAAATTCACAAAACGTATAACCAAAATTCAGAGTTGTTTCCCCCTCGAGTGCAGGGCATTGGGGATGAGGTGGGGGTGGGGGAGGGTCATGCAGGGAGAAGCAGAGCGGGGAACGGGCCCGGCGACAGGACCAATTTCCGCTGCATGCCATCGGGCAGAGATCAGTCAAGGTGCGCCTGGCGTTATTACGCACGGCAAGGAAACGTCCACCAGAGAGAATTGAATTGAATTGAATTTATTTTATGGATCATATACAGTAGGACTGGAAAGTCCCATTGGGGTATACAACCCGCTCTTTCTTACAAATAAATTAAACAAAATAACAAGCATTATGTTGTCTCCTTAATAAAGGAAAAGTAAAAGTTCATTGAGACAAAATTATTTTTTTAAGTTTGATTTTGAATGTACAGTAGGAATAGTGGATATATTCATAAAGTTTAAACTTATTATAAATTTTACATGAGTTAACAAAAAAAGATGATGCATACTTTTCAGTTCTGTGACTAGGTACCTGCAGTAGATTATTTGAACTTCTCAAGGATCTTTCATTGACAGTGGCTCTATAAACGTATTTTTCTGACAGGTGTAGTGGTTTCTGATTTCTCAAAATATTCCACATCATTAGACAAGTGCTTAAAATTCTTTTCTCCTCTATCTTCATCCAGTTTAACATTGTGTAATATTGTGATATTCTAACATCTTTTGACAAATTAAAAATATATCTAAGACAGGCATTTTGAAGCCTTTGCAATCTATTTTTGTAGATAACGTTCATGTCAAACATAATTACTGACCCATATTCTAAATGAGGAAATACAAGGCTACAGATGAGTTGCTTCTTAACAGGTATAGGAAGGTGATATACATCCCTCCTTAGTTGTGCAATGATAGAAAAGACTTTTTTACATACATGGTCAACATGGGCACCCCAAGTAAGTGTTGGGTCCATTACTACTCCAAGATTTACCACAGTATCGCAGTATTGAACTATCTCACCATTTATAACAATATGTCGAAGAGAGTCTTTATCAATCATGTTCAAAAACCTTCTGCTACCAAAAATAATAGGTTGTGTTTTACCCGCATTTAAAAATAAATTATGCTGAGCAGCATACTGCAACAACCGTACAATCTCACTTTCAGCTTTTTCTACAGCCTCATTATGACCGCCACTGGGAAAAGAAATGTACAGCTGGAGGTCATCAGCATAGAGACGAACCTTACCATGAACAAATATTGAGGATATATCATTAACGTACAATAAATACAGTAGTGGTCCAAGAACAGAACCCTGCGGTACACCAGTTTCAATTACAGACCAACTAGAATAAAGTTTTGAATCTATACACACTTGTTGAAGCCTTGTGGACAGGTATGACTGGAACCACTCAGTTGCATGTTCAGAGAATCCTAATGTCCTTAGCTTTAGTAGAAGTAAGTCGTGATGAACCCTATCAAATGCTTTACTAAAATCAAACAATGTTAGCAGAGTTAACAACTTATTATCTATGGCTTCTTTAATGTCATCTGTCACTTGAATCAGTGCAGAGACTGTGCTATTTCCTTTAAGGAAACCAGATTGACAGGCATCAATTATGTTAAATTCATTTACATAGTCAGTCACTTGGCTGTGTACTATTTTTTCAAAAACTTTTGCCATAACACAGATGATACTCACAGGTCTGTAGTCCTTTGGTTCAGTTGGGTTAGCTTTCTTTGGTATTGGTATTACAAGAGATTTTTTCCATATTTGAGGGAAAGTACCATACAAAAGACTATGGTCAAATATATGACATATCACAGGTATTAGGTAGACAAGACACAGTTTGAGCATACAGATTGACACTTTGTCTACACCCTCTGCTTTAGAACTAATACTTAATACAGCATTTATAACATCCTTTGGCTCCACATTTTTAAAGTAAAACTTATCATGTGTGACATCCTCCTTGAGTCGATATTTGTTCATACAATCCTCAATACAATGTGTGTCAGTTACAGAAGCTACACTTAAATAGTATTGATTTAATACATCAGGGGCTATCTTACATCCAGTATCCTGCACTTTATTTTTCCCAACACCTAAGGTTTTTATATTTGTCCACATTTGTTTTGTTGTTTGGGTATTATTAAAGGCTTGGTGACAATATCTAAGTTTTGCATTTCTTATTTCTTGTTTACATTTGTTTCTAAGTTTTTTAAATATTTCACGATCTGACTGACTCATAGTTTTGGCCGCCTTTTGCCCAGCTTTATCCCTCTTGTGTATCAGTATAGAAATATCCTCATTTACCCATGGGTTATATTTATGTTTTACCTTAACAGTTTTTAAAGGAGCTATCTCATCAAATATATTCAATAATTTTTTGTTAAAAATTTCTACTTTGCCATCTACATTGTTACAACTGTAGACATCTTCCCACACAATTTTCTCAAGGACTTCTTTCAGTTGACATTCATCTATATTTTTTAAGTCCCTGTATTGAATAATTTTTGATTCGAATCTAGGAGTTGAAAGGTTAATACAGGCATACAACAAATCATGTCCTGAAAATCCATTAGCAGGACTCTTAGCATAGTCAACAACAAGCTCCTCACAGTTGGTGGCTATTATATCAAGGGCACTATCACATGTTGCTGTGTGGAAAGTATTTCCGAAGGGAATACAAGTAACATTGCATGAATTTAGTAGAGTTACAATGTTTTCAGTCTCACCTGACCCACTGCCGAATCTTGCATTAACATCTCCACATATTACCACATACTTATAGCTAGGGACATGTGAGCACAGGTCATCTACAAAAGTTTCGAAGAAACCCACCTTTGGGGGTCGATAAACACAGGCCATTAGCACTTTTTCAGACTGTAATTTTACTTCAATAATTATGTATTCAGGTTTATGTTCATATTCAGATGGTGACATTGATAGCACTTTAACTTCAATATTGTTTTGAACATAAATAGCAACTCCTCCACCACCCTTTCCGATTCTATCATTTCTATACAGGTTATATCCAGGTAGGCTAGTCCTTGAACCAGGCTTATAAAAGGTTTCACTCACTGCTATAATATTTATTTTAGAGTTCAAAAAGGAAAGACAGAACTCCTCATAGTGTGCATTATCATTTAATGATTGTGCATTAAGATGTACAATGTTTAATAGGTATGGTTGACATTTAACTTTACTGTGTATAAAATCTTTTAAACTGAACATTATATAAATATATGTATATAGAAAAACAAGCAAACAAGAACAATAGTCTATATCATTTTTTCAATGTCTCTTTCACTAGTGATGATTTTTGGTCTATCATTCATATCTTTTTTAGCGTAGATCTTGCTGTCTTGGAACCATATTATTTTATATCCTTTTGGTTTTCCATACTGCTTTGCAGTCCACAACAGGTGTTTCCATTCTGGCGTTAGATGGGTGTTCAGGTAGACAATGGTGTCTGACTCTCCACCTGTCACCTCATCACTTTTGACGACTGAATTCTTTTTACACTTCAACCATTGGTTACGAACCTTTCTAGTAGTGAACTGAGCAATTACTTTGGGATGTTCATTGCCTCTTCTGGAGGGGATTCTGTGGATAATATCAATATCATCTTCGTTATAATTTACCTTAATTTTCTGAGCAATATTCTTCATAATTTCTTTTAGATCTTCACCTTTTTCCATTTCAAGTCCACTAATTTCAATGTTGCGATTTCTAGCATATTGTTCAGTTTCTCTTGCTCTGTCTTGCAGGTTAATTATGATATTGTCCCTCTCCTCTACCGCTTTCTTTAGTTTCTCCAGCTCCTTCCTCTGCTCTTCTTTTTCAGTTTTCAGATCTCCCAGCTGCTCCAAGACACAGTCATACTGTGTGCTCATGAAGTCCACACTTTTCTTGAGTCCTTCGATGGTTTCATTCATTTTTTCGATTCGTTCAATGGGTTTCATCATCTGGTTTATTTGATTCATGAATTCACGTAGCTCATCAGATGTGACAGGTTTCTCATCCCCACCAGGTATCTGCCTTTCCCTTCGGCATGCTGGACATTTCCATTTGGACTTGTCCGTCTTGTTCCTCCAGGTGGCTTCAGCAATACCAGAACATGGACCGAAATGCAGTCTGCATTGCTTTACTGAGCAAATTACATGATCAAAGGGTAGATCTTCTTTACATGTTCCACAAGTATAAGGCATGTTGCCTCTGCTTGCATGAGATTTTCTCTGGGGATTTGTTTACAGGAACAGCTGATCTTGGCTGACTAATTGACAGTCAGGCCTAACCTCGCTTTTCAACACTTGCTGCACGCACCCAGGTTTCTGCTGTCACTTTCTTGTAGGCCGCTGTTAGTATAACTAGCTGCACACACAGACACTGCACTACACTAATCTTCCACTATCTCTCTGCCTTCAAATTTTTACAAACTTTTAGTAATTTTGCAAGTTTTTACGGAGCTGCTCAGTGCCGTGACGCACCCGACGGAGACTCGAGAGAGAGAGAGAGAGAAAGGAGGGGGCATAACTGAACCGTACGAGCAGTAAAGTTTGAGTCCCGTGCTAGGTCGCCGGCTGGCGCATAATCGAGAACCCTGCCCAGCCCGGGAGCGCACCTTCGGGCGTTATGACGCGAAATCCGATTCCCGTCGGGATAAATTTAAACCATCGTCCATCACAAACTTGGGCTCCGTTTATTTTGCACTTGTAAGGAAAAGGAAGGCAGCAGTGGCAGGAGCACTAGAGAACCACCACGGGCCGAAACTCTGTCGAGAGAAAAGAGAGACAGCAGAGAGAGAGAGAGGGAGAGAGAGAGTGAGTGAGTGAGAGAGAGAGAGAGAGAGAGAGAGAGAGAGAGAGAGAGAGAGAGAGAGAGAGAGAGAAAAGAGAAAGATACTCACTCCTCCTGACTCGGCTAAATTCGCCCGCCGAGCCGAACTCGGCCAAAGCAGCCAACTTTGCCACATAAGTCGCGTCGACGCCGCCCAAATGCCGACCCTACGGCAAAACAATTGACGTGAAAGGTCCGCACCGCTGCTGGAGAGAGAGAGAGAGAGAGAGAGAGAGAGAGAGAGAGAGAGAGAGAGAGAGAGAGAGAGAGAGAGAGAGAGAGAGAGAGAGTCTTTGAGGGTGTGTGAGTGCGAGAGCGTCAGGACACAGCAACGCTCTATCCTCCAGAACTCGACTATACTCGCTCTCCCACGTCCTCGTCCGGCCCACAGCGCTGCTGGCAGTGTAGCCGCAGTGCCAGTCAGTCCCTCGGCCAATTATCGATTTGATGACAAGGAGGAAACGTCCAGTCCGCCCTGCACCAGGGCAGGGCCTTGCCGCCGCGGGATCTTTGATTAGGTCCGGCCCGGCCCAGCCCGGCCTGGCCGGATCCGTTCCTCAAGGCGCTCGGCCCCCACAGCGCACGGCCGGTCGCCCTCCGGTCAGAAATATACGGAATAGAGATAAGGAGGCCAGCTGTTGCGTTCATCGCAGCCTCATACATTTCTCTGATTGGACAGCGTTGGCGCGGCGTGCAGGGCGGGGCGGAGCGTGGCGGAGAGCGATAACAAGGAAAAGGAGAGAAGGGGGGACGGCAGAGTACGGCAGTACCCGACAAAATGTGCCAGTCTTTTTTCTTCGAAAGATAGAATGTTTTTTCCTAGAATAATGCAGCCTTATAAAGAGCTGTTTCGATAAAAAAAAAACGTCATCGCTAACGCTAACGTAAAAGCAGATGATAGATATTTTTAAATAAAACTGTCACTGACGTGTCACTGACGTGTCACTGACGTGTCACTGACGTCTCACTGACGTGTCACTGACGTGTCACTGACGTGTCACTGACGTGTCAGTGACGTGTCAGTGACGTGTCACTGACGTGTCACTGACGTGTCACTGACGTGTCAGTGACGTGTCACTGACGTGTCACTGACGTGTCACTGACGTGTTACTGACGTGTCACTGACGTAAGAACTGTTACGTTTTTGACGTTGCTAGACCGTTTTTACGGAGGCCAGCCCTCCCAGCCCTCTCTTATATACATTAACCCCATTTTTTCCTAACCTTTTTAAGAAGACGAATTGACGTAAGAACTGTTACGTTTTGACGTTGCTAGACCGTTTTTACGGAGGCCAGCCCTCCCAGCCCTTTCTTATATATATTAACCCCATTTTCTCCTAACCTTTTTAAGAAGACGAACGAGATCGAGAGTAAAAGCAGATGCTACCTTTGGTATCATCTGCTAAAAAAGAAGAAAAAAACGTATAAAACAGTAACCAATAAAACATTTCTTCTCAATTGTTCTCCTACTTTGAAGGGACAGACGCATTTGATCGCCAATTCCTAGCATTTCCACCACAATTTCCAGTTCGTAATGCCGCGCCGCCCCGTCCACACAGCTCCACTCAGTTCCGCCCCACCTCGCGCCTCACGCGCGCGCTTGTTCACACCCCGCCCGGCCCCGCTCCGCCCCGCTCCGCCCCGCTCCGCCCCGCTCCGCCCCGCTCCGCCCCGCTCCGCCCCGCTCCGCCCCGCTCCGCCCCGCTCCGCCCCGCTCCGCCCCGCATTCGGCTCATCACGCACGGTTCATCCGCCGCTGCTGTTGGTGTTTGTGGAGTTTACGCTCCGACGACGTGCTATCAATGCCATGCGGGTAGCGCTTCTCCGCGCGCGCGCTCGCGCGCGCGCGTGTGTGTGTGTGTGTGTGCGAGAGAGAGAGAAAAGGAGAGGGGAGAGGGAGAGAGAGAGAAACTATTTGCACGTCGCCGAACACTACTACTCGCATGGGTAAGGTGGCAATGAGGCGATCAAGCAGGCAGGCAGGGGGAGTCGGACACGACGGTATATGGGAGAGCGGAAGGGTGGAAGAGGAAGAGAGAGAGAGAGAGAGAGAGATAGAGAGAGACGGTGATGATTGCGTGTATGTGAGCACAGAGGACGCACGACCGGGGGCGCGAGCGCCGATGATAACGCGGATAAGCGGGGTAAAAACACACGGGCCACATCCGGCGAGCGCAGGGGGTGGAGTAGCAGGCTATGCTCACCCTACCCCGCCGCACCCCAGCCGATGTCACGCCGCGCGTCACGCGTGCTAGCGTGATTGCGAGCCGTCGTGTACTTTTTTTTAACACGCCTCGCCGCGCTATCGGCGTCTAATTGCGTGTAAGTTTTTATTCTCCGGATAAAGAGCGTGCCGCGGGCACACGCGCGGCGCCGGAAGTGGGTCGTTAGGCGCTTGTGAAGGCATCTGCAGAGGGGAAGGGCAGGGGTAGGGGTCGAACTCGCGACCTGCGGGCCGCCGGGGCGGAGGCGTGTGGCCAGAAGATCGTTCAGAAGATCGTTTCTTAGTGCCCTCTCACTCACTCCTAGTGGCCGAGACCCACGCGTGTGACAAGGATGGAGATACCAAGGCGCTCTTCTGAATCCGACGGCCTGCAGGAGCACCCCGCGACCCGCACGGCTACCAACGCGTGTTTATCCCTAGCAGCCTCCACCTCTCCCAGCTCCATTCCCTCTTCCTCCTTTATCTGCATCGACATTGGGGCGAAGGGGGTAGGGCAGGGTGGAGAGGGAGAGAGAGAGACAGAGAGAGCGGGGGAAAAGGGAGCGGGCGGGGAGTGGGAGTGGAGTCATGTTATTGTGCCACACACAAGCACAGCAGCCATGTTTTCGTTGCGATATGAGCTTCCCTCACAGGGCGGGCCCGGGGCCCGGGCCGGGCCGGGCTGGGCTGGGGAGGGCCGGGGGATATCCAAACGCATTCCTGTGCCCCCGATACAACACCCCTGCGGGCCCGGCCAGGGCTGAGCGGGGCGAAGCGGGGCAAAACGGAGTAGCCGAGCCCGGGCCCCGCAGACTTGACCTGCGGCTCCTCCTGGCGAGCTTTTAATCTCTCTCTCTCTCTCTCTCTCTCTCTCTCTCTCTCTCTCTCTCTCTCTCTCTCTCTCTCTCTCTCTCTCTCTCTCGCTAATTTTCTCCCATAAGCTCCTTGCATTACTCTGGAAAACCAAGTATGCACCGCGGGTAACACAAAAGCACGAAACAGTATATATGCGGGTTGTCTACCCGCTCTCGCCGTAGGGGACCATGGCCCCACGGGTACACGCATTCCCAAACACACTTACATGTGTTCCCTGTAAACAGCGGTAGAAATATTCGTTATTGACTGCATACTTTTAAGTAACTAGCAAATAGTGTGTGCACTGTTACAACCTTTGCGAAGAAAAAGTTCGTATTACAAACAAAATAGTTCGTAAGTTGCGAAGTATGTGGCTGCTTCGCAATTGCGAAGAATTTCTTCGCAGCTTACGAACTATTTAGTTTGTAAGGCGTAAAAAGTTCGTAAGCTTGCGAAGCGTTGCGAACTATTTCTTTGTAATTCGAGCTTTTTCTTCGCAATGTGAAACATCCAATTTCTTTGCAAATATTGTTCGCAAGGTTTTAACAGTGCATGAATGGGCTTACAGTAAGTTACGTATAGTGTGTACAAAGACCTGCAAGCAGCAAGCAGTCTGCATTTACTCTGCTATTTCCTGGATATGTTGAACGTACACACGTAGTATTCCTGTGATTTGCCATATGTATTCAGTAAAAAGTTTGTACTTGAGCTGATACAGACTATTTACTGCACCCAGGTCCATATGCTAACTAAACTTGATGAGTACATACAAAAGTATGCGCAGTAAACGATGCGGCCACGCACTGTCCACCTCATCTGCGTATGATACGGTTATTCCCGTACTTAAATCCTGGAAAATAGTGAAACATGCCCCATAATAGGCATATTATGTGTAATTGCGGTGAAATGGGTGACGGACAACTCGCCCCAGGGAAGTCGCCCCATCCCCATGGTAAAAGTCACCCCAGGGCTAACTCGCCCCAATTTTTCGTCTGGGGCGAGTCGCAGACTTGTGCCAATTCGCCCCATTGAAAAATTTGATACCAATTTTTCCCTATTAACGTGCAAACCATTGGGTGTTGTTGAGCTTGAGCCCCTTCTGTGGGATAAATGTACCACACATGGATCATTTTTTAGAAAATTGCCATTTTAGAGGTAATAAAAGTGTTGGGATAACAATTTTTTTAAATCACTTTTTAGTTTGCGGGGCTTTTGGAAAGGTACTCCGTTGAAATGAAATTTCTAACATACTTCAACAATACTTTGAGTGTGGATCCAGAGATTCCCAATTGCAAGCGTGATTTCGATGCCTGAGCATGATTTTAGCGCAAGCGTCTGCTTTAGGCGTTCTAGCCAATCACAGGCCTCCGCTCGCAGACACTTGCGCTAAAATCACGGTCAGGCGTATTTGGGCTTGTTTTCCGGTAGGTTTCGTAGTCTCCCTTTCCGGGAAATGTATAGTTTTTCATACCAATGTGTGCCCCTGACCTTTCTGCAACTCAACATACACTTTTCTCGCGCTCCTGGACCTCTCTGGTTTCTGCTAATTCAAATATTTTCTAACTCTTTGAAAAATTTATTTTAATTGGGGCAAGTTAGAACTGGGGCGAGATGTATACGGGGCGAGTAGGGCGGAGGGCAAGTTAATACCGAGGCGAGTTAGACTGGGGCGAGTTGTCCTAGATACGATGAAATACAGTGTAATACGTGTAATGCCGTGGACTCTGTACAGAATTTCTATCCGTGAAACCCCGCCTTGCACACGGTTTTCCAGAGTTCAGCCCGACGCAAAACAACAGGGAAACGCTCAATGCAGTGAAAACCACTGGAGCGAGCGCTGAGTTGAGGTGCAATTGCAGCATGACAAACGCCAGCACAACGCAAAAGGGAAGGGGAAGAGAGAGAGAGAGGGAGAGCCGGGGGACACAGGAGAGGGGCGAGGGAGCCGTGGGCAGGGTAGGTAGGGACGATGCGGGGACGATGCGGGGGCGAGGGCGGCCAGCAGACCATAGAATCATTCTCGCCCCGCCTCCTCCCCCTCCCCGCCCCCTGCTGAGCCCTGCCCGGTGCAGAGGGCGAAGAGGAGCCTCCCCTCAACCCCACTGACTCCGCGTGGTTTAGATCGCCATGTCCTAGACGTAAATTACGTCGCGATCATGATAATCCAGCCGCGGAAGCAACTTGAGCGAGCCACCTCTCACTCTGAGCGCTGTGGGTGAGAGGTGGACGAGGAGACGGGGGTAGGGTAGGGGCTGGAGGGGGAAGGTGTGCTGTTAACGGGGCACGCTGCTGAAGAAAAGCGCGTTGCGACGGCGGGGGTAGCGGGGGGAGGGGGTGTAATGGCGGCAGGTCGCATTCCAATCTTTCACGCCCCGGGTCACGAGGGGTGGGGTGGGGGTGGGGGTGGAGCGTGGGGTTTCCGAGCGGGGCTTGAACGGCAGTGCACGGCGCAGGATACGCGCTAAACTCTGTTTTACTTTTTCGTTTTTCGCTCCCCCCTCCCCCCTCTCCCCTTTTCCGGGGTTTGTTTCTACAGAGCGTGAAATGCATCCCTTCAAAAGCAGAAATTTCGTTATTGTACCTTGGCGGCCAGCAGGGCAGAATAATACAACGCAGAACTGCGGAGAATGCACCAAGCAACGCTGAGTATTGACAACGCAATCAAACTATGTGGGCGCACAACGACACAATACTCACAACACGGAAAGTTCAGGACCGGCCCCCGATCCCCCCCCCCCTCTCTTCCAGCCCCTAACTGCCTCCGCCCATCTCCAAGGCACGGAGGGCGAAATGCCTGGCTGATGGCGGCGGGGTGGGGCGAGGTGGGGCGGGGCGGGGCGAGGTGGGGCGGGGCGGGCAGCCCTCGAGGAGATCTGCTGATCTGCTTCCGTGCGGTCTGAACAGAACAGTCCAGCTTCATTGTACCAATTGTACGTTCACGAGCAATCAGCCGCCCGGCGCGGTGTGCCGTGTGTGCAGCCGGGTGGCGGCCAGATCGCGTGAGAACGCGCGGGGCGGGCGGTCTTGAAGGGACTGGCGGCGACGCGGTCCTGCAGCCTCCCCAACTCGGCTCCAGCCTGTCCAATGGCTGACGAGAGCCAATACCCATGAAATGAGTTAACATACAGGTTACTTTTGTTCTGTTTTCCATATATATAGTAATATATAAAATTACTTATTGTATAAATTTAAAATTTTTAAAAAAAAGGATGGGTGCAGTGCAGCCGCCGCGGACTAGAGTCCTAGACCGTGTAGAGAAACGCAAGTTTGTGAAATGTCGCGTAGATGACCTCATACATCTACAAAAGAGTAACGATGATCTTCTTATCCCGCATGGAAATAAGTAAATCAAAATTACACTTTTATGTGTACTCTTGAAAATAGTATTGAACTATCGCACGGGACTGCAACACTTTGCTGTCACTTTTAGCATTTTTGTGTTCTTTTTGTGTACTTTTTGTATACTTTTTGGGCTCATTGGCCAGTCACATTATCGGATTCTTATTCCCATGCGGTATACTTCGTATCACGATGGCGTCCCGATATCACGCCCGGCGGCTTACCCTCGGCCGATATAGCCAGGGTCCAGTGAGACCAGACCTGCAACATGCCGAAACCCGAAGCCGACGCCGATCCTACATCCAAAAGAAAACTGTCGTATTCAGAGGTCGAGGAGTGAGTGGTTAGGGGCTCGTATCGAGATGGTGGACCAGTCCTACACGCCTCGCGTTTCTCTGAACAGTCTGGGACTCTACCGCGGACCAGCGAGCTGATTCCGAACGCCGTTCTGTAGCGTCCTCTCTTTTGCTCCTTCCTCGGCCGTGCCCGTGAGCGCGACTAGGAAAGAGCGACGAAACCAGTGTGCGGAATCGCCCTACAGGCCGGGCCGCTGAGGGACAGGCAAGAGCAATTTGGAGCTAAACGAGGGGTAAACAACTCTGAATTCGGTGTACAAATTTCGTGAATTTGAATTGAATTTGTCTGAATTGAATTGAATTCGTTTTAAATTAGCTTTGAATTTTTTGAATTTATTGCGAAGTTTTTTGAAATTATTGTGAATTTGTTGTGAATTTACTTATTTCGTTTTAAATTCGCTTGAATTAGTTTTGAATTCGTTTTGAATTCGCGTAAATTAGTTTTGAATTCGCGTGAATTAGTTTTGAATTCGCGTGAATTAGTTTGAATTAGTGTTAATTTTGAATTAGTGGTGTACATCAAAATTCGGAGTTATTTACCCCTCGGAGCTAAAGAGGTTATTGCCTATCCCCGACACTGCAGGCGCGCGCTGCTGACTTACTATACCCGAGCGTGCGCCTGGAGATACTGGGTTAGGCAACCCCACGCGGTGTGGGCTAGGGCCGTGCTGCAGCCTACGTCGAACCAGCGCATATACATTCCCACACGGCGGCACAAAACAGACAACAGCCGGTCCGCACCGGCCAGCCAGGGCGGGGCGGGGCACACGGCAGGGCAGGGCAGAAAGCGCCAGTGAGGACAAGAACACCCCAGTCGGCCAGGAACGAACGCCCCGACCCGACAACAAGTCCCCTGGTACCGCACACACGGTCGGCCAGGCCAGGACCCGGGGTCCGCCCATCCACAAGAACACCCCGCCGGCCCGCGCTCCAGCCCGCCCCGCCCCGCCCCGCCCCGCCCCGCCCCGCCACGCCCCGGCGCGCACCGCCACACTCGCGCTGGACCTGCGGGAGGCAGTATGTCGCAGCACATGGCGCATGTGTTTTTATTAAAAGCGGAGGGACATATTTATTGCACGGCGCCCCTCCCCTCCCCTCACGTCCTCCCCTCGGGTGAGGAGGGGCGGGGCGGGGCGGGCTCGACCCAGTAAGCGCCTCTCAACATGATAATCCTGCGACCCCACCACCCCGCCCCACCCCACCGCACCCCACCCGGCCCCGCCCCCTAACCGCACGACTTTCGTCACGGCACAACTTCCCGTTTTTTACCTTTTTTTCCCCCTCTTGCTCGACCTTTCCAGACAAAACACCCTTGGGAGCGGCCCTGTCTGCTGCGCGCGTGGTTTCTTGAGCAACTACTCGCCCTGCTGCAAAGTATTCCAGCGCTCTTAGACACAGTTTCACATTGCATGGTAAGGGAGTGTCAGCAGTCCGAAACACATTTTCTTCGGTTTAGGTCAGATTCATGGACGGATGTAATTTATCATGGTATAATACAGCTTACACAAGCAGTGCTTGATAGCATCGAAGTCATTTTGGCAGCACTTACACACACAGGTGCGTATTAGGCAGAACATTTTAGCCACACCTATGAAATTGTACCGACTCAGACGCAGCTACAGACACCAGGAGCGAGACTGGACGGACTGGTGGGGGGGGGGAGAGTCAGGGGGGTGAGCCTTCCGCGCACCTCCGACCCATCATGCGCACTGCCAGGCAGGGCGGGGCGGGCCGGCGCGGCGCGAGAGACGCGCCAGCAATGCGCCCTACACACTGTAATACTTGTGCTCACGAGGCGTCAGCCGGGGGTGCTGCTTTATGAGAAGGGGGCTGGGGCTAGGAGGGGGTTCGCTGTGTGCGGAATGTCTCGGAGGGGTGGGAGTGTGGCAGGGGGAAGAGGGGGAGGGAGGTGGGAAGGGTGGGGGGTGGTATTACTTTGGTGATGGATCGCAGCGTGGACAGCAAGCTGCGCGTGCCCCCACCATCCCCCCGCACTCAGACACCCGCTCCATCCCCGTAGAGTGAATATAAGCCAAGTGGAAAGCGATTTACCCCCCCCCCTTCCCCGTCCCATACCATCGCTCCGCCGGCCTCCCGCATACCCCGAGGTTTTAGTAATTAAATTTTTCATATACGTCTTTTCTGTTATTTCATCCATTTCCCTGGCGTTTTGTTTTGTTTGGCTCCGCGTTTGTGTTGACTTGACGCTGCTCACCGCGACTCGTCCGCTTCTGCGGAACAGACACCCCCCCCCCCCCCACACACACACACACATACACCTCGCCACTGCCAAAACCACAGGGCGTGACACGGCATGGCGTGGCGTGGTGGAGTGTGGCGGGGCCGGCGGGGTCGGCGGGGCGGGGTGACTCGCCGGCCAGGCAGCCTGCTGTGTGTTACTGGCCGCGCGGGGGCGGGACAGGACGGGACGGCCCGCTGCCGGCCGATGAAACTCAAACAGAGCGAGCCGGCGCAAGGATGGAGTGGATGGCAAACTTTGGTTTTATCCCCCGCCCGTCTCCTCACTCTGTCTCTCTTTCTCTCTTTCTCTCTTTCTCTTTCGCCCTCGCACCCACAGCCGCGCCGCCCACGTCACCGTGGCCACCCCTATGCTCGTGCTGTTGGTAGCCACTCCCCCCCCCCTTCTCATCCCTCCCCCGGGGCTCCTACCTGCCCCGTCCACTGCATTCATTTCCGTACATTTCGGGCCCCTGCTCGGCCCTGGGGGACGGGGGGCAGGGCGGGGCGGGGCGGAGGGTGCCCCCTCGGGGCCGTTGACCTTGCTCACTCGCCGGCCAGCGCGCGGAGCCCCGCGCGGCCCGCCCCGCCCCGCCCCGCCCAGGGTCGCTGCCACCGTCGCAGCGAGCTCGCCGATCACACCGTACTCGTCACAGTGAACATCGCAAGGCACTCCCAACACCCGCCAGGGTTCCCACACCTCGGCCCCCTAACTCGGGGCGACGGGGCCGCCTCCGAGAGGGCCGGGCGGGGCGCGGCGGGGCGGGGCGGGGAGAGGAGCAGGGGGGATAGGCCGAGGCCGGCGCGCGGCTGGCGCCGCCGGGGAGACAGCCCGCCAGTCAGCCACGCCACGCCACGCCCCGCCCCGCCCTGCTTCTCTCTCAAAAACTTTGCCGCTCGGCTGAGGCTAGGCCGCTTGATTCCATTACCGCTGCTCTCATGTCCCAGGGGTTGTTTGTCCTGCTATCAGGCCCCGTGGCGTAGGGAGGGGCAAGGCAAGGCGCAAGGCCAGGGGCCGGGGGCCGGGGGAGGTGTTCGGACAGGGGCGGAGGGGGGGGGGAGTCTTGCTGGACGGCACGTCAGCCATCAAGTGCCAAAGGCCGGCCGGGGGGAGCGACCCGGACCCTATAAGAAGCGGTCACAGCGCTGGCCCTGCACCACCCCGCCCCGCCGGGCCTAACACCTGGCCTACCGACACGTCCGCTCCCGGAGCGGCTCTGCACAACGACGACTGTTGTCCACGTTACCTGCAACAGAAAAACGACCAGAAGTGAAAATAAACAGAAAACATTTTCTTCCTATTAAAAAAAAAGGGGGGGGGGTCTCCTGCAAAATTTTACTGCGCTTTTACTCATAACAAAAGGATTGGTGCACATCAAAGTGCATGACCTGCGCCGCAATGTGCACGAGCACCGAGGTACTCAGAGAGAGAGAGAGAGAGAGTGAGAGAGAGAGAGAGAGAGAGAGAGAGAGAGAGAGAGAGAGAGAGAGAGAGAAAGAGAAAGAGAGGGGGGGGAGGGCAGGGCACGGGCCAGGCGGCGCGCCTACGTTAATTTTGATAAATCATGCTGTAAATGCACAACAAAATAGCTCCTAACTTTTTCATTTACGTAAATTATTTTACAACAGTAGTTTTTGTAGAAAAAAGAAGTATCAAGTAAAGATCTCATTCTTTTTGTTAACATTAAAAAAGGTTACGGGTTGTCTCTGAATCAGAAAAATTTGCCCGTAAACAGCGACTCAAACTGTCAAGAAACAACAGGGCTTCCAATTTTGGATTGATAAAATAACATTTTTATCAGTAAATTAAATATCCTTTCCTTTTTTTGTTACACGTATCTGTAATCGAATTGCCCAATATGCATCAGCAGTTAATTCATAAATGCAACGTATATTTTCCTACGACGACTTTTGTTAGAGTGGACGTGGGAGCGGGGTAGGCAACGAAGCACAGGCGGGCGCGGCGGGACTGCATACCTCTCGGGCGGTTGCACAGCGAGCAGGAGGGCCGCCATTTGAGCGCAAGGCGGGGCGGGACGGGGCGAGGCACGGCTGCCTCTTTTGATGCAGCGCGTTACTGTACGTCTCTCTTTGGTAGAGATGAAATGGGAAGAAAGAGGGAGTAGGCGGGACCGCCGGGAAGGACGGGATGAGGGAGAGGAGAGAGAAAGTGAGCATGGGAAAGATAGAGAATCAGTTTGAAAAAACGTGCAAATGATCACGTCGGTATATTGTAAACATATTTCGTACAGTCGACTTCCGACTTCATCCGGAGTATGCAACGTAGTCAACATCTATATTAAAAATGTAAAACAAACAAACAAACAAACAAATAAATAAGTAAAAAAGGGACAAGAAGAAATAAGATAAATAATCACAGGTAAGTTCCTTGCTATGCGCAACTCTTGCGACAGCACAGGATTTCCTCTTGAATTCCGTGAAAACTCGTAAGCGAACTCATTGCCTCGCCTCGGGGACCGAGGCGGCAGCTCCGCGCTCAGCGCGCGACGAGCAGGGAAACGAGGCCGATTACTGAAACGCGACGCATTATGCATCGTGTCATTTGGAATCTATATAACACTCCTTACAAAATAAAAAAGGGGTCCTAGAATAGGACTGGTAGCGGGCGACCGGAAAGGGGGAAAGGGTTCGAAAGCGGGAGTACGAGAGAGAAAGAGAGAGAGATTGGGAGGGGGGGGAGAGGGGGTAGGAAAGAGGGGGGAGCAGATAGAAGTGGCGCGCAAAACAAAAGAGCCAGCTATACCGCGGCCATCGCTACGACCGAAAGCAATCAAGCGACCCTATGGTCAGGGTGGGCCGGGCCGGGCCGGGGGCCGCGCAGCAGCCACGCCCGGGGAAATGCTCCATGGTCATCACGATATTGGCCAGAAGGGCGGGGTGCGAGGGCGGGGCGAGCTGAGTGTCACCTGCAGGGGTGGGGGTAGTGCGGCTAACTCTCATATTCATTCAAGAGTTATGGTGCGCACGGGGCCCTCTGGCGCCACTGCCGCCGCTGCCCCCCGCGCCCCGCACCTCTGCTCGCGAAATTCGCACCCCTTTTTAATTGCCGGCCCGGGGATTTAGGGGATAAGGGATGAAAGTAGAGGAGAGGGGGGGGGGAGGAGCGGGCGACTTACGGCTTCCTGTAACGAAGATAAGATCTACGTGGGACATTAGGACCACCCCGCGCTAATGTGAGGAGTGGCGCGCCTGATGAATATCTCCGCCACGCTCACGCTACCCCGGCCCGGGCGCGGGGAGAGTAGTTTGGCTAACACATGGTTTAAGCGGTAGAGCTGTTTGACGCAGCCGCCGTCGCCTCCGGGGCGGCAAAGTCCAAGTGGCGCGGCCAACGCGCTCCACCCCGCGGCGGCTCCGGCCCGTCTGCATGGCGACAAGGCACAGCGGGGCCTAGCTCGGCCCAAGGGGGGAAACAACTCGGAAGTGTAGTGTTCAGATTTTGTGAATTTTTGTGAATGCGCGGGAGTTTTTGTGATTTATTGTGAATTTTTCTTGATTTTTTGTGAGTTTTAGCTTTAATTTTTCCTCGATTTTTGAGAATTATTCTGAATTTTCCTAAATTTTTCTCATTTTTTTTTCCGAATTGCGAAGTGTACAAAAACTTCATGGTTGTTTCCCCCTAGGCTCGCTCCCAGCTGCCGTTCCGTTCGCCGCCAGGTCCGGTGGAATCCCACCCCTCAGTACACTTTTTACACCACCGCCCATACTCCCCTATGCTTTCACACAGCAAACACCGCCCTATTTGCATCGTGTGCTTGACAATGCGTTCGGATGCGTCCGGGTGCAGGAGCGGGGGTGGCTGGGCTGCGTCGGGAGTAGGGGCAGAATCCATGTTGGGCCCAGCAGCGCCGGCCCGGCCGGGGCACTAAAGATTGCCAAACTCCATTGTTTCGCTGCAATTGTTCCATTTTCAAGTTTGACAATGGGCGCTGGATGGCGCGCCGCTGTCACGTCAGATGAGAGGGGGTTTGGGGAGGGGGGGGGGGGTTGGACTCGAGAATGCGGGCAGCGAGGGGTGGGATAGGGGGGAGGGGTGCGGGGATGGGGTGCTATTTGCGGGCTCAAGACACAAAGTCATTATTTGATAAGGGCGCTTCTGATGCTGCCGCTCGTCTCCACAAGCTACAAAAATTGACGTGCTGATCATTCTTTCCTTCTCTTCCTAAAAAACAAGAAAACGAAGGTCTATCAAACCAAACCGGGAAAGGGGTGAGATCCAACTCGTTTGTTTGAGCGGCTCGGGCCGGGCCCGGCCGCGCGGGCATGGTCGGGCGCGGCGGGGCAAGCTCGTGGCCCGGGTGGTCAGACCAGCCTCTCTCTCACTGCGCAAGAAGAGGAGAAGACCATTGATGTTGCAAACAGGAGCACGCTCCCTCTTCACCCCCTTCCCTTCCACCGAACCCTCGAAATAAATTACACTCATGACGCCGGCACGGCACTGTACGTCAGCCTTCGGAGAAATAAATGATAAAATGAAACCTCTTTCAAACAGAATTTCCGCTTCACCCTGCGCGCTGTCTTCTTATTCTTTCTTATTTTATGGGGGAAAGGGCCACATAAGGTTGAGGAAAGGGTAGGGGAGCACGAAGTTGCGCGAGGAATCGGTGGCACAGCGGAGAGCAGCCTGACAAACGGGTACCGGCCGGTACCCGCCCCGGCCCGCACCGAGCAGTCACGCAACGCAATGCGACAAAAAGGCTCCCCGGACGGACAGCTTTCCCGTTTCTCCGAATAACTCTCTCTCTCTCTCTCTCTCTCTCTCTCTCTCTCTCTCTCTCTCTCTCTCTCTCTCTCTCTCTCTCTCTCTCTCTCTCTCAATCTGCCTCGCTCGCGCTCTTGCTCGCGGCCTCTCCTTCTCACTCCGAGCGTCCTCGAAAACAGGAAAAAGAAAAAAAGGAAAAAAAGAAAGAAAACGTCGCTCACCACTCAAATATTTCTGCAAACACGTACACAAAGTAATTGGGCAGCGGGCGGGGATGGCACGGCGCGCCCCAACAGCACGGAGAGCTCTTTTTGGGCGGGTGTACTGTACCGTTCGGAGCGGTTGTGTGTGACGGTAGTGGTGGAGGTTGGAGCGCTATGGTGGTGTTGTGTAGGTGAGCGTATACGAGCGCCACGCCGTGTGTGTGTGCGTGTGTGTGTGTGTGTGGGTGTTTGCCCATATCAAAGGCATTGGCGATATTTGCTAACCATCAGAATGAGTGTTTGTTGTTCGACTCGCTCGGTATAATAGTCCGCCCGCCACCCCACTCCGCCCCCGGGCCTTCCAACGCCTTCTGCTGACAACATTCCCGACACTCCTGCCGTCTGATTCCGAAGATCGCTCTCACGTCCACTTCCTTGTCGCACTCCCAGGACCCCGCCATCCCCAACATAGGGGACCACCATACGTGCGACAAGGACGGAGGTACGAGAGCGCTCTAGGCCCCCGCGGCCCCCACCCCGACAGCAGCAGGGCGCCCCACCCTCCCATCTCAATCGGCTACACATCCCACGCCAAGGCCGACGCGCAGTCCCTTGTGCCGGTGGTGGTTCCATCTCCCAAATTTTCTGGTTCGCTATCATCGGTTTTCGGGAATGGCTTCGTGAGTGGCGCATAAAACAGACACCGGCGAAGAATCGTGGGGGCAGCTTCGACTACACCCATAAATCAGAAGGGGGAAATAACTCTGAAATTTTTGTACATCTCGGTATTCGGGAAAATTCTGGAAATTTTAGAAAAAAATCATAAAACATTAGAAGAATTTAGAAAAATTAAAAAATCAGGAAGAATTTCGGAACATTCTCAAAACTTTAAGTAAAATTCAAGTGAAAACTCACAAAGATTCTATAAAAATTCACAAAATTTCACAAACAGTGTACACCAAAATTCAGAGTTGTTTCCCCCTCGCATAAATCACAATTCACTGTTATTCAATTACTGTGACGTCACAATATATTTCATGTAAAAACTGTCACATTCTTTTGGTTATTATTGTAACATTCTTTTGAATGTGACAGTGAAATTCAACCCACAGAGTCCAGCCGATTCACTTTGTAAAGAATGCGACATCACATTCTGGCCAAAATGACAGTTTTCACATTATTAAGAATGTGACGTCACAGTAATTGATTTAGAGTGTTGTATAAACCTTTTACTCAATAGTGCAGTTTTCGATACACAGAATAAATTGAGAAACGTCCTTACATTAAAAGAAGGGAGGCGCTGCGTACGAGGCAGCACAGTGAATGTGAATAAGTCGACTTATTAAAATATTATACGGGTAAAGCTTTACCCCACGGCAGCAGTAGAGAGAGGGTTAGATGTGTCCGCACTGAACCGAGCCTCGCCGCGCCGAGCCTCGCCGCGCTGGCCCGAGCCCTGCTGGAATCCCATTTCACGAAATCAAATCCAGCCGGCGTGGAGGGGGCGGGGTCGGGCGGGGTAGGGTGGGGCGGGGTAGGGCGGGGCGGGGCGGGGTGGGGCGGTGCAGGGATGCGCTGCTCTCCTCATTATCGCGCTTCATAAGGCGCAGACAAAAGGTCCAGGGGCAGGTCCAGAGCCTTATCGCCAGTGCCGGCCCCGCGCCACCCGCGCCACCCCGCCGCGCCCAGGGACCCGACTCATATTTTCAGCCCGGCCCGGCCGGGCCCGGGGGCCGGCGAGGCGTGGTACCCCGGCCCACCCCAGCCTCGGCCAGGCTATCTTCATATTCCCACCTTTTGGCATTCCTCCGCTCCTTCCTTCTCTCCCCTCACCCATTCCCCCCTCCGCCCGCCCGTCACTCAGCCACTGCACCCTTCACACTCCCGGACACAACCCGCGCATTTCACGAGGAGCGTTCATTCACGACAATCTGTTATCTCGCAAAGAGTAAACGCGCCCCATCCTGTTCCCCCCTTTGCCCCCAGTCCCCCTCTGCACGTCCTACTTCCTCTCCCTGCTCCCATCTCTTGCCGCCCCCACCCGGCGCGGACCGGCAAAAGGGGCGGAAGAAATGGAGACGAGGAAAAAAAGATAAAACCTTGAAACAATTTCTCCCCGCCCTGCCGACCCAAACACACCTCCTCCGCGTTTAAACCACTGAATGGGCGGGCCCTGAGCGGCCCCAGGGACGAGGGGGTGAGAAGGGGGACGGGAAGCGGGGGCCACGAGGGGGGAGCATGAGGGGGGGTGGAGCATGAAGGAGGGAGAGCATGAGGGGAGGGGGTAGAGAGGTAGCGCTATGCCCGCGGTCCGCCGGCGCGGCGCGTCTCTGAGCCACATTCACAATTGGCTCACATTCTTCGTCGGGAGTCATGTGACGACATTACCACACAATGCCGGGACATTCATTCAGAGCCCAAAGGGGAGACAGCGGCACGCAGTGGGGTAGTAAAAGGTTGAGGAGGGGTGAGTGTACGGCAGCGACAACCAGCCAGGGAGGGAGAGTCTCTCCCTCCACTCTGCTCACAGTGGGGGCTGCGCGGCGCTGCGTGAGTCTACGCTCGGCCCGCAGAACCGAGGAGGAACAACTCTGAATTTGGGTGGATAAATTTTGCTGAACTTTCGTGGATTTCGGTGAATGTTTGTGATTTTTTCCCTGAATTTCGTGAATTTTTGCAAGATTTTTTCGAAGATTTTCGTAATATTTTTTGAATTTTCTTTAATTTTTCTAATTTTTTCTTATTTTTCCCCCTGAATTTTTCTAAACTTTTCTATTTTTTACTGAATTTCTCTAAATTTTTCTGAATTACGAGGTGTACAAAAATGTTTTTCCCCCTCGCGCAGAACTCTGCGGCCCCGACGCCTCACCTGGTTCAAAAACTAGGATCCATTAGGGGTGCGAACGTCAGGGCGCCCACGCGGTCCACCTACGAGTGGCAAGTGCTACTCGGGTAAAAACGCCTCCTTGACTCTAAGCACCAACAGATAAATACTTCAAGGACGGGGGCAGTAAAAACACACGGCAAAACCGATTTCGTGCACTGTTAAAAAATATAACGGTAAATGCCTACGGAACGCCCCTTGACACCTGGTCCCGGACCGTAATTTTTGACTACATTCTGAATCTTATGGTACACTTTGTAGCCTGCAAATCTGTTGGGGAAGATCAATGGTGCACATTCGTGCACATTCCATGAAGTACAGATTGTACCGAAAGGATACGTTACGGTCTGACCGTACACGAAAACTGCAGTACGGACTGTTACTCCTTACAGCATTTTTAACAGCGTGGTTCCCAGGAACCATCATAGATTTAAGGAGCTACTCTCGTCATTGACATTGTGTGACGGTGCATGGAAATCAAGATATCGGTTTTACACTGTGAAAAATTGTTGTAGGTTTACGGGAAAATTTTCCTTGAAGTAAAGTTGTACAATGACAATTCGTAAAATGGCAATAACTACGATCGACTTGAAACTCAATCACAAGCAAGAACATGTTGTTGTAAATTTACGACATATTTCGTTAATAGTAATTTACAAAATAAATCGTAAATCCCCAAAGATATTTCTTCACAGTGCTCCGTGCACGCGTCCATCGTTGAATCGTGGTGATGGTCAGTGGACGTCAAATAACATTTCTTTTTTACGGGGCAGGTGTGCGAGTAGTGGAGCCAAGGCCGGTCCAGAAACGTGAGTAACGTTAGCCGTTAACGCAGAAAGGAAAACTTTACCAAATGCATAAAAAGAAAGGAAAGCATACATCACACATTACTAACGTCGCCAGAGGAGTGAGGAGGACGGCTTCCGGGCGTATGAATAAATAATCGTAGATACGACCGTACAGCCGCGGCACGTCTGAGGGTTCCCCGCCCCACTCGGGCCCGCCCCGCCCCGCCCCACCCCGCCCCGCCCCGCCCCGCCCCGCCCCGGCCCAGCCCAACATTGACCTGTTTCGCTAACGACTAGGAGACAGCGGGGCGGAGAGGCCGTAGAGAGGAATGCCTCCACGCCCGGGCGGGCGCGCACACAAGCACGCACCCACACACAAGCACACACAAAACAATGTTCACATTTAAATCACGACGTTAATTTACGGTCTTATGGTGGGTGGATGGCGTAGCGTGGCGCGAGCGGAATGCCACAAGAGGGGCAGCAAGAGCGGCTTTGTGGCCGGCTGGAATATATATGGACGGAAATAAACATCGGTTATGACGCAAACGGAGTTTTAATCTTTTTTATCGCCAAGTCAGGAGTCGGAGTTTCATCCCCGAGCCGCTATCCCATGCGAATGCAACCATCTGTGCACGTGTGTGTGTGAGAGAGAGAGTGTGTGTGGCAGAGACCGGCATCCGCTCCCGAACGCTGCTCGGTTCGTCCCGGCCAGCCGGCTCTCCCATCTCGGTGCGTCCCGTGCGCGCTCGCTCGTCCCGCTGTCTCCCACCCGGCGGGACCCGCACTAGCGAACGGGTCCCGTTTGCAAAAAAGAGGCGGGGGAAGGGAGGTGGCCGAGCTGCCCCGGCCCGGCCCCCCCGGCCCGGCCCGGAGCCTCGAGCCGAGCAATGCGCCTGGTGTGTGTGTGTGTGTGTGTGTGTGTGTGTGTGTGTGTGTGTGTGTGTGTGTGTGTGTGTGTGTGTGTGTGCGCGTGTGTGTGTGTGTGCGTGTGTGTGCGCGCGCGCGCGTGCAGACAAGAGGAGGGGGGAGGAGAGAGGAGCAGGCGGGCTGTTTCAAAGTACCGAAATCTCAATATTTAATAGATATATATCTCTCTATATGTATATTTATATACCTGGAAAAATGGACCAGGAAGTCAGAAAATTAACATTATATCACCTCTCTATTGACTAGAGAATATAGAAACAAGAGGTCATAAAAATTTAAAAAATCAACATTTTTCTTTTGACTAGAAAACGAAAACAAACACAAAAAAAAACATGAATTGTCTGAGACAACGTGTCAACCTAGACTTGCACTTGCACTGCCTTTGCAGGGCGCTTTCCTTGTTTTCTCTTTAAACGGGTTGTTCTTTCCCTAATTTTGTTCCTGCAATTCATGTGGAGAGTAATTAAATCATCCACAACCCCCATTTCCAAGTTTTTACGCCTCTTATTGAGAATCCAGCCCGCATCACTAAAAGTGCGCTCTGTTTCAGCACTTGTTGCAGGAACGCATAAGTAGCGTCTCGCCAACTTTGACAGTCGAGGAAAGCGATCAGCCTAAAAACAGAAATAAATTAATTGTTAGCGTAAATTCAGTAGGGCTCGGAAAAAAATGGACCCGGGGGTACTCGTACCCATACCCGTCCGGGACTCGGACCCGCGTAGGGCGAAGGAGTTTAGCCGTGTGGGTGGGGGTTGTAGAACTGAGCTCAACTTTCACCCGCGCCCTTTTTCCGCGCCCTTACGCATTTCGGTCCTTTCCAAAACTTACTCTGCGCATCCACCAGGAAAGTTGCTTTGTGTGGTCAAAGTCGATACCAAGCGGTTCTCTCAGGTAGGCCTCCACCTCGTCCTCGACTGGGTCCCCCAATGACTCCGCACTCTCGCGAAAAGCGGCATAAGGGTCAAATTTAGTTTTTTTTGGTGGAGGAGGGGTGGGGGCAGCCTGAAGCTCGTCAGCTTGTTGGGGGTCACTGTCACTCTCATTGATGAGGCGCCTAACCATGCCGTGAACCTGTTTTTAGACAATAGTTAATGAAATGACAATGGCGTTAAATTACACTGTGAAAAATATATTTGTAGATTTACGATAAATTTTGTAAATCGTGATTTACGAACTATGTTGTAAATTTACGACGGACCTTTTTTGCTCGTGAATGAATTTCAAGCCGATATGTAGTGCTTGTAATTTTACGATTTGCAATTGAAATTTTACAACTGCACTTCGTGGAAAATTTTCCCGTAAACTTACGACTATTTTTCACAGTGTAGCGCTATCACAACAGAACAATATACTGAAAGGTACCTCAGATTTCTCAGTTTCCGAGAGTATATTTCGGAAGCTCCGGAATGAGGGATCAAGAAACGCCGCTATTTTATGGGTGTCCGTTAACTGAACCACGTTCTCCAGCTCCCGGTACAGTCTTGCCCTCATAATACGGATCGGCTCACTATCTGCCTCGTCCGGCGAGTACGCCTGGCGCAAGGTGTGATAGCTCACCAGAGGTAGTGAGGCCGTCACACAGTTCTTAGCTTGCACCCTTTCAGTTTCAAGCTTCAGGGGCTCGAGGAAATTTACAATCTATATTTAAAAAATCAAAATTAAATTTAAAAAGTTAATTTAAAAAAAAAATGTGGCATGCAATTTATTGCGTATCAGTGTTACTGATATTAATTTTTTTTTAAAAAAAAGGAGTATTACTTCTGTTAAAAATTCCAGGGGTATTTCGTCAAGCCTTTTGGTTTGACCCTTGCGTTCTAGAACAGCGCGTACCTGTGTAAAATTAAGTCCTTACTAGCGGCATCGTTTTGTTCGAAAAATATTGAGGATTTTTTTTTTTTTTTTTTTGCATACTGTATATAGTAGGTAGTGGGCCGCAAGTGGCCGAAAATAAACTCACTCACCTCTGGATAAACTTTTCTGATAGAGTCTAGCATGCGATAGCAGCTGCTCCAGCGCACCTCCATGTACTGTTTTAAAGAAGTTGGGAGCTCCTCCATTAGCCCCGAGCTCTTAAAGTAGTGGACAAGATCACTGCAGGCGTCCTTGATCTTTAGTACTCTTAGCACGGATATGCATTCATTCTGAGAAAGAAGAATGCGGAGTCCCTTCATAAAATCAGAGTCTGCCTCCCGCAGCTCACACAGACTCAGAACCTCGGGCAGGGCCGACCCGTGGGTATGACCCACGCGCCCCACCGCGCTCTCCAGATCCTTCAGGTACTGTGCAAGTTCAGCCAATTTCCCGGTGTTCATCTCCTCCAGGGCACGCAGTGCGACCTCAGCTTTGGAGAGAGTTAGGATTCTTCTTATCTAGAACAATTTCCGAGACATAATAACGCATAGGCTACATTTATAGTACGAGAGAGAGGCGGAAAAAAAAATCGAAACAGAAAAGAACGGAGAAAGAGAGGTACGGGGAGGAGAGGGCGTGTAAGTAAGGTGTGAGAGGCAAAGGCAGAGAAGGGACGGGAGACGGGGTGAAAGGTATGTAGGGGAGAAGGTGGGACGTTACTTTGGCGAATTTACCTTTTCATAGCTGCCGCAGACAAACGCCACACAGTTCGACGTGTTAAAAAGCTTAGGAAAAGCTAGCTTTTGAGAGTCCAAAATAACTTTGTTTTTAACTGAAGTTTTCATCTTTCTCAACTCCTTGACAACCACGTCCACCTGCTCAGTAATAAATAATGCCTCTGGCGTGAGCTTTTGAAAATTCTTCGGCGCAACTGTCATGGAGTGAGTGTATACAATGTTGTACGCGTGGGCCAAGCAGTACTCTCGCCAAAATCCATTAAGAGCATTTTTTTGTGCCTGCTCACCATCAGTTACAAAGCAAATTTTCTTTAATGTCTCCTCCGAGATTCCTCGTTTTTCAAAGTTTTGAACTATGAATGCCCGAAGGTTTTCCGCAGTTTTTGCGTGGCCGGTAGGAAAACGCTCCGTAAAATATGACTTCGTCTCCACTTCCCACTCGTTGGTCTCAGCATTGAGACTGGGAAAATGGACATTGCAGCCCATTAAGTTTTGTTTTCTTGAGTCCTCGGCCCACATGTCTACAGAGCACGACATTTCTCCCGCCGCCGCCGCTGCAGCAACTCGCGGGTACAACTCGGCGCGTTCGTCCTCCGCTAAGTCGTTAATGCGCCTTTTAATTGTTTTGGAATCACTGAAGAGCGTTTTCACGTCTACCTTTCCAAACTGGTGGCCAGTCAAAACGAGGGTTTGGGCTAGATTCAAAAAGCCAGGGCCTTGCATGAGGGAGAGAGGACGCAAGTCCACAGCCACACACTCTGCTGTTGCGTCTAAAACGGCCTCTTTAGCCGGAGAGGGCGCGCTCAACAGCTCTAAGTCTTTCACCTCCGCAAGCTGACAAACATGTCTGTTTAAAGCGCTAGTCCCTGTATAACAAACAAATTTTCAAACAAATATCAAGCCCGAAGTATGCGCGTCATGTCAACGTTCCCGTCACAGTCCTGGGCAGGCCCCGTGGGTAGGGAGGGAGGAGGGGCGCTCAGACAGGCACTATGATAAACATTCTTGTAAATTTACAACATTTGTTGTAAATTTTATTTACGAAAGATGTCGTAAATTTACGACTTCCGATTCTTGCTCTTAGATAAATTCGAAGTCGATAGGAAGTGCTTGTAAATTTACAGTTGTGGATTGTAATTTTACGACTCACATCGTGGAAATTTTCCCCGTAAACCGGGACACGCGGAGCAGCGGGGCGCGAGCCGCGGCCGCGAGGGACGGGGACACGCGGAGCAGCGGGGCGCGAGCCGCGAGGGCGGCGGCGCTGGTGGGCGGTGCGGACACGGGACGGGGACACGCGGAGCAGCGGGGCGCGAGCCGCGAGGGCGGCGGCGCTGGTGGGCGGTGCGGACACGGGACGGGGACACGCGGAGCAGCGGGGCGCGAGCCGCGGCCGCGAGGGCGGTGGCGCTGGTGGGCGGTGCGGACACGGGACGGGGACACGCGGAGCAGCGGGGCGCGAGCCGCGGCCGCGAGGGCGGTGGCGCTGGTGGGCGGTGCGGACACGGGACGGGGACACGCGGAGCAGCGGGGCGCGAGCCGCGAGGGCGGCGGCGCTGGTGGGCGGTGCGGACACGGGACGGGGACACGCGGAGCAGCGGGGCGCGAGCCGCGAGGGCGGCGGCGCTGGTGGGCGGTGCGGACACGGGACGGGGACACGCGGAGCAGCGGGGCGCGAGCCGCGGCCGCGAGGGCGGTGGCGCTGGTGGGCGGTGCGGACACGGGACGGGGACACGCGGAGCAGCGGGGCGCGAGCCGCGGCCGCGAGGGCGGTGGCGCTGGTGGGCGGTGCGGACACGGGACGGGGACACGCGGAGCAGTGGGGCGCGAGCCGCGGCCGCGAGGGCGGTGGCGCTGGTGGGCGGTGCGGACACGGGACGGGGACTCGCGGAGGGCAGGTACGCCTCGGCGCCTGACCCTCGAAATCACGGGGGACGCGGGGGGGGGGGGGCGCCAGGGCGACGATGGCGACAGCGAGACGAGCTGTGCGTCGTGCGGCGTACGGGGGGGCACCGAGAAGTTTGATCCGTATGACAGACGAGCCCCCTCCCCCCTGCCCATGTCTTGTGACACACGCTGACATGACGTTAGAATCATAGCGTTTAAACCGTTTTAACGCACCTGTCCATTTGACGTATTCGTCGCAGGTGCGACAGTGCACATAGCCAGTGTTTTCCTCTTCTTCCCCATCCCCAGCCTTTACCACGAGTTCAAATGTTCTCCAGCACTTGGCGTGGCAGTTGCGAGCCTGGGGAATCAATTTAAAGTCGCCGTTCTCTACCTTTTCTTTGACTTCTTTTAGTTGATCCTGCCGCTCTCTCTTGGTCACGCCCTTCTTGTCTTTCTCATTGCCTGCCATTGCCTATCACCGCTCACTCACTAACACTAACCAATAACTCACTACCTATCCTAACTCTTCCTTTCCTCTCGCTTGTCAGAAGGTGTGCGGTGCAGGTGTGTGATGGATGTGTGCTGTGCGGCGATGTTTGTGTCAACAACAATGTCAATATCTCGTCTCGGGGGGAGGTGGAAGTGAGAGGAGAGGAGGAGGCAAGCACCCCGCCCGCCCCCGCCGCCCGCCCGGCCCCGGCCGGCCAGGCGAGAGGCGAGCGGCGAGCCGAGCCGGCTGGGCAGTGGGCAGCGCTCGGCTGCCTGGCAGCAGCTCGCCCCGCCGGGACCCGAGTGCGAAACGGGACCCATTTCCTCGTGTGCATTCGGCAGTCATCGGCGCATCGCTAGGCTACTTCGGCTGGATTGTTACCTCTCTCTCGCACACCAGCGCGCAGCGCGCTCGGCTCGAGACGGGACCCGAACGGGAGCGGATGCCGGTCTCTGGTGTGTGGACGAGAGAGGGCAGAGTGGGGAGCAGAAATACAGCGAGATGATACACCGCTTCGTTAAACAAAAGGAAAATCTGGCAAACCGCGCGCACGTCCGCCGCTCGGTACCCAAACGCGTGAGATCCTCCCGGATCCTCCATCCCGTTCCCGCTGCCCAGCATTCCCTCTGGGGAGCCCGTCCCGTGGAAGACCACTTCTCATCATTATTTCCAAGATCATTTTTTCCTCCCAAAGATCTGGAGATGGGAATGTCTGTCCAGAAGAACCATTCAAGAGCTTCAGAGTCGGTGGGAATCGACCCAGGCGGACCCGGCCGCGACGCGCGCGGGGGCGGGGCGAGCGAAACCCACTGAGCACGCACCCTTCGCCCCCCCCCCTCCTCGACCCTTACTCTTTCTCCCTGACCAGGATGAAATATGCACTTGTCTCAGGAAGTAATGGTAGGCCAGATAAGATATTGTTGTTTGCGGTTTGCATTTGACCGCCTTGTTGCAAAAGGATGCGCCCCCCCGGAAAGGATTACAGTTTAGCGCGTTCCATGCCGAAACTGGTATGTTTATATTTTATTCTAATAACGTGAACGGACTCTCCTTGTACTACCGCAAAGGGAAACAAATGACCTGGAAATGAGATGAGATAGCAAAAGAACACGCCCTCGGAATAACGAGAGAGCAGTTAGGGTAGTGTATATTTCAATGCATTTAGTGATCCCATACCAGCCCGTTGTTTGAGTGAGTGTGTGCAAACCAATTCTAGATGAACTGTGCGAGGGCAAGGAGGTAGGGGAGTACGGCCGAGAATAGTTTGAATACCTACTCAAACATCAGGTTGATCGGGCCACCCTCTGGAATACATTCATCGGCCTTTTACTATGCAAAGGGATCGTTCGCTGATCGTTTCATCACTGTTCTCTAGGAGCAGAGAGAGGGAGAAAGAGGGAGATAGAGGGAGAGGGAGGGACAGAGAGAGGGGGAGAGAGAGAAAGAGAAGCACGGCAGCCGAAAGAGGGGGAAATGGCTGTGAAATGTTTATACACCTTGATTCAAATAAAATTTAGGAAAACGCTAAAAAAAAAAAATATAAAAAAAAAATAGAAAAATAGAAAAATTAAAAGACATTCGGAAAAAATTTCAGGAAAATTCAGAAAATATCTCTAATTTAGAAAACTCCAGTAAAAATTCACAAAACTTCAATTAAAATTAACAAAAATTCACGATTATTCACAAAATTTGTACGCTAAAATCCAGAGATGTTTCCCATTCGCAAGCCGAATAAGAGTCGAGGGCCGCTAAGCCCTCCTGATCTATCGTGACGAAGAGTTTTCCTGCTCGCAATAACTCCTGTTTGCTAATCTGCCCTTATTCCCCTTACTCCTTTCCACCCCTCCTCACCTGGTGGCGATGCGGTGGAGACCAGGCCAGGAGGCTGATCATAATTACCCAGCAGACCAGTGCGGCCCGGCTCGCGGCCTACTGCCCGGCCCGCCCCGCCCGTCTGCCCTGGTCTGGTCCCGCCCGCAGCCCACCGCAGCCCACCCGCGGGCCCTCGTCTCCATGGAAACAAAAGCGCGCGGGAGAGCCCCTCGCTGGCCTGGCCCCGCTCTCGGCCCCGCAGCCCCCGGCCCCCGCGGCCTCTGCCCCAGCCTCCCCCCTCTCCTGGCCCGCTGTCCGTCTCTGGGGGTCTCATTATTGCTAAAACCAAGAGATCTAGTCTCTCGGCAGCGTCGCGGCGCGCACGGGCCAGTGAGCAGGGCGGCGGGCAGCCGGCACGCCCGGGCGCGCCCCCACCGGCCATGTTATACATACCACCCCCGCACTAACGCAGCTCTCTGTTTCGAACCGCCGTTTTCAGCTTCCCTCCAGAGAATTGTGTGAGAAAGAGGGATCAGGGAGAATGGAGGAATAGAGTAAGAAGGATTATCGGCGGACGACGAAGAGGGCAAAGCGAGGGCATTCGAGGTATCGTGGAGTGAGGGGGAGAAAGAGGGGGAGGTGGCGGGGGGTACTGCGGGAGAGACGGAGAGAAAACACGGGGCGGCGAGAAACAATTCTCCTAAACTAGGAACAAAAGCAGCCAAGATCATTTCGATTTGTTTCCCAGCGAGCGGGGCGGGGCGGGGCGGCGCGGGCCCCAAACTTTGCGCCGAAAACGATTAACTCGCGCGGCCCAGCCCGCCCAGCCCAGCTCCGGCCGGCGCGGCGGGCAGACCAACAGAAATCTCAAAATAACCCCGTGAGCTCGAGTCATTTACACGGAGGGGAGGGAATCGCGACGCTGTCAGGCCAGTAGTCCAGGGCGCGCGGGGCGGGGCTCAGCCGCGGCCCAGCCGGGGCCCAGCCGGTGTGGGTGTGAGCAAAAGCCCTCTGCTGTCTGTGCGGCTGATGGCAGGCTAGGCCAAGCCAATGTTATGAGACGAAACAATCAACTCCGCCTCTCTCTCAGCTCCCCTTTCCTCTCTGTCTATCTCTGTCTCCCTTTGGTCGCGGCGTTGTCATTGTAGCCGGGGTCCCGTATGTGATCGGCGGCTCAAGGAGCCAGCAGCAGCAGCCCTCCGCCCTCTCCACGCGACGACGACTTGACACAATGCACAGCCCCTGGTCTGGTCTGGGGCCCAGCCTAGCTAACGCAGCGCGCGCGAGTGGCGCCGGCGCGGTGCTGGTGGTGGTCCCACTGGGAACTCGTTGCGGGCGGGAGGCGGAAGTCACCATTCCCAACAACGTGCGTGCGTGCATGTGTGTGTGTGTGTGTGTGTCAGTGTGTGTTTGTGTAAGCGTGAGCGTGAGAGAGAGAGAGAGAGAGAGAGAGAGAGAGAGAGAGAGAGAGAGAGAGAGAGAGAGAATGAGAGAGAGAGGGAGAGAGAGAGTTTATTGTCGGAATAATTGAATCACAATTATTCACAAACATCTGATTATTTTTACAGAAAGTATGAAAATTTTACTTGTACGACGTGACATGAAAACAGCAATTGAATAATAAACCATCAATGAAAATCTTCTTTCTGTCTTAGATTTTTTCATATCTATTTCTCCAAATGATAGAGGTAATGTATTATACGTGCTTCTTCCCTTAAAATGTACAGCATTCTGTGTTAGTCTAAATGTCTAATTATTAATATAAATAACATATTTGGTCCATGTATTATGGCTGTGAACATATTTGGCAAAGGTAAACTTAGAAATGTAGGTTTAAACATTACAATTACATTCCCATGGAGTGTAGTGTCAAGATATTATTATCTTCGAAAAATTGTTTGCGGCTTGCTGTTTGTGGGAGGCCATAAATGGAGAGAGAGAAAGAGAGAGAGAAGAGAGTGAGAGGAGAGAGAGAGAGAGAGAGAGAGAGAGAGAGAGAGAGAGAGAGAGAGAGGGAGGGAGAGAGAGAGAGAGAGGGCAAGGGTGCTGTAAAGAAAACGTCTTGCTTTCGGTTTGACACTCTGATCGATTTTCTAGCCCACCGTTTCTTTCCGCATTTTTCTCCCCCCAGCTTCAGCCACCAGCGCCACCCCAACACGTGCTGTGTGATCCCCACCCAATCCCATCCCTTCGCTAAATTTGTGCCAATCCAACACAACAACACAACACAATCATAAAACGCGGCGGGGCGCCGATAGCCCACGATAGCCCATTATGCGCCCCTTATCGCGAGCGGGGTAGGGCCCGGGGGTGGTGGGGTGGTGGTGGGGGGGAATCCTCCTCTTCACCCGATTGGCGTCCTCGATTTGAATGCATCATCACTGCTGCAGCGAGGGTCATTAAAAATGGCCGCCCAGTGCGAGTGAATTAAGGGCGGCACACCATTCATCAAATGCGAATGTGGTCGCTAATTTAATACAGGCTTGAACCGGCCTGTGTTGGATAAAGAAAAAAGAAACAAAAAACAAAAAAACACAAAAAAACAACCAACGTCAACAAACGCAGAGGCGAGTGGAGGTAGGTGAGAGACGCGAGGCACTGCAGCCGCGGGCGGGGCCAGGGCCGAGGCCGTACCCCTTTTGGGGCCTCACCCCAATCCAAGCCTCATTCAGACTCAATTTGAATGGTCAAGTAGGCAAGGCTAGCTAGGGCGTGTCCACCCCCGGCGTGTCCGCCTGCTCCCCCAGCGACCGCGGCGCGGCGGGGAGGTTTGGAGCTCTGCGGGAGAGACAGGGTGGGGTGGGGTGAGGCGGGGAGGGGAGGGGAGGGGGGGCGTGCCTCTCACGGCCCACCTGCCTGCACCTCAACTACGGGAGGCGGAAGAGGGGATCCGTCAAGAAAGACACCTCGGCCCTTTTCAGTACAAAGCTAACACCGCCCAGCTGAGCCGCAGAAGCCAGTGTGAGTGTGAATGTGTGTGTGTGTGTAGGTGAGTGTGTGTGTGAGCGCGCGCGCGTGTATATTTAGGTGTGTGTGTGTGGCGCACATGTGCGCCGCGCACGAGGCACCCCTCAGGTCCCGCCCGGCCCTTGCCTCCGGGCTCGGTCAAGCGGCTACGAGGAAAGAGTAAGAAACACACCGAGAGAAACGGAGAGAGAGAGAGAGAGAGAGGAGAGGGGGGAGGGGGGTTGGCGGGGATGCAAGAGGAAGTGGGTAGGTTGGTCACTACTATTCCGCGTGTTTTTCTACTGCGAAACTGCGGCCAGGCTCAGCCTGAGAAAACAGGCCGCCCCGCTAATTGAACGGCTACCGTGAACCGTGAACGTATTATTAAGGACGTATGATCCGCAGGTCATCGCCAGGGTAAACCCCGTCTGTGGCTCAAAGAGAGAGGTGGGGGACAATACTTCGTGAAAGAATAGGTCGAAATACTTCAAAATACGTAGAAGTACATTAAATTACACGCAATGAAATGCATGGAAATTACATGAAAATGCTAAGAACACACGCGAAAAGACTCCTCACAAATACAAGAGTACGAGGAGGTATCACTCATCCAAAATATATACAACTTTATTATTGTTGTTGTTATTATTATTATTATTATTATTATTATTATTATTATTATTATTATTATTATTATTATTTTCGAGAAAAATGTCACTTTTCGACAAATTTTGATATATTCTCCTTTATTTCTATCTTTTTTCAATTTTTACTGCAGTTTTTTGTTTGTGATTTTAGGGATTTTATTTTGATTTCTACTTTTCATGGTATCTTTTGAGTTTATGGGGCCGTACAATGACTTTTCGAAGTGAGTATGCCGTCCCTCCGGCTCACAGCCCGACCCACCCCACCCGCGGCTGCCGAAGATAGAGGCAGAGGCCCTTCGGTGAAAGTCGAGTTATGTAACGATATTCTAGGAATGCGTGGCCATGCGGAGCGGCACTGGCCGGGTCAAGTCAACCATCAACAAAGTAGAGTAAATCGAATGCCGTAGTCACATCTCTGTCACTCTCTTTCCCTCTCCTTCTCCTTTGGCGGACACTCTATTACCCCTGGCGGACCAAATGTGGCATGAAATATAAAGACTATATTTCTGCAAAGTGCAGGGCGCAAAGAGTGTCCGGGGCGCGGGGCATGAGGGTGAATCTTGTGAGTCTATCAAAGGAGGGTGGAGGTGGCGGGGGGGAAAGCCTGTGGTGCCAGCTCCGGGTGGAGAGGGTAGGGGTTCCATTATGTAGCCCAGTGGCGCGAAAAATGGGGCGGATACGGACGCCAAATATCTCCAAATACGGCAGCAGCGCTTCGGCTCTCACACTGTAAAATCTAAGGTACGCATCCAGTACCTTAAGCGCTGTTCCGCCTTTTTTGCCTTAAGCTTTCCACCTTAAAGGGTACATCCAATGGACTGAAGTTGGTAAGGTGCGAATTTTTGCTTCTACCTTAAAAGGTGGAAAGCTTAAGGTAGACGGGGCGGTCTCCGCTTAAGGTGGGTTATTTAGGTACACTGAGCGGCCCCGGTCCTCTTATGCGGGCGGCCTACCCAGCACGGCGCCTCTCTACCACTCCGTTCACCTCTGACGAGCAACTGTGCTCGCCGGGCGGCCTACTTAGCACGGCGCCTCTGTACAGTAACGAGTACTTATGCTGTGCTGTGGGCGGCCTACCCAGCACGGCGCCTCTGCACAGTAACGAGTACTTATGCTGTGCTGCGGGCGGCCTACCCAGCACGGCGCCTCTGTACAGTAACGAGTACTTATGCTGTGCTGCGGGCGGCCTACCCAGCACGGCGCCTCTGTACAGTAACGAGTACTTATGCTGTGCTGCGGGCGGCCTACCCAGCACGGCGCCACTGTACAGTAACGCGCACCCCTGACGAGCAACTGTGCTCGCCGGGCGGCCTACCCTGCACGGCGCCTCTGTACAGTAACGAGTACTTATGCTGTGCTGCGGGAGGCCTGCCCATCACGGCGCCTCTGTATCGTAACGAGTACCTCTCCTGTGTTGCGGGCGGCCTACCCAGCTCGGCCTCCCAGAACCAATTCGTGCACCCCTGACGAGCAACTGTGCTCGCCGGGCGGCCTACCCAGCACGGCGCCTCTGTACAGTAACGAGTACTTATGCTGTGCTACGGGAGGCCTGCCGACCACGGCGCCTCTGTATCGTAACGTGCATTTCTGGCGCGCAGGTGCGCAGCGTGCGGCCACGCCAGCACGGCGCCTCCGTACCATAGCGAGCACCTTTGGCGCGCAGCGGGTGGCCGCTGCAGCATGGCGCCTCTGTACCATTATGAGTGACATACAGGACAGTACATGGGTAATCCGAATGACAAAAAGTACAGAAATAAGTAGATACGTCCATAATAATATATCAAGCCAAAAACAATGGGTACAACACTGAATAAGAGAAGTGGCACATACATTGTAGTGCAATTTCTTCTAACCATACACACATTGCAAAGTTTACTATGAATAAATGCAGCAAATGACAAATCCCAGGAAACAACAGTAAATGTGCCTCCTAAAGTAAGGTGAGTGCAGTGACACTTTACAATCAATACTGTAATTCTTAACCATACAAAATGCCTTTCCACAATATCGTAACAACAGGATGAAATACTATCAATACGAGCAGAGCCTCACGATCAATGTACAGTTACTCATTTCAAGCAGTGCATGGTTGCTTACAGCTAGTACAGCAAGTTCTGAGATGACGCGTCCAGAAATACAGAGCAACTCAAAACAATGAATACATCATAGAATAAATGATGTGGCATAAATTGGATAATAAACTTTATAAATGTATGTGCCTCTCTGGCGGCGTTAACATTGCGCAGTACGCTTGGAATCCTAGCATCATACTTTGTACTTAGCTTGTAAAGTGCCAGCTGGACAAAAAGCCAGGAGTAGCTGGCCTGCACTGGGTGTTTGCAGTTAACGACCTGGTATTTCATGAAAGCTCAGTCAAAGGCCAGTAGCGGGCTGTCCACCGAATACTTGATGTCATCCACAACGACAAAACTTTCGCACAGTTGCTCTTGGTCCTCTCAATGCAACTTTCCAAGCCTCCAATTCTCTACAACAAAAATTTATGTTAGTCATGTTTCAACTTGGAATTTTACGAAAATGCATTAAAAACAAATATTTATGAAAATATTAATACCTTCACATACATTAGCAGGCTATTAACACTCTCCTGAGTGTTCGGCTTCCATGAAGGTCGCCTGTTGTCCAGTTTCTTTGTAGGGTGTTGCATCAGCGGCTGCTTGAACAATTTCGGGATGGCGTGGATTAACCTCACGGCAGTTCCTAAGGGCAAGAAACATAAACTTGCATCATATAAAAGGCATTCGACGTTTATAACAACAAGCAGAAGGTGCAGTGCAGATCGCGTACCTGTCTCCACTTCCTCCACTTTCAGAAACCGTCTCGACTTAACAGAAATAGTTTTCCAATCGCTGACTACGTCAGCACAGCGACCGTCAAACCATGTGCAAAAATCATCCAAAAGCTGCAAAACAAAACAAAAAGTTTAATTTCAGAAACACGCCCGACTCTATTACGATCACACTGATAAAAAGAGTGTGCAACTGCTACACGTACGCACTTGAACACGCAAAAGTGTTTAGCAGCTCAACACTCATTTCATCAGTGTTTCCAGTTCCTTTTTTCCCAGCTTTTTTTCACCCAATGTACGATATTTTGACTCTTACCAATTTCAGACCTCACTGCTGCTCCAGACATGGAAACTGTTTTAAATAGGTCTCTAATTTTAAGTCCTTATTCAAGTTCTTATTATTTCTATAAAAAACATTAGAGAAGATTCTGTCAATGTTGAAGTAACCTTCCACTTCACTACAGTTTCTTCTTGGCATGATAAAGACAGCTTAAGCAGCCACTCCAGAGCCGACTTCTCCTCGGGCTGCGGCGTTGCGACTCATGGATCTAGAAATTACAATTTACACTTAAATTTAAATACAAATACTCACCTTTATACTTTACGTAAATGTACATTACAACGTACCATCTGGGTCTTCATCTGTCGACTGTTTCGACCGGACACTACCACGCATACCATGCAATCTCAAAAATTTAAGGTTGTTGAGATATTTGTCATACAATATTCCTCTCGGCTGAATAGCATCAGATTCTTTTGTTTTGGGGACGCTGGGTGCGTGGTAGGTCGCCTCGATCTCGCTTGGAAAGTGATCCACAGTACAACTTGCAAGAAAATTGAAGCAGGACTCTAAAATTCTAAAATTAAATACGTTGGGAGCTGTTAGTAAATCATGCAACACTGCGAAAATTAAAATTCATCAAATACACTTAAAGAACTCATACCGTCCTTCAGACTCCTCGCCTAGCTCAGCTCAAATTATGTCATTGCAGAACTTTTGCCTTTCACTCTGGTTCAGGGTACCTTCTCCCCTGCCTTTATACATGTTTTGCCGAACAGGGTTCGCTTGAGGTACTCCTCTACAACCTGAAACAGAAATAGAATAATTTCAAAGGTAAAGTCTGAACAACACAAAGGTTTGGGCAAAGGTGGTTGTGATTATGCCAAGAATTTTGAAAACATTTTACGTTAGGCTCCGCGACTGCCGCCCTCTTTGCTTGTTGAGTGTTAGTCGCGTCCTGCAAGGGCCTTTTGGAGTTGGTTCGATTTGAAGTTGAAGCTGCATTCACTGCCACCGTGGGATCAACGGATTCCTGTCTTCCCTGGCCGACTTCTGAGAGTTGGGTATTGTCGACATCTACGATTTGGGCACTGTCGCCTTCATTCCACGCAGACTGTAAATATGTTTAGAAAAGTATGAGAACGAATCAAAACGAATAATTAGTCCAGTCAATTTTACTTTATGGTGGAAAAATCCGGAACAGTACCAAATTTTGTGAATCGCTTTGGGCATGCCTCAAGAGTGAGTAGCCGAAGTCCCCCAAAATCCCACCGTGCCGATGGTCCATATGGCGTTCAAAGTTCAAATTTTGAACACTTTTTTGAACGCCTGTAGTTTCGTCAATAATTATCGTAGAGAGTTGAGCCTTTTTTCGGTTCGACGCAGATTCCAAATATGGCCGGGCTTTTGTGTTTTGGTGTTCACACTCGGACACACGTGCCAAAATTACCAAACAAAAACCCGGGCGTATTTGGAATCTACGAGTTATTCTGCGTCGAACCGAAAAAAGCTCAACTCTCTGCGATAATTATTGACGAAACTACAGGCGTTCAAAAAAAGTGTTCAAAATTTATACTTTGAACGCCATTTGGGCCAATCGGCAGGGTGGGATTTTTGGGGACTTTTGGCTACTCAATCGTGAGCCATGCCTAAAACGATTGCCAAAATTTGGTACTGTTCCGAATTTTTCCACCTTAGGGGTCATTTTGGCAAAAATTGACTGGACTGTACTGGGCTACATTGGGAAAGCCACGGACTGTCGGCAAAAGCATAAAGAGTGACACTGAGAAAGAGAGAGAGAGAGAGAGAGAGAGAGAGAGAGAGAGAGAGAGAGAGAGAGAGAGAGAGAGAGAGAGAGAGAGAGAGAGAGAATTAATCGATGAAAATTATATGGGCGATAAAGAGGTCTGTAGGAATACTCGGAAAAAAACTTCGTCTTGGTTTTCAAGCAGCCCCGGAAACCCTGTGTATTTTCTCTATAACAGCTGCTAGGTTTTTCCAAAACTGCCTGGAAACCAAGACGCCGTTTTCTCCGTGTAGAGAATGGACGGCGGGGGGGCGGGGGGCGGGGGCTGGGGGGAGCGGGGAGCAGGCCCGCTGCGCGGCAATCTCAGCACCTCACACACTTGCCCACTCGTCCGTCTGTCTATCTGCCAGCCTGCGCGTCCGACCGCCAGCACAAGCCTGCAGGCGGATTCAGGGTATCGTTCAGTAGTGTCTTCTCTCTCACTCCATATGGGTCAGCCCCGTGAGTGCAACAAGGACAGAGAGACGAAGTCGACGCGCGGAATCGCCCTGCTGCCAGCTTGCCCGCCCGCCCTGCGTCCTTCCTCAGCCTCTCTTCCCCCCGCCCCATGCCCCTCTACACTTTCAAAAACAACAGCACTCGCAAATATATTTTTTTGATTGTCAAAAGATTTGGACTTGAATTGAATAACAGGGACAGGCCCAGTCAAGGTTTTATTCGAAATACCAGATAAATACCAGACAAACCGAAAAACACCACTTTGGTTGCACAACCACAGCGCGCCAGGAACAAAGCAGAAGCCCAAGCTTTCCCACACAAATAAAATTGTAATTGGAAAAATATGAAATTTTAGTCAATTTTGAAATTCTTAGCAACGTCGTTTAGAATTATAGCCTCAGACGGACCGATCAAAAAGTATTCAAGCGGTAATGAGCACTAATCATAGGTTAGGGCAGGTCCGGAGGCCAGACTTCACGCGTTCTACAGACTTCACCTACCTCTGAATAGCTCGATGCACTCCTCCATTGCATCTTCTTCAGATTATGCTCCACAGTGCGGTCCATAATCACCAAACACAAATACCCACAGTTTTTTCTTGGCGCGAAATCGCAAAGACGCTCAGCAGCAGCGCACAGTTGTTGTTGTCCTAGATCACACGAAGTACGAAGGATGCGCGGCGCGCCGCGTGCCTGCCTCTGTCCTGCTGTGGCCGTGCCGTGCCGTTGCAGCCCTTGCAGCCCTTGGTGAGTGCGGGCGGCCGGGCTGCATGCTGGAGCGGGGAGGGTGGGGGAGGGGGCCGGGTAGGTGCGGGACGAGCGCGGGGGAGGCTAGCGGGGTCGAAGCGGTAGGGAGGAGGGGAGGGGTCCACCCGAAGGTTCTCGGAAACTTCCGGAGGACACCATGTGGGGGTGTCGGGAAACAAATCCGAGTACGGTACAGAACATGTTCCGAAGGAGCCGAGGGAGTTAGGCAACGCGGCACGCACGCAGGGGAGGTACAGAATAAGGTACGCGTCAGCCGGGGAGTGCATGCGCTCCCGCATTACCCAGCCGTGACGTTGCGCGAGGAGACGGGAGGTACAGAACATGGTCCGAAGGAGCCGAGGGAGTTAGGCAACGCGGCACGCATGAAGAGGAGGAACAGAATAAGGCACACGCCAGCCGGGGAGTGCATGCACACCCGCATTACCCGGCCGTGCCGTACCGCGAGGCAGGGGCATAGGGCGTAGGGAGGGGAGATTTCAACTGGTCTACCTTTTCAACTGGTTTAGCCTTTCAACTGGTCCACCCTTTCAACTGGTCCACCATCTACCCTTTCAAGTAGTAGACCTAACCTAACTGCCTTATAAGTTCCTTGGGACACATTGTACACCACTTGATAGGGAAGACCAGTTGAAAGGGTAAACCAGCTGAAAGAGTAGATCAGGTGAAAGGGTAGACCAGTTGAAAATCCGGCCTAGGGGGTGTTCCGCGATGCTCATCTACACCACACACACACACACAAACTTTCACACGGTCGTGAATTTTTATTGTTGGATTCTAGGAAAGAACAATTTACCTCAAACGTGTCGGTGGGTGGGACAAGCAAGGCATTTAAAATGTAAGTCCAGAAAATACTCCAAGCGAAGCAGGCTCGAGAAAAAGGGTGCTAGCTAGGGAAGGTAGTCAATCCTTGATATGGAGCAAAACTGCATCTTCCTAAAATTATTTTTGGTCACAACGGAACTGTTATAATGGAAAACTGTATCTTCCCGAAGACCAAAATAAAAAATACGATTTCAGGAAATCCTGGTAGGCACGAAGTTCGTTAAAGTTTTAGTTTCACTAAATACTTCGGTAGATGATAGTTTAAGTAGAAATTTACTTTAAAAATTCTAGCCTTATGGGTCATGTTATTGAATTTGTTTAAATTCAGGGTCACTAGTTCAGTGGGTCACATGCCAAATTTTAGCTTTTTAGCTTAATCGATTTAGAAGTTTGTCTTTCAGTAAAAATTGTCCGATCAGCTTGATTTTTGAACTGTACGCTCGTTGTGCAATGGGCATTCAAACGCCGCTTTTACATTTTTATTCTCACGTGTCGTTCGAAATTTTATTTTTTGAACTACTGTGCATGAGTAGAATCAACAAGTCCCCGGCCCCGCCGGTCCTCATGCCCTGCGCGCCGCGCCGAGGGGTCGAGCATCCGCGACAATGGCGACTCGGCTCGGCTCCCCTTTCCTCGCTGTTTTCCCGAGACAAGTCGAGTATTACCATAGAAACGGAGATTTTAGATCGAAATTTCTCAAAATTGGTCGCTAACTTTGGGCTGGCACTTCAGCAGTGAACTAAGGAGATCGAGTTCTACCTCTCTGCCAAGTCTCATCAAAATCCTATAGAAAAATCTGGATTTAGGTAAGGGGCCGTGCTAATATCGTATCCTGACACAAAACCATAAGGCTACTTCGTGCCTAAAAATAAAATACCCTTAACAACCCAAAGCAGCGGGAAGTACTGGTCGTATTTTGGGACCCCGTTGTTACCGTCAGAGGTTACTGTTACGGTACAGAGGCGCCGTGCTGCGAGGGCCACCTGCAGCAGAGGACAGGTACTCGGTACGGTTCAGAGTATAGCCGCGCTCGGTAGGCCGCCCGCTCTGCGCACCACAGCTAAGGCGCACTGGTAAGGGTCGAGGCCCCCGGTGGTACGTAGGCAGCACGCCACGCAGTCTGTGACTTGCATAGGAGGAACAGACTAAGGTAGACGACAGCCGGGGAGTGTATGCACGCCCGCATTACCCGGCCGTGACGTGGCGCGAAGAGACGGGGGGTACAGATCACCTTCCGGAGGAGCCCAGGGAGTTAGGCAGCGCGGCACGCACGCAGAGGAGGGTAGGCCCTCCCAGGAAAGGTACTCGTGATACGGTAAAGGGGAGCCGCGGTGGGTAGGCCGCCCGCAGCACATCAGAGGTTACTGTTACGTACAGAGGCGCCGTGCTTCGTGGGCCTCCTGCAGCAGAGGACAGGTACTCGGTACGGTTCAGAGTAGCCGCGCTCGGTAGGCCGCCCGCCCTGCGCACCACAGCTAAGGCACACTGGTAGGGGTCGAGGCCCCCGGTGGTACGTAGGCAGCACGCCACGCAGTCTGTGACTTGCATAGGAGGAACAGACTAAGGTAGACGACAGCCGGGGAGTGTATGCACGCCCGCATTACCCGGCCGGGAGGTACAGATCACCTTCCGGAGGAGCCCAGGGAGTTAGGCATCGCGGCACAAACGCAGAGGATAGCCAGAATAAGGCAAACAGGTGCCGAGGAGGGTAGGCCTCCGGGTGAGCACGACGTCCCAGGGGTACCTCCTACAGTGCAAAGGCGCCGAGGACAGTATGCAGTCCCGCAACACAACATTATGGTGCAAATGCTTATGGGAGATTACCGTGCGAGTGCATTGCACCTTACAAGGTACGTCCGTAGACTACCTTACCACCAACGAGCCCCGAAAATTAGGGTAAGCATTTGTACCTAGACGCCCTTAAGGTACGTCTAAGGTAAAAATGGCGCGCCTTTTTTACCTTATCCTGCACCTTCGGGTTTTTTGCGTACGTTACGGATACCTTACCGTCCGTTTGTACCTACTAACGTACGCGTTCTGGCTGTTCCGCTTTTACCGTGCAGCGCTGTGATGTGAGCGACAAGATAAAGTCGCGGGCGGGGCAACCCCGGCGGGGTGGGGCACCCAGCGTGTGGCAGCGGCGTAGGCTTGACTCGGTTTAGCAGGGGATGTATATACCCCAGCACAGCCTGCACAAATAGACGCGGATACTTTATCTCCTGGCTGAGGGGGTACCCAAAACCCGGGGCACATGTACGCTCCACTCACCTGACAAAGTTTTCATGTACATCAGGATTAATACCGGAGGTGAGAGCATTACTCCTGAGGGGGTATTAAACTATAGAAACGATTTAGGACAAATGGGGGAGGGGGAAATCACGGGGAGTGGGTTAACCCCCACCCTTGAACCGGGGGCTCGACCGGGGGTCCGTAACATCGGGGATAAAATAAAAATCTCAGTCCAGATCGGAATTGGAAGCAGATGATTTGGTTTTATTAAATATTTAATATACATGTAAGAAAACACCACAGTTTTGCAACGTTTTGCTCTGTCAATTATTTGACATTTTGAAACCATTATTTCACTGTACCAAGTACAGTAAGTTTACAGTATCATACCGTTATTTCACACCGTACTTTACTGCATAAGGCCGCACCTTACGGCAGAATTAACGGCGCCGTAACGTAAAATTAAATCATTTTACAGCCCGCCACTGTTAATTCTGCTGTACCGTGCCGTAGGCTGTAAAATCGATGCCGCTATTTCACCGTGGGGGAATGACGGTTTTTTTTTTCAGTGTAGAAAACAGCTGAAAACACGACCATTAAATAAAAAATAAAAAAAATTAACGCTAACGTTTAAATTTTATCCATACACTTGTTAAAAGTTTTGTTAAAGAATCTCATTTATTTACTGGTTACTCATTTTGAAGAAAATTTAGATTGGTCCTTGTAATCCCAGATGCAGTCTGTGAGCACTCACGCCAGAAGCGGTTCACCCAAGGTTCACCCCTCGACCCTGGGGGCTCGATAGGGGGTGTAAAACACCCAAACGGTTTTGTTCCGGTGGTATGAACAACTTCCCACGGGTATGTACATGCGTATGTCGGGTACGGATGGACGCACTAACTCGTTGCAACACGCGACGCCACCCCGGCCATAGAAGGCACGGCATTGCGCAGCCATACACATCGCCTTAACATTTTCTTTTAGGTTTCAACAAACTCGACCCTCCCCAACCCGCCTCGCATAAAATAAGTTTTAAACTTTCCCACTGCTACGTAGAGAGCGGAGGGCAAGCAACGCGCAAGCAAGGGGAAAAAAATGTGGATAAGAAAGCGGGGCGCTGCCAAAAGTTACGTCATCGTAAAGGAGGAAGGCGGAAGCTGTTCGAGGTAGCATGTGCTGAAGCGTCACTCCGCCCTGCAGCACCACGGACGGCCCCAGCCCGACCGGTAGATTCTAACGATACGCCGTAGTGGCTGGGAATGAGCTAGCTACGACGAGGACTTTCGTCGCGGGGATGCCAGGCCTCGGCTCGGCTGCTCGACAAAGAAATTGTTGCCGTCTCGGTTTCCTGGGCGGAGAAGGGCGCGCGAAGCGAAAGGCGCGATACGTTTCAGCTGACGGCTGCAGAATGGAACTGAAACCTCGGCTCGGCAAACCGTAATGGGCTCCGCACTGGTGCTCTACCCCGCCTCGTCCCTCCCCGCCTCACCTAGACGAGATGCGGCCGACTGTTCTATATTGCGAACCTCTAGCGGCCACTTCTGTGGTTTTGCGAGGGACAGATGGGGATGGAGATTAGGTACGGCGAGGAGGTGGGAGCGCGCGCAGCCCGGGAGAGAGCCGTGGCATGTGAAGGAGAGAGGGAGAGGGAGAGAGAGAGAGATAAGGGGGGGAGAGGAAAGAGAGAAAGACAGAGAAGGAGAGATGTGGGCGTCACGTAGAGGAGAGGCACAGCAGGAGGGCCCAGCCCAGGCCGGGTAGGGCCACCTGGCGGATGGTAGAGCTAATACACTGTCATTCGCCAGACAGGCGGGCGGACGTCTTGGCCCACGCAGAAATAGATCCACCGCCGGCGGGCGGGGGTGGGACTAACGATATGACAGCGAGCGCCCCCTGGAGACCCCGGGCCGGGCCGGGCCGGGCCGGGGTGGCACGGCACCGGCTGCCACGCAGCCGCCACGCCCGGGCCCACCCGAGAAACGACCTCGCTCCTCGCTCTAGTCCCGATCCACAAACAACCACTCACCTTGATCGCCGTGTGGTTGGGTCCTTCATCACCATCACTTCTGTTATTTCGCCGTATTTACTAAAATATTCTCGAAGGCTTTCTGCAACAGATGCGAAACAAAAGAAAAGGGCGTTAGTTTTGTAGTCAGTAGATTAGTCGAACGTCGAACCGCAATACCAGCCCCAGTCCAGGCCCGTGTGTTATCCAGTCCACCAATCCACCAGGGCCTTCTAGAGCCGCCGTCCGTGTCGCCCCCATGGCAGTGTACCTTGAGCGCGACGAGGACAGAATAGTACGACAGTGGTTCTCAACATCAGTAGGCTGGGCGCAAGTATGCAGGGGAAGCTCTGAAGGGCCGAAAGGGGGCGAGAGGTGAGGGCGGGGAGGGGCTGCCAGGTTTGAGAGGGGCTAGGCTCAAGTCAGAGGCAAACTCCAGGCTGCACGCAGCGCCAAGAGCAGCGCCTCCGCTGCGCTGCTGCCGCTGGCTCTCACTCCCAGATCTACACCAACCGGTCGGCATTCATCCCGCTCCAATGGGCTAGGCGCTCCTGCGCGGGGCGGGGCGGGGCGGGGCGGGGCGGGGCGGGGCGGGGCGGGGCGGGGCGGGGCCAAGCGACCGCGCGCTTACAGCTCCGCCACACCCCGCCACGCCACGCCATTCGCAGGGTACAAGGGTGAGGCAGGGCTGAGCAGGCCAAGCAAATGAAACGGAAAATGGAGATGTGCCCGGCCCGGACCGCCCCGCCCCCGCACTGCGACCCTCCCCAGATCCACAGGAACGAGTAGAGACCAGAACGGTCCGGTCCGAATCCTCCTTCTCTCTCTCTCTCTCTCTCTCTCTCTCTCTCTCTCTCTCTCTCTCTCTTGGGAAAAAAAGAGGGGAAAAAAATGTCACTGCACTTGACAAGGGCCAATCCGGTGGAGGCGGAGCCTAGCTGGACGCACTGGACGCATCATCCCATTAGTGAAACGAACCGCCGCCCTTTATCACAAAGCTGAATGACGGGTGGGGCGAGGCGGGGCGGGGCGAGGCGGGGCGGGGCAAGGCCGATCAGGGCGGGGCAGCTAGGGGCTCGGTGGGGCGGTGCGCGCGGGGCTAAAAGTGGCGGGGCGGCGCGGGGCGCGGCGGCTACGCTAGGGACGCCTCCTTCATAGATTGTCACACCATATTGACGTCCTGTCTGCATGCCGTCAGCACGCGGGACCCGGCCCTGCACATCTCTCCCGGGAGTAATCTTGGCGCCCCTCCCCGCTCCCCTTTCCTCCAGGCTGTCTCTCCCTCTTTCACTTCATCCCTTTTTTTTATCTCCCTGCTCTCCTGCTTGCAAACTGCTTTTCCACCCTTCACTGCAGAGCAAGCGAATCTAACACCAGCGGCCGAAGCGATCATACTCCCCGGCATGCACGCAGGCACGTGCAATTACACGCCGACACGCTCGTATAGGAATGCATGCACGCGCACGCTCCGAGGGAGAAACAACTCTGATGGATTCCATACTAAACCACCGAGCGCCTGTGGGGGTCGGTCGGATTGCTTTGGGGGATATTTTTTTTCTGAAACTAGATTTCAAATGCTTTCTTTTCATGTAAGCGGAAGTGTCATCAAAAAAATTATGGCCGAGTTAGCATTTTGCATGGTTTTGTGAAATTTGTAAATTTGTAAATTTAGTTTTTTTTCCACAAACTTTTAGCCCTTTGTTCTAGGATCAAAACCAATTCGATACCCACAAGGAAGACACACGTAGTTCTGGGGCCCGAGGCAAGACTAACGTAGTTCTGAGACCCGAGGCAAAACTCACGTACTTCTGGACCCCTCGAAAAGACTCACGTAGTCCCTATCTTCTAACGAAGAAAGTACATGAGTCTTTCGGAGGGGTCCAGAAGTACGTGAGTTTTGCCTCGGGTCCCTGAACTACGTTAGTCTTGCCTTGGGTGCCAAAATTACGTGTGTCTTCCTTGTAGGTATCGAATTAAACCATCTGAAAGAGCGAATTTTTCTGAATCAAATGGTATACCAGTCTGGTCACCTTCACAGTCACCCTCCTGAGGGCGAAAACTAAGTCAAAATGTTGTTTTTCTTCAATCCCCAAAATACGTCGTCATGAATTTGCCATTTAATTTTTTATTCTTGAATCAGGATATCACTGGAAAAACAAAGGCACTAAACAACACCTTTCCTGGGGCACTAAAGTTTAGTGCCTTTGGAAAGGCACTAAACCTGTACGGAACTCATATAAAGCTAGCCAGCTAAAGGTGTGAAAGGTCTCATTTAGTGCCTTTCCAAAGGCATTAAACTTTATTAGTGCCTTTTAAAGGTAGGGATTCGCACCTTTGTTTTTCCTGTGATCATACTTTTTTAAAAAATTGTCCACATGCGGCAGACAAATGGTTTGGATTTTAGAAATAGAAACACTCCCGCTCACATGAAAAGAAAGCATTTGAAATCTACTTTCAGAAAAAAAAAATATCCCCCTAAGCAATCCGACCGACCCCTACAGGCTCTTGGTGGTTTAGTATGGAATCCATCCTCTGGTATTTTGGTACATCTCGAAATTCAGAAAAATTCCGAAAAAATTGAAAGCATCAGAAAAATTTTTGAAAAATTTGGAAAAATTCACAAAACTTCTGGGAAAATTCACAAAATTTCACAAAATGTGTACACCTAGATTCGGAGTTGTTTGCCCCCTCGGCACGCAGACACACAAACGCGCGGGTGAGCGCACGCAGAGAGAGGAAGATTTTACTTGCTCCGCCTCGGCCTCCTATTGCCTTCAGTAAAAAGTCCAGCGCGAAAACAAGAATTATTGGAAATACATGAGAGTACGAGTGAGGTTGTCCCGCCCAGCCCCGGCCGTAGCCGGCCACTGTCCAGACCGCTACGAGCCGCCACTCTCCGCCACGCTGAGGCGACATGCTGACAACGCCGCAGCAAATCAGGCTCCCGTTGATATGTGCACACCGCACCCTATTCAAGCCTGGGCCCCGGGCGGGTCGTGGAGGGGTTGGGTGGGGTGCGGTGGGGTGGGGTGGTGCGGGGTTGGGCGGGGTGGGGCAGGCGCGGTGGTGCTGGTTGGGCCGGCCGGCCGGCGTGTAGACACCCCTCGGTCTGATCCCCTCCGGTACACAGGGGCTATATAGCCGCCTGAAGCCAAGGGCGGAGGAGTAGCGGTGATGGGCTACGGTAGAGGGAAACACCTCTTGCTAAACCAACCTTTGAGGGAGTTTTCACCTCCGCTTTACAGAGTCCACACCTGATGTATGCATTGCGCGTACTGAAATACCGAAAAATTATAAAATATGCAGTGAAACAGTAAATGTTTCGGTGCAACGCATCAACACAGAAATAGCGTACTCGTCGGCTTGCGGGTGAGCTATCCGTAAGGGACAGTGAATTCCAAATTACCCGTAATGCGGACAAAATCGTACGTGATGGATAATTTCATTCGTATTATAAACATATATTTTTAAGTAACGGAGAAATGATTTTTCTCTCCACCATAGCTATATCTTAAAGGGGCTTGGTACTCTGGGAGGGCCATTTTGGAAGTACCCTTTAAACATAAAATTATCACTTTGGGTTGTTAATATGGCATTGTTGTTGCATCAGAAACAGTTTGACACACACATGACGTTTTATTTTGGTCTATAACACGCGTTAAACGCGTTAAAAAGTTGGTTTTTTGGGCCAGTGCCAACCCTAGGAAACGGAGAAGTCGACTCAGTTGTTTGCATTAAAATTGCATGTTAGTCCCTTCCCACCGTCGCTGCATAATTGAAATATGTTCTTGGCATTATTATTAGACATTCTAGTCCATAAAAATGTGTATTTGATGGATTCTATATGTAGTAGGAGTGGAGAGACCTATGCGGCGTGATGTTGGTACCCCTGCCCAGCGCGTCGTCTGGCCCGCCGCCATGACACTCGGTCACTCGCCCGCCGCTGCTCGTCTCGTCAACACCTGCCGTCGTAAATTTTAGACTACCATAATATTCAGTTTTTCATTTCAACACTAAATATCTTGTACTGAGGACGATCTCTACGCGCAACGAGCCTTACGCGATGCGGTACGGTACGGCCTTTCGAACTGAGCGGCCCCCGCGCTGCGGGAAATCTCTCTCGGCCCCCCTCCCCGCCTGTCATGGCGTCGGCCCGGCCATCGCCTCGGGATGCCGTTCTCGCCACTTCTAACTCAAATTTCTTTCTTATTATACCATGAACCCCTAGTTTTCTCCAGCTGTACGGACGCAGAATTTAATAAGGAATCTATACATAAGTTTTTCAACCCGATGGCAATACTCCCCGTAATATTATCTTTAAAAAGATAGGTCGCGGAGAGCCCGTCTCGCCGAGCTCCCATAAGGATACATGGAGTTCAGACCTAAACTAAAATGCAAATATCTCGGAAACGAACCCATGAACGTCACTTTTTGAGTAATGTGTTAGGTGCAGAAAGGTTCAAAGAATGTTTTGAGTACAAAATATTCAATCTCTAAATAATCGACCTAAAGTACCAAGCCCCTTTAATCGAGCATGCCTCTCCGAATTTTATAGCTTTATCAAAATTTCTACGTTGTTCGTGATGCCTTCGGTCAGGGAGTGGACAAGGGTGGTGTCCACTAGCGATTTGAGAATACTTTTGTGTCTCATTATCCGTGTATGACGCGTTATAATCATCGAACTCTCATTTCCTTATGGACTCGCCCACTGGAATTTTGTGCGAGCGTAATACGGATCAAAAATTCTCCGTAATATGGATGTAATCGTCTGTAATAAGGATTATTCTATCCGTATTATAAATACGCATTTATCCATATGTCATGAAAGTGGCTTATGGATACGGATGTTGAAACTTTTTGTTTGTACATCGATATGTTGGTATGTTGAGGTGGGGACCATGCGCATACTGGTGCCCATTTCTAGAATTGTAAAATTTTATTAAGGTATTTTGTTAATTTTTTTTCAAAATTTTCCAGATTTTTCTTAATCTGTATTCTTGATTTTATTTTGATTTTTTTAATTAATTTTTTTTTTTGACCGTATAATGATTTTTCGAAGTGACCCCCCGCCCCCTGCCCCCGCAGGTCTCGCCGTAACACCCGAATCTTTTATCCTAGGAGACGGAGATGAAACAGGGGCAGAGAACGCCGGTCCGGCCGGCACATGCAAACGGTTTGGGAATGTAGTTTAACGGGTAAGGTGTACCTGACAGCTTACGTCGGGTCAGGCTCATGCGTGGTGCCGAGGGGGCGGACCCGTGGGAGGCAACGGGGGGGAAGGACCCAGTGGGGGGAAGAGGGGGGGGGGGTGAAAAAGGGGGGAGGGGGGCAAGGGAGCTTGCGGGTTCCGAGACAGCTGCAGGTGACATGCTGTCAGAGCAACGCGACACTGCAGGGCTGGGAGGAGTAGGGGCGGGGGGAGGGGGGGGGGAGGTTACGTGCGCGGACCGATTCGAGAGGGCCGAACTGAGGGAGGGGCACACACACAGTCACACACATACTCTCTCTCTCTCTCACACACACACACACACAGCCGCAGGCAGGATGGTTGGCGTGTGGTGGACAGTCCCGTTCCCGTTACAAAACGACGCTTGCTCCAGAATATTGGAAACGTGTAGCGGAGCGGCGGCGTGAGCGTGCGAGCGAAGCGAACGCCTCTCTGCCATGGGAAACAGCCGCACCGCACCGCCCTTCCCTGTCGCCGCAAAACCGCGGCGCCACGCCACGCCCCGCCACACCACGCGTCCCATGAAAAACGGTGCGGTCAGCGTCGATCCCATCGCGTGAGCGATGCCAATAATTTGGGAGCCGGTGGCAGCAGTCTACCCCGGCCCGGCCCGCCGTGTCGAGGCTCTCTTTATTCCAGGAATAAAGGAGAAAAAGAAACCCAATAATGGAGATCAACCTACCCCAATGTAGCCCAAACTGAATATTCGTTCGACGCAAAATTTTGGCGTTTTCAGGCGCGCCAGAAATTTGGAGTCTTTCAAAGTCAACCACTTTACAGTGCGTTTTTGGATTTTTTTTGGAATTTAAAGCACACTCTAGGTATAAGACCGAACTGGATACTCTGATTGAACAATAACGGAGTTTAACCAACTCAAATGTAGACCAAACTGAATATTCTCATGATAGTATTAGCTTTGTTGAACAGAATTAGATGCAACCTTCAAATTATTGTCCTGTACTGCGAAGAGTAGACCTTTACCTGTTCATCAAAGTTAAAGTTTTCGAGTAAGTCAATTGATTCGTCATTGTTTTTCATAATAATAGATTTATTCCGATAGATTTATTCCAATAGATTTGAACAGATAACAATGCAGGCGTCAAATTTCTAGGTAAGGAGAGCGAGTTATCTGTTCCAACTTTTAATGCAACTGGGAGAGCGAGGCGGATCGGCATAACTTTATTACAGTCATTTGGACGAGATTTTCGGTGCTAGGCCTACTGTACTCTTTTTGAGTATTCACTCGACGAGAGCGATTAAAAAATACCAGATATAAGTCATTTTAGTAAACCTAACTTTTTTTTTTTGCGAGCGGTGAAGAAATACTTTTTGCAATACGGGTGAGCAATGTGACTTCAATAATTACAGTGAAATCAAAAAGGTTTGCTCAAAAATAAATATTAAAAAATGACATTTACAAACTAAATTTTAAGAGAATACTTTATTGACTAGCTATCCTTCAATTTCAATGCATCACCTCTGCTACAAATGTGCAATTACCTGTGCACTGACTCTGTGCGGCAGTGTAACAGTGCAAAGAACGTAAGAGGCCACTTTGACACAGCACTCACGCTGCCGCACCGGCGAATCGCAATCCCAGGGCCGACTCCCCCCAACAAATCGCTTCGTCCGGACAGCTCGGGGAGGGCGGACGAGAAGAGCAGGAGAGAGAGAGAGAGAGAGAGAGAGAGAGAGAGAGAGAGAGAGAGAGAGAGAGAGAGAGAGAGAGAGAGAGTATGAGGAGACAGATTTGGAAGGAGAGAGAGGGAGAAGTGCGGTTCACTTTCTCACAGGCGCGAAACAAAACGCTACCTTGGCGACGTGGAGAGCATCCCCGGGGAGCAGCACTAGAGCACGGGAACGGTAGCGAGTAGCGTCTGCATGAGGCACCCGTTTGGGGGGTGAGGAGTGACCCAGGAGGGGTGGAGAGCAAAGAGGGTTCAGCCCGCCCCCGCAAGGTCAGAGGGGAAACCAATGCCAATAAGTTTGAAACGCGGCGCGAGCTGTGCCTCACATAGCCTCACCCCGGCGCGCCCCACCACGCCTCGCCTCGCCTCGCCTCGCCTCGCCTCGCCCCGCCCCGCCCCGCCCCGCCCCGCCCCGCCCCGCCCCGCCCCGCCCCGCCCGACTGCTGCGCTCCGGTCCCAGGTGGCGGGGCGGGACTTGTCCGGCCAGAGGGGCTTTGGAGTGTGATTTGTGGGCTCGAAAACGTGTTTCTGTTGGTGTTGATGAAGGCGCGCGTGTCCAAACAGGTGCAGCAAAAAATTACAAAAAAAAAAAAAAATACAAAAATTTACCCCAACAAAAAAAAAAAATTAAAAAAAAAACGAGACAAAAGACTAAAAATGAGAGGATTTCTCTAGGAGATGCTCGAGAGTACCAACATTAGCCACGTTTACGAGCAGGCCGATCACAAATAAATTGTGTTAGTAATGCGCAAGAGTAGTACTTAAAAGAAAATGTTCTTAAAAGAACAGATCCACGAGGAGAGGTCGATACTTGTCGTTCTACACTGAGAAGAAATAATCTCGCCTGGAACTGAACAGTTTTTTTAATCATAGCACTAATTTATTAGCTCTCACCTTTATGATTTTTGGATCAAGGCATTAAAGTCTGTTTGCCCAGCTAAGAATGTCAAGTTCCTGGAACTAAACAGATTTAAAGTGGCAAAGCTTTGGCCTGTGGAATAAACCTATTAGTGCCCCAGGAACTTCTTTTTCAGTGTACACTGTTAAAAATTTATTGCGATTTCCCAGCACTTCCTCGATACGGAACGATTGTGAAATCCCAACACTTCTCTGTAATCAGAAAAGGACCCTTTTGCTGCCTGAAATATTTTGTCGGCCAGTCGGCCATGTTGTTGAAGCCAGTCTATTTTAAATACAAAAGACAGTTGGAATTTCCTGAAGAATTGTGATTAAAATACAGAGGCCAGTTGGAATTTCCCGAGGAGTTCTGGTTAAAATACAGAGGACAGTTGGAATTTCCCGAAGAGTTTTGGTTTAAATACAGAGGACTGTTGTAATTTAACGAAGAGTTCTGGCAACTTTTTTCACAACAGAGGTGCTGTGAATTTCCAACAATTTTTTTAAACAGTGTAATAGAGAACTGGAGCCACAGCAGACAGAGACGGGATAATGGTTAGGGAGAGGAAGAGTGAGAGACGACCTGTTAACTGTTTTTAAAGGGGCATTATTACAAGGTTGAAACCACCATTTATCACAGGCAAGGGGGGGGGGGGGGGTCAACCGGCGGGGCGTGTGATGCTCAGGGGCGGTAGGATTGGAGGGCGGTGGGGGCGGCAGGGCGAGGAGGTACGCACTGCGCAGGAGAGGAAATCGCGAGAATGAAAATGTGCGCAGGGTAGGGGGCACAGAGGGATGCTAGAGATAAAGGCCCTGGTAAAAGAGAAGCAGGGAAAAGCTGGAGAGAGAGAGAGAGAGAGAGAGAGAGAGAGAGAGAGAGAGAGAGAGAGAGAGAAGAGGGGGCAGCATTTGAGTGATGAGCTTTGATCCTCGCGAGGGTTGAGAAGAACCGTTTCCCGAATTATCGGCCTTTTATACATAGTACTTCGGAAAGCAGCTTTCAAGCCGATGAGAAACTAAGCCGGGGGGAGGGCGATAGGCGGGCAGCCCACAGCCCAGCCACGCTCAGCCCAGCCCCGTATAATTCTTTTTTTACGAAAGTGGTCTCTTTGTCACCTCTTTTAAAAGTGTGATGTAAAAATATAACAGATAGACGAGTAAAAGACAACCAACAGGAATCCGCTGAGTTCGAGACGATAAAGAGACATGCAGAAGACGGATTACAGACCAACATAACACCACGGACAGCTCTTCGGGAATACCCGAAACGTTCTCCTCGTCTCCCGCGGCAGACTTCGGGTTGTCTTCTAGGACCCGTCTTTCTGTGATTATTTAAAGGAGGTAAAAAAAGCGCCCACTTTCGCCATTTTCTTTTTCACTGGCGTGCGCCTGCGTAGCCTCCCGCCTCGCCGGTCCGGTGGCACCAGCCTTTTTTGTAGGATATATTAGGGGATTCAAACTGCTGGCCCGCCGCCGGGGAGCCGAGCTGCGGAGTGCGCCGCGCCACGGTGAGGTGGGGCGGGGATTGGGGAGGAATCGAACCCGCGGACCCGCGGACTGAGAGCCGTGTCGGGTCAGGTCAGACCTAGGTAATCAATGGCAGAGAGAGCTTGTTAATTTCACGGACGAATCATCCAATCCATTGCTTAATTAATTACCAGAACGGCTCGACGGCTCTTGCCGGGCCGGGCCGGGGCCGGGCTGCGCGAGCCAGCGGCCGTGTCTCTGAAGACACGCTGATGGGTGTGTTTGACGCGCGTGGGGCCGTCGGGAGAGGGGGGCCCAGCCCCTCACGAGCGGGGTGGAAGAAGAAGAAACATAGCGATAAAACTCACGCACAATGGGAGACGACAAAACAAATAAGCTCAAGGTAAATCACTGCCGCGGGCCGGGCTGGTGGGCCGCCGGGCTCAGGCCCTGCCCGCGAGGCGAGGCAGCCATTCATGAGAGCGACGCGCCACACGTGCCACACGGGGAGTTAAGGGAAACAATTCATCTCTGTTAAGTCGCAGGTTACATTTGCTCTCTGGTACTGAAGGTCGGATAGCACACTGGAAAAACCAACTTAACTGCCCCTTATACATAACGCTATGTTAAGTTTTTTTTTTCCGGCGGTAAGACAGAAAGAGGGAAGCGGTGATTTTCAGACCGATGACTTGTGAATGAAGAGGGGCTCCATTGCCGTAAGGTCATAAACAACGGAAGACATGTAAGTACGGTAAGAGTCAAACACGTTTCCCGCGGAAGCACCCTCATGCGTCTGGTCAGACTCATTTCTGATACCAATAATAATACATCAGGAGATAGCAGTAGCCCGACAAATCCTTGTCTCTCTAATTCTTTCTTTGCCATATAGTCTGCACCCTCTTCCTTATTCTCTTACATACTCCGCACAGACGCACCCCGCCACGCCACGCCCGGCCCTCGCACTATTTATAGCCTACTGGTGAAATATTCCGCCGCCTTGCCCCGCCCAGCCCGGCCGGGTCGTGATTGAGTGCTACACCTGGAGCCGAGTCTAGGCCCGACCCGACCTGATCGCCGTCGCGCCCGCACCTCGACCGGCAAACCTCGTCCTCGTCGCACCGCCGAGGGGAAAACTCTGAATGTTGGTAAACGCATTTTGTAATTTTTGGGGGTGAATTTTTCTGAATTTTTGATTTAAAAAAAAAAAAGCGAATTTTTGATTCAATTTCACCAAAGTTATTGTAAAGTTTTCTAAATTTTCCAGAATTTTTGTCAATTTTTCCAAAAATTTAGATTTTTTTCTGAAATTCTTTTCTGACTTTTTTGAATTTTCCTGAATTACGAAGTGCTCAAAAGTTTCAGAGTTACTACCCGCGGTTATCGCGAGGCGAAACGGGACGCGCACGAGTCGCCTTTTCTTCTTCTTTTCCTGGCGGCGGCTGCTTAACACAAGGCGACGCACATTGCGAGAGGTTTACACATTGCAGCGACGGCAGCGTGTTGCGTATGCACACGCACGCCGTGCTGGGCTGTGCTCAGCTCGGCTGGGATATATGCAGTTCCAAATTTACGACGCCATTCCGTCACGTGACCCGAGAGCCAGCCAGCCGCCGTTACTAGGCGCGGCGGCGTGGTAGCTTCCCCACCTCTCCGCTCCTGCGGTATGGTCCAGTCTGAGTGACGGCTTACAAGGGGGAACAAGCAGATCTGGCTTGCTGGGCTGGCCGCATCCTGGGGAGGACCTATCGGCCCAATGTGCAAATGTAACACACTTGTAGGTTCGTGAGGATTTCATTCGCAAACTTGGACAAAAAATGAAGGTGTAAAGTAGCCAAAATAATAATAATAATAATAATAATAATAATAATAATAATAATAATAATAATAATAATAAATGGGTGCGTTTAGGTGACCAAAGAGTACGAAACACCTATGATTGAGCGACATTTACAGTCTTGGATTTTCAGAGCGCCGGCCGGAGCCGGACAGACGGTACTGACGAGGTACCAATGCAGAACAAGAAGACGCCCAGCAGCCGGCTGCAGCCCGCCCCGCCCCCACCACTCACTATCACGGCTGCGATCGCCCGGCGCGGCCCGGTTCGGCCCGGCTAGCCCAGCGCGGTAGAAAATAGACGCGCACTAAAAATAATTCATAAATCCCCCGACCCGGGCAGCCAAGCCGAGCAGCAGGCCCCGCGGGCCGATCCGACCCCCGACTAAAGCCAGCAAGTACCGGCAGAATCTCCTCTTATAATGTCCTCCTCACTCTTCCTCCAAGCCTGTTTCTTTTGCAAAGCAAGGTCGGCCCGTCCGCCAGTCCGTCCGTCCGTCCGCCCGTCAGCCCATTGCGTCGCCCCCTTCTCTCCCGGGGCGACACTTCCGCGTTTATTTTCGACAGTCTTAATTTTCATTAAACAGCTGCCGCGCCGTAAGTCGCACCGGTCCGCTTTACTGGTACGCAAGATTACTCTGCGAAGGCGAGGGTGTATGTGTGTGTGTGAGACAGCACGTGGGTAAGCGTGACCTGGCCTACGGCCGAGCGGGGCGAGGGGGGGGGGGGGGCAAAGGCGCTGTTGAATGGTGGCGCTCTTTATAGGGGTCACCATCCGAGTGAGTCATTCGGCCGGTCTGCCGAGAGAAGTACGTCTCCTGAGGAACAGAGCAGAGGACGAGGAGAGCAGAGCACCTCCTGGCCCTGGCCGGGCCCCGGGCCCGTGCACCGGCCGGCCGCGCAGGCTCACGCTGGGACGCTGGAGGTCATCAAGGCTGTACTCCCCCCGTCTGCTCCGCCCACGGCGCGCCCTGCTGGCTGTCGGGTCCGCGCGGTGAGGCGGGGGCCGCTGCCCAGAACTGACAGGTGGATGATCAAGCCCGCATTGCAGCCATATTGGGGCTGACAGCAAGACTTGGCGCCGCCCGCCCGCGCAGAGCACCGTCACAACTCTGGTCCTGTAGGCCCTCCTCCTCCTGCTCCTCTCCCCTCATAAGGACGCCATCAGAACAGCAGCGCCCTCCCCGCACTCCTCTCTCCCACGCGACACCAAAGCCTGCCTCCCCACCCCCCTCCCACCCAACTTTAATTCCGCCACGACTTGCGCGCCTCGGAGAACACACTGGCACTCGCACACACGCACAAGGGCACACGCGGGCACGCGCGCACACACACACACACACACACACACCAGATAAAAACGAAAAATGTCGCGGCGGTCTGGCAGTCTGTATAATGCCTGGGCGGAGCGTTGTGTTGCGCTCTTGGCACATGTCCACCCGACTATCCAGATGAGTGTCTCGGGGTGGAGGGAAGGGGACGAGGGAGAGGGGAGGGAGGACTCGCCAGTAGTTCACAACGACGTTGAGTTTTACCTTTTCCTGAACATTATACAACGTAAAATAAAAAATAAAGGAAAAAAAAAGACAGGATGAGGGCTGGTTAGAGTAGGCGGACCGGGGAGAAGGGCCGCTTGTTTATGGTAGGCTAATTTATGGGCAGCACTCGAAAAATGAGAACGCGACATGCACCACAGGGGTGGGACTGTAAATTTATTTTACGTACAAGAATGTTTCATTGGTAGGAGGGCAGTAATATTACTACTGCGTAACTTGGAAGCGGTAACTGTTAATTAGAACTAACTTTAGTTTTATGGTGGCTGCAACAGGTTTTCTTCGAGCCGTGGTAAGTTGAAGGAAATTTTTAGAAGTATAAGAAAGAGTGGAAAGAGCGCGCTCTTCGCGAGTGAGGGGAGTAAGATAGGGACGGCACTGTGTGTGAGCGAGCGAGCGAGCGAGCGAGAGAGAGAGAGAGAGAGGAGTGAAAGGAGGGTGAAGAGGGAGAAAGAGAGTGGACTCTGGTTGGTTGTCGCTTCGGGAGCCTCAGCAAGCAAACCCAGCCAGGGTCCCAGCCCACGCTCAGGGCTGGCGGGGAGGCCAGGCAGCCAGGGCCGCATTCATGTCATGTACTTTGACTTTAGCGCGCGACACACAATTCCCGCTCCTCGCTTTGTGAAAAAGGGTCATTAGCCGAGGAGTTTGCACCGCGAGGATCATGGCAAGTAGGGAGGGCGCTTCAGAACAGAACGAGAACTACGCAAAAACAGAAGCCCTGCGGGGAAGTTTCGGGCCAGAGTTTCAATCACCCGCGAATTTTAGATGCTGAGAAAAAAAAAACAGAACTTATTGCTCGGTCAACTACATGAATGTGATAAAAAAAATCGCTCCTGCATGCTTTTTTTAGGATTATTCTTGTGATTTAGATTTTTTTCTATTTCTCCGGGAGGTCTGCAGTTGAAGTACAGCTGCATAACACAAGACGCCCGGGCCGCCGCTTCTCTTCACACCGAACGAGCCCGCACACGCTTCTCGTCTTTTATTGGCCACCTTCAAAAGCGGCGCATAATGCGCGCAGGGCAGCCGGGCCGCTGCGAATAGCGCCGTTACCGCTCCGCGTGGAGCGAGAGAGAGCGCTGTGGTCAGAGAGAGGCGGAGAGCGGTAGCCAACGTACAAGGGGAAAAAAGAGAGAGAGGGAAAAAAAGACAAGGAGGAAAAGAGACAGCGAGCGCCAAGAAGAAAAAAAGACACGAGTGTTTGAAGGTTTGGGTCAAGCGCGGCGACCAGTGTGGTAACGCTATGTGGTGCGGGGCGGGGGCTGGACGAGGACACTCAGGAGGGACACGGTCTGGACCGGCGCGGCCGCGGCCCGGCCACCACGCTGAGCGGAGCTGAGGTGGGGTCTACTCCGGCCCGCGGGTAACATGAAATCAAGTACATAGTAGAAAAAAAGAGAAAAAAAAACAGGACCAAGGCTGTATGGAGACAGCCAACGCACTACAGAGTGAAAAATATGTACAGAGAGCTACCCACACAACTGCGGGACACAAAAATAAAAAAATACAATACAATTACAACTCATTTCAAAAGCCTGTTCACAGCAAGCGAGTCTCGACTGCTCTGCAGAATACACTTTGCCCAGCAGAGCCAGCGGAACGAATACCCGGCGTGGTACAGCGCAGACCAAGAGGGAGCAAAAGTTTCAAAGGCCGATCCTGCGAGAGTTGCGGCACAGGGCCATTCAGGTCGTGTAAGACGCAGCGTAGCGGCGGGGCGGGGCGGGGCAACTGCGGGCCGGCGGCGAGCGCCTGGCAGGTAGGCAGCGCGCCCGCACGCCCGCATGGCTGTCCGGGCGTTGCCTACCTCTCGGGCGACCACCACAGTGCTGCGTACCTCCCGGCGACACCGTTTATTTTATTTGCTTTTGACACCTTTCTTACTCTTCTTTGCAGCGCGCAGCGCGTGGCACTGCCAGATGCCCACGTGTTCCAAAGCATCCCCCCCTCTCTCTCTCTCTCTCTCTCTCTCTCTCTCTCTCTCTCTCTCTCTCTCTCTCTCTCTCTCTCTCTCACCTAACTGCTCCCGCACCTCGCCGTCCAGATCGGACCGGACCGGACCGCGGCTGGCACGATCGCATCCCCTCATCTATGGAGGGTTTAAAATTGGATGTGGCTATAGTCACATCAGGGACCAAAGGCGGGGCGGGGCCGAGCGGGGCGCACCGTACCTCCAGCCATGACGCCCAATAACGCCAAACGGCCGGCGCGTCCTCGCGTGCTCAACAGGGGCCCTGCGCTGCCCGGGCCGGGCCGGCGATGGCCACGGCGCCGCACCCCACCTCGCCCGCCCCGCCCATCCCCGTCACCGGACTGCACCATCTCTATTAATTTGGTCGTTCCGGAATGACGTCAGAGCGGTTATGCGGACCAGATAACGGCCGCAGGGGAATGCGAGGGGGCGGAACCAACGGAGAAAAATGGGATGGGGGGCGGAGGGGAGGAGGGGAGGGAGCCATCAAGGTAGAAGCGTCGGCAGCAGCGGGATGTCTGCATGAGCGAGAGATGTGCTTGCCCGAGCGGAGGTGTGGCGGCAGCAGCGCCCCGCCCCGCCCCGCCCCGCCCCGCCCCGCCCCGCCCCGCCCCGGCTGCGCTGCGTCTCTCCGGCGCGTTTGACCTCGGCCGGCGCGCCGCCGCCCGCCTCGCCTTTTCTCTCTCTTCGTGCGCCATTACTTTCTCCTCAAATGATACCTCCATTTGGCGATTGGATGTTTAATGTGTTAACTGTGCTTCGGCCCCCGCGCGGCCCCCGCGCCGCCCCCGCGCCGCCCACGCAGCCGCCCCCGAGCGGCCCCCACGGCCCCCGGCTCATTAATCTCAGGCCGATTTACCTGGCAAGCGTGGCCTGCTGGGCCCGGCCGGGCCGGGCAGGGCTCAAAGAGCTCCGGGGCCGGGAGGCTGGAAGGCGGCAGGGGCAGGGTCCACGGGGGTGACTTTAAATCCATCTCACTCGCTGTGCCCCGCGCCGCCCCGCCCCATACCACCCCATGCCACCACACCCCGCCTTCCTCGTCGCGCCACCGCCCATGCCGCTTCCTCTCGAGATAACAAAACGTGGCAAAACTTTTTTCTTTCACTTTCTCTTTCAGTCTCACACCCGAAATGTAAATTACATCAACCCAGCAAAAGTGTGCTCCAGGCTCCAGCCGACGAAAAACATAATCACAGAATAAACGAGTTTTTGTGATTTCGTCGGGAAAATCGATTTGAAGAGACCGGCATTATTGAGGATTGCGCGTCCACACATATTTGATTCTTATGTACCATTTTTTGCACAGCTACGTAAGTCTGTGCACATGCATAACTTAATACGTACAAAATTATTATGTACTTATGAATAAATTTGGCATATTTTAGAATGCATGTGAGTCTTTTCACTGGTAAAACAAATATATAATTTTTATACATTACGGTGTTAAGTTAGAACTTCTATGCACGATATGATGACGTATAGTAGGAACTAAATGACAAAATGCCTAACATCTGTGCACTTTGTACGTGTATAAATGTTAAACATTTCGTGATGTATAGAAGTATGCATTTGAATGAGACTTCGCATGTCAAAGCATGGGGATACGATGCTAACCCAGACGTATAATCAGCTATTCACTTGCAAAATGCCTAAAAACTATTCATCAGCAAATGTTTAGTTAGAACTATGTATGATATAGTGTATAACTATTATACATTAGGAACTAAACATCAGGCGATGCATAGGACTATACATTTGTTTTAAAAGTGTATGTGTAAGCTATGCAAGTGCATGGACTTCAAATTTGTACATATGAAATTTCTCTGCGCACATTTGGTGTCCCAGTTTTACATCCCGATAACGCATCGCCGGTAGCAGCGTGTCGTAGATAAACGCCCCGGTGGGCACATCAAACGCACGCCCCCAGCGCTATCGAGCGAGACCCGACCCGACCCGACCCGACACGGCACGGGGCTCCGCCCCGCAAGGGCCCCGGCCCATCCCGAATTAGCGGAAGCAGCGCCATTGCCGCTCGAGAGCGCCAAGTTTGAATGGAGCTCCTGGGCTCGTTTCTCTCGCAAACCACGCGTGGTCTCGACATGCAAGTCGCATAGTCTGGCTCTGGGCGCGCGCCGCAGAGCAGAGCGCCCTCACGTCGGCACTAAATGGGGATAGTGAGCGAGCGGCTGCTGGCCGACATTCATATGTGACCCGCCTTCAGAGAAGCATACATTTCTGTTTACGAAATCATATAATAGCTGAAACTCGCAAAAGTTTCGTTAAGGAAAGTTAAAAGGCCTCTTAATTTTTGTTTGCAGAATCATTATTTTCCTTAAGTGAACGAGAGATTGTATAACTTTCACCGCATTCGGAACAAATTTTAGTTACGAAAATGAAATTTCTTGGCCTCAAGCGACTGCTTTCCTGGGTGCCCTTTCCCTCTCTGTCATATCTGAGAGCGAGAGAGAGAGAGAGAGAGAGAGAGAGAGAGAGAGAGAGAGAGAGAGAGAGAGAGAGTCTATTCAAATTCTCTCCGTCCGAGCCAGTCCGCGAGTCGCCAGCTGTCCCGGCTTCAGGTCTGCAGGGTATCACACACTGGCTGGGCTGCGGTCCACCGGGTGGCCTACCTCTGCCCACCCCCCACCCGGCGCAGAAAGGCCTTTGAGTGTAATCCCCGACCCCGGGCTGCGACATGCCGACGGCGTGCGGCAGCATTAGTGGCGAGGCTAGGGTGGCGCGGCCCCGGTCCCCCTCCCCCTCCCCCTCGACCCTCTGCCCCCGCCAACACCCACACCCCGGACCCGGCCCTCGCTCCTACAGTCCACCAGTAGACTGATTCCCCACAGCGCGGGGGTTGTCCCATGAGTGCGACAAGGACGGAGCTATACAGAGGGTACAGGAGAACGATGAGCGGAATCAGTCGGCAGGCCGGTATGGTGCTGCCGCTGCCGCTCAGCCGCTGGGCTGGGCAGGGACCCTCGGTCTGCTCCGTCAGTCATGAGGTCGGGCACGAGGGGGCTGCTGGGGCTGCTGCGGGGACCCAGGTCTTGCCCTGGCTTGGAGCCTCTCGGTGGCCGTTGGTCCTGGGCCAGCAGTGCTCTACCGTCCGCACGCACTGCCAAAACACTACCAAGGCGCGGCCATCGATTTTCGATACGATTTCGGATGGCAGAGCGGAAGATGAAGGGGGAGGAGTGCGGCGTGGTGGAGAGAGAGGGGGCGGGGAGGGGGGGGGTATGGGGGCGGCATCGTAGGGCAACAACGCGGCTGGTGGCGAGGTGGGCGAGCGGGGACAGCGGGGGCGGCGTGGAGGCAGTCAGTTGTCCTCACCCGCGGGTGAAAGGCGAACAGCGTAGAAATGAACTGTCATATTTCCAGCTGCGGGACCACAATGAGAACAAGGTGGAGGGGCGGAGCGACGCGAGGTCGCGGAGTGACGCGGTTAAGCGGAAAAAAAAAGAGAGAGAGGAAAAAAAAGACGAGCGACCGAGAATACGACGTATAAAAATGCCTGCCATCTACACCGTGCGACCGGGTGCGCTCGCACACCACAGGTCTGGCGGGGCGGGGCGCGGCGGGGCAGATTCGTGGCGGCGCACATTGTTTTCAGCGCGGCTGTGTGTACTTAGCGAGGCAGCAGGCAGCAGCGCAATAATGCAGCCTGGTAGAAAGTTTATAACCGAATTATTTGTCACGCATAAAGACGGTCCCCGGGGAGCCGCGCACTGACGAGCACCGAATGACGTCACGGTGCCAGCCCACACGCCCACAGGGCTAAACCTCAATGTCGTATCGCATTTCATTCGAAACCATCGTCTCCGTACGGGAGTGGGGGGCGCCGCGGGATGAAGCTTTGTCTTAGGAGACTCAGACTCCCCATTTTATTCAATCGTCAACAAGAAGTAACACAGGTCCAGGGGAAGGGAAAGGAGGGCGAGGGTCGCAGACCCGTCAAGGTAAGCAGGACCAAAGTAAGAACAAAATAAAATACAGAAAAAGTAAGGAAGAAAAAAAAAAAACAGGATGAGGAGGCTGCCATTCCTGCAACCCAGACAAACGCGCTCCCTCGCAACCGCAAACCACTGCAAAATACGAAGGGCGCCAGAGAGGCAGCATTTCAATGAAATACTTGGCGTCAGGAGGACCAGGACCAGCGAGAAGCAGCGCAGCGACAGATCTTTTGTCCTTAATCCAGAGAAAGCCACGTTTGGTATTTCTTCATTGTCTACAGCAAGAAAATTCGGCCAAGCAGATTAAAAAATTATTTGAAAAAAAAATTGAAGAAATTTTATTTTATTTAGAATAAGATCATTGCAAATTATTTCCTTTTACAAATAATTTTACTTCTTTTAAGTTTAGCGTCATTAATAAGATTAACAAATAAATAAAACAGATCCGAACGAGCGCAGTCCGTGAGGCGCAAATCGGGCGCGGCCAAGCCCGCCGCGTCGTGTCGCTTTGAGCGTAAGAAAAATTTGCACGAAAACGTTCCGCAGGAATAAAATGGCTGGAATAAGTCGTCTGCGAGGATATAATAGGGGCGACAAGGTCGGGCGCTCGGCAAGGAACGGAGGTGGGGGTGGGCGAAGGGGTGAAACCCTAGAAAATGAAAAGGGAAGGGGCGGGGCCGAGTGGAAATTGGGGAGGAGGGGGGGGGGGGGGGACAGACTCCTTACTCGTTGCGCGAAGCCAGTATCTCTCCGCACGAGGCAGACAGGTGTGCTCGCGGCGAAGGGCAGCGCAGGGTGAGCGGAACGCTGCAGGCAGCGAGAGCGATATCAAGTATGCCATATGTAAAAGTGGTTTCCGGGGGTTTCCGTGAGACAAAATAGTACACCTTTCAGTGACATCCCACACTTTCTCGATTGAGGAAAAAGAAGACAAAGAAAAAAAACATAGATGCGCGTTGATCTTCCAAGCATTAGAGGAAGAAAAAGTTTACACTTCCGAAACTAACAAGCTGCCGCTCATTAACACAAACGTAAGGGGCACGCACATCAAAAGCGCGGCGAGCACGTATAACCACACCCAAAAGCCTTCCTCGCTCTAAAATAAAACCCCCGTGCGTCCCTCCATTTTAGTTTCCTTATTTTCCATTTTATATGGGGCACTTTTCTTTCGACCCTGGGATCGATTTGATTTCGTTTTCGTTTTTTCCTCCTTCCACCCAAGCCCCGCCTCCTCACCCCGCGAACAGTTCAAAACGCAGCGCGCGCATTAGAGGCTCAAAGGGTTCACTGCGGTGTGCCCTGCTCCGCCCCGTTCCGGCCCGGCCCTCTCACTCGCGCGCGCGCACACACACACGCCGGGCCTGGGCACACAAACACGACACGACGCACGCCAAATTTCGCCATCATCGATAAAATCGGTCGCGGCCGACTGCGCTCTGTTCCATTATGCGCGCATCGGCACGCGCGCCCCGGCCCCTGCCCCGCCCCGCCCCGCCCCGCCCCGCGCTTTGATGCGTTACTAGCGTTACACCGCCGACCACCGCGCACGGCAGCCCCACTGCACTCCTAATCAAATAGATTTCGCGGCGAGTCCCCCACCACCCCTCCTACACGACACTGGGTCGGGTCGGGTCAGGTCGACTTGGGTCGGCGCGCTTCAGGGAGTGGGGGCAGTGGTGCCGTTGAGGCCATACGGGGCCATACGGCGTATGGCCTATAAGAATTTTGGAAGGGACCGTATGGCCTTTAAAATTTCCCAGGCCATACGCACCCGGATGCGTATGGGGCTGCCCCCAGCCCCAGCCCCAGATCCCGCTCCTGCCCCCGCTCCTTTAACTTCTGCTTCGGCCTCTACTCTACCCGTAAGCTCATGGTACATAAGCCCTTTGTATCGTTCGAATCATTTTTAGTAGATGTGTAAACAACCAGCCTGGTAGGGAAGGTGCCAAATACAGTTTCTAGAAGTGGTTCTAGAAAGATAAAGATGTACCAAAATTTCCGAGTTTTTTTTACAACGCCTGGGAGTTAGGCAACCCTCACACCACCAACCAGGTCGGCAAGGACCGTATGGCCTATAAAAAATTTACAACGGCACCACTGAGTGGGGGGTGAGGGCGGGGCGAGGGTGCGGCCGAGTAGGGGGAACATTCATGTACAAAATGTGTACATAGAATGGCTTTAGTGACTTTTTATTATTTTTAATATTTTATTATTTTGATTTTGTTTTGATTTTGGACAATTTAGGTCTTTTTTGACAAACTTTGATCTATTAACCCCATTTCTGAACTTTTTCCAATTTTTTTCCTCAACTTTCCGGATTTTACTGTGTCCTTTTTTTATTTTATTTTGTTTTATTTTTAATTTACCGTCGATGAACCGTACAGCTTCGTTACTATACTGCCACACAGTCCCGGGCTGTAAAATCCACACCGTTATCTCACCATAAGGAGGGCAGTTGTTTTTTTTTTTCAGTGAACTTGTTAACAAAATGAACACGTAAAGGAATCTGTATGGGGATGCACGATGCAGGCTGCAGCAGGGCAAGCAGGCACCGCAGCCCGGCGCAGCGGCCGTCTGAGACGCAGCACTGCAATTGAATGGGCCATCGGCTGGGCCACCCCGCCCCGCCCCGCCCCGCCCCGCCCCGCCCCGCCCCGCCCCGCCTCCCACCCCACCCCGCCTGCCGGACATAACACGCACCAGAGTGTGCAAGCGCCCGGCAACTGCGGCAGTCTGGCGGCGGGGCGGGGTGGGGACGCCGGCTGCATTCCACGTCTGAGATAGATAGGACTGCGGTGTTGTCCACGCCGCCCCCGCTGCGCCCCCACTGCCCCCGCCCCGCCAGCGGCACAGCGAGTTGTGTGCTATTTTGCGTGGTGCCCTGCTAGACCACGCTGTTCCCTGCTGTCTGCCCGCCTGCCCGCCTTGGTCCCTCAGGAGTGGGATTTCGCCAAAAAGGTTGCTCACATGAAAAGGGGGACATTTGTCGAGTTTTCCGTTTCCCTCCCCGATGCCTCCCTCTCCTCCACTACCCCGCCCCGGGCTACGCCCAGCACCGCCTTGCGGCTTGCGGCCCCCAAGGCCTTGGCGGCGGCCCACGTGGCCGCACGATAGCCACCCCCCTCCCTTCTCCACATTTTCGCCTCCAAAGCTGCTTCGTTTTTTTTGTTCACCTTCTTCCTCTTTGCATGTGTTTACATGTCAATTTTTAATGTAGCTATCCACCTTGGGAAACCCCATCTGTAGTCTCTTGTCCTGATATTTATACAACCCAAGAGGCCCCCCCCCCCCCCCGTGCCACCCGCCCCGAGGGGGAGGTCACTTCGAAAAATCATTGTACCGCCCCAAAAATGATAATCTAATTTTTTAAAAAAATACAATTAAGAAAAAAGACACAGAAATATCAAAAAATCGGGAAAAATTAACAAAAAACTAATATACAAATAAAGTTATTTAGAAATAGGAGTAAAAGCAGTAAAAGATATATCAAAAAGTGAAAAAAAATTCCTTCAAAAATCCAAAGAAAAGTCAAAACCAAAAATTATTTAATTTTTAAAGTATGAAACATCATTGTGCACATTTGGTATGAGTGATATCTCCCCCTCGACCCGCCCCGCCCATCGACGAAAAAAAAAACATCGGACAAGAAAGCAGCTAGCGAAAGCCCGATTCCGTTCACACTTTTACACGTAGTTTGCGCGCGCGGGACCTTGGCGACACAGTACGCACTGCAGCGACGGGTACTGAGGGGACGAAAGAGACAGAGAGGGAGGGAGAGAGAGAGAGAGAGAGAGAGAGAGTGTGAGAGGGGGGAAGGGAGGGAGGGAGGGAGAAAGGGACCCACTGAGCACCGCACAGGAAGCCCACCACCGACATTCTTAGAGGAAATCGGAAAATGGGGTATCGCTTGCAATCACGCCGACCGTCCCCTCGCCTCTCTCGTAACGGGGCATTGCGACCGCAGGCGAGAGGGAGCCGGGGCGTGGCGGGGCGTGGCGGGGCGTAGCGGGGCGTGGCGTGGCGAGGCGGGGCGTGGAGTGGCGAGGCGTGGGGGGAACAGAGGCGAGGCAGACGCAGCCGCCTTCTTTTGTCTCACAGAGATACTTTACTAGCAACTCGATACGCGGCTAAGACCGGTACCGGCTGGAGCCGCCCATAGCCCCCCCGGTGCCCTGTGCAGGGACATGGGCATGGCACGCCCTGTCTCCATGCCCCACGCCTCCCCGCTACCCGCCTCGTGTCGCTCTCCCTCTCCCTCTGACGGCTGCCGTTCTCACTCTGTACCGACGCAGTGATGTGTCCGGGCCCGGCCACTCCAATATTACTATCGCGGAAGGCGCTAGCACCCGTGGGGATCCACCACTCTGGTAACATTATTATGTGCACTTTATCCGAAACTAACTGGGGGGCACATCATATAAAAATCGCTCTCTTCAATATCTTTCACGCTGTTTCGGGAATTATCACTCATAAAAATATGCCAAAAAAATAATAATTAAAAAATCGCAAATTTGAAAGTTTCTTTGAAAGATTTATCAAAAGCTGTTGGCAATCATTAGTAATCGTTGATCGTGCGTGTGCGCTCCTGAAGCGAGTGATGGACCCATCGGCAGCTCCCGCCCTGCCGCGAGAGGCTGGAACCCGCGGCAGGCCACGAAAGCTTCGAGATCAGCCAGGACGACTATCACGAGAGCCTGAGACCCCACCCTGCCATCTTCGCAGTAGCACCTCGTCCCGTCGCCCCTACAAACGCCCACGCCTCTGAATGCGAAACGCAACTAGCGCGGTGAATTATTCGCAACCTAGCCGCATTTCGACCCGGTAGGCCCGGTCCCGGCCCGTCCCATGCCATCCGCGGCGCCGTTTAACACCAAACGCGGCCAAAAGTTTCTGGGCAGGGGAGGCGGGGGTAGGTGGGGTGCGGAGACACTATTCAAGCCCACAACTGTCCGGCCGCCGGCCGCTGCCGTACTTGCGTAAATCGCTTCGTGTTTCTGGTGATGGGTCGGGCCCATAGGCCGCACGGTGGTGCAGAACGGGGCGGGGCGGGGGGCGGGCGGAGCGGGGCTCACAGCTGGGGTCAGGGCAGGCCGGGCCACAACCTACAGTCCAGTTGACCAAAGCTCGTTCCGATAATCCTGCCAAGTGCTCCTGGCCCCCGCATCGCCTCCCTCGCCCCGCCCGCCTCAACCCACCCCGCCCTGCCTCGCTGCTATACGAAAGAGGGAAAGAGTGAGGGAGAGGAGGGGTAGACTTGCCTGCCACAGTGCATAAATCATTGGCGGCGCACCCTATACTTGTATATCTTTCGTTTCTTCGAGCGAAAGATCTGATACGCCTTTCGCCCCCCCCCCTTTTTTTTTATCTCGAGAGGAGCTTGACTCAAACTGCACCAGTCGGCCTATAGCGGGGGCCCCGTTGCCTTGCCTCCCGCACGCTGCCGGGGTAGATAGGCAACAGTGTCACCCACTAAATATACACAAATTTGGGCGCCCCGCACAGCTGAGAGAGGCGACCGCAACCAAGTTACTTTCTCGCGCTAAAAGATTCTCGCCGCTCCCGGTGCGGCTGCAGAGCAGTGCAAGCACAGCGGTGTGCGGCACCTCCCCCAGCGCCGCTTAGCGCGGCCGCTTAACGGACCGAGGATCCTGCCGCTAATGACTGCCGGGCACCGCCGGGCACCGCCGGGCACCGCCACACCAACCTGCCAACAGAACAGAGAAAAATACGGCGTCAGAAGTGCAAACATGAAACCAGGTCACACACACGCACACACATTCTGAGAGAGAAGAGAGAAAGAGAGATGGAGAGAGAGGGTGTGTGTCCCTCCACGCCGTCACTTGCAGCTGCCCCACCCAACCCCGCCACACTGTAAAAAACGAGGAGGAAACAACTCTGAATTTTAATGTACACATTATGTGAATTTTTTTTAAAAAAATTGCAAATTTTCACGTAGATTTTACTTATTTTTTGTGAATTTTCCTGAATTTTCCTGAATTTTCCTGAAGTTTAGTGAATCTTTTTTGATTTTTTTCTGTATTTTCCTATATTACGAGAATTTCAGAGTTCTTTTCCCCTCGGTAAAAAAAAGCGAGTGGTTAATCCCGGGTTAATCAATTCTGTACGCATGTGTATCGGGCTGTAATCATCTGCACTCTCTGCAACCATTTTCTGACAAAATGTTTAAATTTTAGCCATACCTGTTAAAAGTTTTGTACAAGAATGACATTTATTCACAATTTACACCTGTTTACAATTTGTTTATTTTTAAATCTAGCCCTTGAAATGTCAGATACACTCCTGTACTCGCGTACTCGTGTGTACACTCCATACTCCATCCATAAGTGATTATAGATAAATAGTATACTGTTTACTGTGCATGTTAAAATAGAAAAATACGATTTCACGAAATCCTGGTAGACAACGGAGTTTCTATAACTATGGTAAAATTATTGTGAGTGTATCATAAGACTGTAAGAAAACGCAGTAGTTTTGTTTAGTTTACGATAGTCAAGATAGTGACTAAATAATTATAAATTCGATTTGATAAGGCGGGTTTCAAGCAATGAATACTCTCCGACTGTTAGGCCGTCATCTAAACGCCAGGAAAAAGAGAGAAAAGAAGCTCTCCTTCTGACAGCAAAAAATGGGCGGCGAGGTCACGGCTGGAGCGGAACGTCAACAATACCGTCCCCTCCACCGAGCGCACCGAAGGGGCGAACCGGGGCCCTAAACCTAGCGACTTTAACTATTTATTTTAGCTGAACGAAATGTTAGGCAGCCGAAATTAATGTGAAAATAGCAGTTCCAGACCTGCGGAAATCGTTTTGCAAAGTTTCATGGAGGTTCAAAACGTAGGAACACAAGTGATTTACGAAAATGATACACGTAAATGTACACCATTTCAAGAATTCTGCGCACCAGATTGAAGTCAAACTTACCAAACCGTTTTCTGCAGGTAAAAAAGTACTATTTACGCATTCAGTTCGCCTTGTCAACGTTTCGATAACTTTATACGATGATTTAAAGTCGCGAGGTGGGAGCCTCAGCTCCCGGCCGAGGCGGCCATGGTTGAAAGACGGCCGGCGACTCGGCGCACGCGCGTCCACCTCAAACAAACCTTGTTTACACAACGTGCCAACCTAGAAAACATGAAAAGGATCACTAATCCCCCTACGTTACGATTTGAAATTATTATCTTAGGTTGGCAGAAGTGCGCCGCAGTCGACTGTTCGTTCGGTAAAAATGAAGTAGGTTTCGAAAGGGCGGTATGGTGGTCACGTGCGAATTCCAGTGGTGTCATCTCTTTCTTGAGCGTTTCACTGAAGCAGAGCTTTGTTTGAACGCAGACTTTAGAGGTTTCTCTTTCGCTCCGTGTTGGCTCGACTCCGCCTAGCCCCACCACGAAAAACTATCCCCTTCTCCTGGTGATTTCAGCTGACAAGTCGAGCATTACCATAGCAACTGAAATTTCAATTCAAATTTACAGAAAATCTGTAGTTTAAATTTCTATTAAACTTTCAGAGTGAGTATACAAGTTTACATACTATAACTGTAGGTAATATTATAAAAATCGTTGGAGCGGATTTTTTCCTCCCGTAAGGGGCCATATAAAACAATTGACAGACGTTTCAAAGCGATTTTAGAAGGCAACTCCGTTGCCTAAAAAGTAATTCCGCCTGGTTTGGCACGGTGGGTCCGGTGTATGGCGGGGCCTGTCCTGCCTGTCCTGCAGCGCCAGCTTGCGACACATCTCACTCTCGTTCCATTTTGTCTCGGTTCTTTACGTCCGGTCCCCCCGCTCCTCACACCCCGCACCGGCACCGCTCCCAACACTTTCTAATATCCTCCTCTCCAATCTATCGCCCGCGTACCTCCCTCTCACCCCCTCTCTCGCACTCTCTCTCTCTTTCTCCCCCCAAAACCTTATCTCTGGTCGGGCGAGGCAGCCTGCTTCGCTTGGCCTTGTCTGGGTCTCCCGAGGGATGGAAGGAGGAAAGGAGAGAGAGACAGAGAGAGAGAGACAGAGAGAGAGAGAGAGAGAGAGAGAGAGAGACCGAGAGAGAGAGAGAGAGGGGGGGGGGCGGGGGAGAAGCAGGCGTCGGGCACGCGATTCCAGGAGCGCGTAGTGGCACACGGCAGCACGGTTCCAGCCGGAGGCTTGTCGGGGGATTGTCTGGAGGCTACTCAGGCCCGGCTCGCTGCGACGCCCCCTCGGACGCCCCGTCCCGCCGCGCCCCGCCCCGCCCCGCCCCGCCCCACCCCGCGGGTCTCTGAGCCAGTCTGGAAACAAGCGCCAGGCTTGTCTGGAGGCACCAGCCGCCTGCTGGAGGAGAGAGAGCCAGTCTGCGAGCCAGTCTGCGAGCATGAGCCGGCACGGCCCGCAGCCCCTTAGACCGGCCCACATAAAGCACCGCGCGGTTAAATTAAGCCAATTATAAGACGAATATTTAAGGACACGTCCGCGCGGCGCAGCAGACCCCCCCCCCACTCCTACCTCTCCTGGTCTCCCCTCCCCTGATTTACGGGCGTCGCGCAGCGTTCCGCCCGCTGGCAGCTCGCCAGCGCAGCACTTGGACAAGGAGGTAGGGGGGATGGGGTGGGCCCCGCAGCGGCAGCGGTACACAACCAGGTATGAGGACCGGACCCCGAGAAGCAGACTGCTGAGGAGAGGCCTGGAATTCTAACCTACTTTTCTCGGCGCAGCCAAGGGCAGAGCGCAGCGTGGGGGCGCGCGCTCACCCTGCTGGGCATTCAAGAGGAATCCGCCCCGTCCCGTCCCGTCCAGTCCAGGCCAGAGACGTCCACCCCCGCAGTGTCTCAACGGCCCCTTGACCAGTGTGGGGCAGCGAGCCACGTGAGCTCAGAAGCTCAAGTATGCGGCGTACAATTCTGTACAAAACTTTGAATTTTTTTCAGTGCCATATGAGTCAATTGTGACTCAGTTCTTTCAAAGTCATGTACAGGATGCTGTATGATTACATTGCACTACTTTCCATACGGTAAAAACAATGTCTGAATATTTGAGGAAAAAGGGAAAACTTTGAGGTAGTCCGTAACTTTGAGGAAAACTCCATAGATTTTGAGGAAGTCCCCTCAAACAATAACGAAATTTACATAAATTTTTAAGGAAACTTCTACAAAATCTGAGGTATTTTCCTCTAAATCAGGGAGAACCTTAAAGTCTTCCCTTTTTCCTCAAAAAATCAGGTATCGTTTTCACAATGCATTTGTTTTGCACTCTAAAATCTAAGGTTAAATTTCACTGTACACTGCAATTAAGCCAGCAGGACTCTGACTAACGGTGTGTATTAAACATAAACCAAGGCGAATAATGTCACTGAAAGCTACGGTTTATCAGCCTGCATCACTGTAACTTGCTGTCACAGTCACCGTCGCTCACGATGAAAATTCAACGCAAGCTATAAGAGCTGCAGGGTTCAGCGTGGCTTACCGGGAAATTCGTCGCAATCTTTTGTGCGCAAACTAAATTCAAAATAATGCACAGTAGAATGCAAAAGTTCAGCTGGCAATGCTGTGAAGTTTTCGAGCAGATCAACACGCCTCTGGAGACCCTCTCTGGTGAAACACACACACATGCTGCAGTGAACCACGCTCGCCAAATATTTTTTGCGCGGGTGTGTGGCGCCGCGCTAGCGCCGCGCGAACAAGCACGCTGCTTAGAGAATGCCAGCCCGGCCCCGCCCCGCCCGGCCCCGCCCAGCCCATCACGGATCGCCACAAAAGGCCGCACAGCGTGGAAATAACACAATGGACGACAAATCTTGCATGATAATTTCTGGACCAGAGAAAAACCGGGGGAGAGAGAGAGAGAGAAGGGAAGAGAGAAAGGGAAAGAAGAGGATGAGAGAAAACGCAGAGGGTTACGCGCATGTGGGGAGGAGGAAGTGAGGGGCAAGGAAAAGTGTTGGGGGGGGGGAGGGAGGGAGAGAGAGAGAGAGAGAGAGAGAGAGAGAGAGAGAGAGAGAGAGAGAGAGAGAGAGAGACGCTCGCACACTCATACACATGCACAGCGTCCCATTGGTTCCACAAACGAACGCTATTCTCCATTACTTGCCATTCTTTCAGCCCGTGTGCCCAGTGCGCCCCCCTCCCCCCGCAAAAACTCGGGCATGGCACCCTTCCCGCTCTGATAGGGACGATTAACTGGTTATTGTTTGACAGAAAGTGGCTAGGGAGGCAGGGAGGGGGGAGCTGACACAACAGCCTGTCACCAGGCGCGGATCCAGGGACCGAAGAGGCCAGGGGAGTGGGGGAATCACCCGACCCCGCCCTTAACGCTCTCTGTGCTACAGGTCTACAATGTAGACCCATTGTAAAATTAGCGCTTCCATACTGCAAGTCCACCTTTTGCATCCGTCTAAATCTTCTCTCACATTTTTCTCGTAGTGATGGCATGAAACTAGTGTAAAATGTCCATGGACAGGTGTGAAAACATGCACGCCCTCCTACGAGCAGAAAGTTTCGAAAAGGGCCTTAACACGGGATGTGTTGACAAATCGCTTGAGGGGTAAGCGACCTGCCTGCACGCCGTCAAGCCGCCTGATTTCAGCACGCTCCATTCTGATAACCACAGAGGTTGACTTTAGTACCGCCTGGGATGAAAACTGTTTAATGGGCCTCTTATATGATTCAGCCAGAAGAAATTTGAAAAGATCCTCATTGAAGAAATGAGAAAATGGCGCATCTCAAACAAACTATAAATGAATCAAAAGTCAGCCTTTTTTTAATGAAATACAAATTTTAGAACAGAGCTTTATTCCAACAATACTTTGTTCTAATAATTCTCTGATAATGAAAGATTGTACCATGTACACTGATTAATCAGTGTCCATTGTACACTCTTTCATTATCAGAGTTTTACCTCAAATATTAAACTTTTCGGAATTTTCATAAACGACAGTCGGAAGTACGACATCAACCCATGTAAATTTTGCCAAATAACTGCTAAATCATCCTTAAAGCCAAAATTGTTACTATAGTCTTCAGATGTTTCTAGACGAGTTATATCCAAAACTGCTGAGTATGTAGTTCATTTAAAACTGCAATATCACAATCTCTCTCTCTCTCTCTCTCTCTCTCTCTCTCTCTCTCTCTCTCTCTCTCTCTCTCTCTCTCTCTCCTAACTCCTAATTGAGAACACAAATAGTTTAAGCCTTGTTAAAGAATTATTAAAAGCTTATATGATTATGCATGATGTAAATTGTTTCTAGACATAATACTACTGTTATTCTCTGTTTATATTATTTTTGTTTGAAAGAGTGGGCGCTACTGCCGTGGGGATTTTCAATCTTTTTGTAGTTGTCCTCAATAAATTATTTCAATTTCTCTCTCTCCCTTCTTCTCACACACCAACACACACAGACACACACACACGCGGGTGCGCGCGCAGAGAGTGCGGCTGGTGAGTGGAAATCCTACTTCCCGGTTACGTAAGAAAACGTGCCCACAGCACGTCACCTGCAGCAAATCCTGCCAATATGACCATGTCCGAGCCCTTGCACCTGCGCGCGCATCGCTTGCACAATGGCGGGGCGGGGAGGGGCACACAATCCACTGTGTTCCTCCAAAACGACAGTAGTACACTGTTAAACCAAGTGCGCAACTGTTCAACACTTGTACGTGTGCAACTTCCAGTCTAATACGCACAAGTGTAAGCCTCGGCAGTTGTGCGATTCCAAGTGTCACACCCGCCGGTTGCACACTTTAAGTGCTCAACTCGACAGTTGTGCACTTGCTAGTGTTCAACTGCCGCGTGCAACACCTCTCCCTTGTTGAACACTTGCAAGTGCACAACTGACGAGTTTGAACACTTCCAAGTGTATAACTAGCGAGTTTGACACTTGTAATTGCACAGCTGCCGAGTTACACACTTGCACGTGCAGACTGGAAGTTGCACACTTTAGAAGTGTTGAGCAGATACACACTTGGTTTATCAGTGTAAGGAATATTTTTTCTGACGGCGTAGCAGGGAAGGACGAGGCGGGACAGGGCGGGGCAGGGTCGCGACTGGCGCGGTCCCCGCCCCGCCCCGCCGGCCCCGCCCCGCCCCGGTGGGTCCGAATGCATCACATCGGAGATCCGTTCCAATGCGCCGTGACTGATGGAGCCCGCACGTCCTCAGCCTCTCCCTGTCTGTCTGTCTGTCTGTCTGTCTGTCTGTCTGTCTGTCTGTCTCTCTCTCTGTCTCTCTCGCGTTTCTCTCTTATTCTCTTCTCTCTCTCTCTCTCTCTCTCTCTCTCTCTCTCTCTCTCTCTCTCTCTCTCTCTCTCTCTCTCTCTCTCTCTCTCTCTCTCGTTCCCTCTCTTTTTCCCCGGTTTTCGGGCTGCAGCTCCCGGCCATGCGAGCCGCTCCATGACCTTACAAAGTTCCCGCTGGAGTGGCTGCATTGGATGCAGGTGGGAGGGACCGGGGTAAGGTGGGAGGGGGGGGGGAGGGAGGGAGATACGGGCACTATGGGAAATGGAGGGGAGGGGGTGGTGGAGGGAACGCAACTTGAAGACAATGAGGCGCCTGCCCGCCCAGGCCCGGCCCGGACAGTTCAGCCCCGGATAGAGAGGCAGGGATAGACACAGAGGGAGGGGGGGGGGGAGGGGGAGCAGAGGGGCACATGCTTCACGTCGCCGCAGTGACACTCGGCGGAACCGGATGGCGGCCCTGGCGGGGCGGGGCGGGGCGGGGCGGGGCGGGGCGGGCAGCGGAACGGGGCCCTACCCGCATTAGACTGCCCTGCCGGTGCTCGATACTCCCGTCGTCACGGAGGAGAAAAAGAGAGGAGAGATGCGAGAGAGAATTTGAATTCGTTTATTGACAGCTTCCATTCAACAGGGCTATACGGTCCCACGCAGCATAGAAGCTCTTCTGAGTTACAAAAATAACAGAATTAAACTACGAAAAAAATAAACTAAATTATAACAAAAGAGCGCAGAGGACATATACTGGCATTACAAAAGTAAAGGAGTTACAAAAGAAAAACTTATACTAGTGGTATGTAGTTCAAATAAATATTAAAAGTTAAAGCAATTAATATTGATATCAGTAAGATATATCATCAGTAACTTCACTGAAAATCTACGAGTCGTAATTCTTGCCTCCATACGAGAGAGAATTCGGGGGCGAGGGGGGAGGGGGGCAATTGAATTACTCTCTGGAGAGAAAGTTTTATTTTTTTTCTGGAGCTCTATTTTAAAAAGAACTTGGTGACCTCGCTCTAATAAAGTGAGGATTCGTGCTCAGATAAAGTGAGGATAAAAAATCCTCACTCTAATAGAGTGATGCTAAAAAATACCTCGCTCGAGGAGAGTGAGGTTAAAAATTATTGCTCTTTTCAAGCATGGAAAAGTGTCCTCACCCTTTTTGGGTAAGAAATTGGATTCGACGGTTTCCAGTTAAAGAATATGTTTCAGGTATCTCGTAATTAAATATAAATATTTAATTTCGGGAGACTAGAGTTGAACAAGTTTTCAAGTACAGGGAGTATAATAGGCCTAAAGCTTGTATAAGGCCTATAGAGATTGTAGATAGAGGGGGGAAGGAGAGTCAGGCAGACCTGACCCCCGACTACTTTACTTGTAAATAAACTAAAGCGTAGTTGTGCGACTTGCTTGAAGCGTACGAGTCCGTACGCCCTTATCCAAGCAAACAAGAGCTCATGCGCTCCTTTTCTCCCATCTAAGTACATGGGATTGTAAGCTTCAAGAAGGGCGTAAGGTGTGGTACGCTTCAAAAAGACGTACAACTACGCTTTAGTCTTGCCAGTGTTCTGGAACCCGAGAGAGCCGCCCAAACGTAGAGCGTGAGTATGGGGCCTAACTTTTATCAGCGCTTGTGCTTGACAGCGTTACGGGCAGACAGCCCCAGGTGGCCCCATGTGAGCGTAGCGTGTTACCAAAGGTCCGGCTGGACTGAACTGCTCTCAACTGGACGCTTCATTTTCCTCTTTTTTTTTCTCCCCTCCGCTTCTATTTTTTCCCCGGTCCGGACGGGATAGAAGAGGAGGTCATGTTCCAGTGCGCTTCAATGAATCGCGTTGCAGGCCGAGTGAGTGTCCGGGCCGGGCCCCGCCCAGCGGCGCCCCGCCCCGCCCCGCCCCGCCCCGCCCCGCCCCGCCCCGCCCCGCCCCGCCCCGCCCCGCCCCGCCCCGCCCCGCCACGCTCGACTACGCCGCGCCACGCCAGGCCACGCTCCGCAACTTGGCGCCCATGGGGAATCACAGAGAAACCCGGGCGGCGGGCGGGGTGGGGCGGGGCACACCAGCCGTACTAGGAAGCGCATCCCATCGACCGAAAAAAGGCTGTGGAAAAAAAAAAGAGCTAGAGGAGAGGTCAGATAACACGATCACCTGCTCCGCCTCCTCCGCAGTCCGCGGGGTATATATATGCAGACCCGCGCGCCCGCGCCCGGGGCAGGGCGGGAGAGGATGGAGGAAGACCACAGCCATCTAGAAAAGTTCCGCCGGGCATTTTCTTTCGCGTGTAGTACTCTGCAACTCTGCCCTCTGCGCTGCTATCGGAGTCTTTCTGAGCCATTAAAACATCTCCAGTGATTGCGGCGACACCCGCCGAGGCCGTGGGGAGGCGAGGGGCGCACCACTTGCCGCTTCATAATCCGCCCCTTATCTCCCGCTTGCCCGCTCTCTTTCCCTCTGCATACACCGATGTCTTTCCCTCTCTCTCTCTCCCCTTCTACTTTCCCAGCTCTCTCTCTCTTTCTCCTTCTTTCTCTGGCACTTGCCCTTGCTTGCCCCGACCAAATTACCTCTAATAGGGTGTGCCGTCTCCAGCAAGGGTGCGTACAGTCGTACGCCAAAGCACTTATCGCGTTAGGATGGAATAAAGTAGAATAATAAAAAGATGAGCCGAGCCGGTCGTCGTGTCGATAAGTCCGGGCGGCGATAACGGTACGATAGCCGTCTCCACATAGGCCAGTGCCAGCGACACGCAGCTGCCCGCCCCGTCCGCGACGCGGATTTGACGTCAAGGGTATCGTAACGCTATGGACGGCGCATTGTGGACAGTGGGCCAGTGGTGATCGCATGTTTCGACCGGCTCGGCCATGCTCGGCTGTGCTCTACTCGGCTCGGCTCGGCTCGGCTTGGCCTGGCCCGGCCCGGTCCGCCCCTCCCAGGACTTTCAATTTGGACACTTCTTGGAGAACACTCACACAGTGATTGCGATAGAGAAGGGGGGATCGTGCCGACCGTGCGACCGGTGGTGGCCCTACGGGGCGGAGGCGCCGCTAAGGGGGCGGGGGATGTGGGGGGGGGGGGGAGAGCAGGGAGGGGATTGGGTGATGTCGGCGATAAAAGAAAGAGGCTGGTGATGCTGGTGGTTGAGCGGCGGGGAGGGGCGGGGCGGGGCGGGGCGGGGCGGGGCTCACTGCTGAGGTGGTACCGACGGCGCTGGTCCGATATAGCCAGAGGGGTGGAGCGCGGTGGAGGGGCGGGACGCGGGGCGCGCCCGGGGTGTCCGCGCACAGGAACAAGGAGGTGGCGTTTGGCGTGGCGTGGCGCAAGGCCGTGGCGGGGCGGGGCGGGCCAGCCCACGCAATGAGTGCCTTTGTTGGCCGAGGCCTCCGGGCCCTCCGGGGGCTGCGGCCGGGAAGGGCCCGGTCCGGTCGGGCGCGCGCGGCTCAAGGAGAGGGAAGGCCAGTCCCGCGCCCGCCACTCGGGGTCTTTCGACCTCCGCCACACGAAGGAGGGCACAGTCGAGCCAAGCAGAGCACGGCCGTGATATTGAAAAGCGAGGGTTTCCGTCGCAAGGAGGAGAGGAGGGTGCGCCGTCTTGCCCGAGGTTGCAGCACACACTGGCACCCTGTTAGCACACTAGCGCGCCCTACCCGGCCGCAGCCCCGGGCCAGACCATGACGCTGCTACGAAACACCTCCATCAAACGCCACCGCGCTTAGAAACAAAACGAAATCGGTAGAAATAAATGTGAACGGCTGGTCGGCCATTCATCATTACGTTTTCGCTGACCTTTTTTCTGGTCGCCGTGTAATCGGAAAAAGGGGCACGTGGGAAGGTTGACAGGTAGGACTGTGATGCGGCGAATGCGCTGGCGGCACTGGCGCAGTCCCAGGGAGCTTTGGGAAGGGGAGGGGGTGGGGAGAGAGCGGGCTGTCCCATTCACGACAGCGCAGAGCCACAGGGACCGGGCCCGCGCCGCGCTGCAGGGGTCACCTCCCCCCACCCGTTACCTCCCGACAAACATTATCTTCTTCATCTGCTTCACCAGGTCCATAACAGATGGACTCGGGTGTTCCAGTTCGGCTCGGCGGCCAGAGAGCCTTCCCTTCCCGTACCCGGTGGCCTGCCTCCACCGCGGTGCCGCATGCGCACTTTTGTATGATTTGTGCGACACTAGAACGGCTGCCGACACTTTCAATACGCTGAGTCAGGGACGCCCCGCCCCGCCCACGGTGTGAAGGAGGATGAAGAAGGGGGCGGGTAGAGAGCCTCCCCTCCCCTGGAGCAGCTGCCGTCTGATTCCGAAGATAGCTCTCGCGCCTCCGTCCTTGTCGCACTCATGGGGCCCTGCCGTCCCCCACACAGGGCACCGCCATAGGTGCGAAAAGGACGGAGGCGCGAGAGCGATCTTCGGAATCAGCCGCGCTCTTCCGTCGGGGTGGCCATCTTGAGACCCCCAGCCCCGCCCCGCCAGCCGTCAGTCAGATACCTCATCGTTGCCCCCCCCCCCCCCCCAGCTCTACTCCGCTCCTACTCATCAGACAAGGAGTTGCAACGCCCCCAAGCCCCGCCGCAGCTCCACCCCGTCCCACACCGCCGCCTTGACTTGCAGTCGTTTTGTTTATCGATTACAAGGCCAGGATCCAACTTTCTTTTCCTTCTCCATCGTTTCTCCTCTCTCTCTGCCCGCGCGGTGCGCCCTGCCGTCCTTTCGCATTGTTTCTCCCAACCCTTTTCTCTCTCTCTGCCTCTCTCTGCTGTTTCTAGGCAAGTTCCGCAGGCAGCTACCCGTACACAGAAGTCACGGTGACAGAAGTGGACGGGCCGCGGCAAGGGTCCTAGATGAGCGACTTACTCGCGCCCGTCACCAGATGGCGCCACTACCGCTACAACTAAGCCTTGGGCGGCGGGAGAGATGGAATACAGCAGAGCGGGTCGGACCAGCCCAGGCCAGGTATAGAAACGGACCTAGCGTCGCTCACATTATTTGAACTGAAAGAAAAGGGTAGCGAACCACGGCGACAAGGCAGCAGGGGAGTGGGACTTCCCTGCACCCTTCGCACTTTCTCTCTCTCTCTCTCTCTCTCTCTCTCTCTCTCTCTCTCTCTCTCTCTCTCTCTCTCTGTGTGTGTGTGTGTATTTCTGCCCTGTCTTCCTCTTTCTGCCTCTCTCCCCTTTCGTTCCACGTGAAAGCAACCGACAAAAGTTGCTTACGACAGCATTCCTGTGGTACAGAGAGGAAAAAGGAGAGACAGAGACAGACAGAGAGAGAAAGGGATGGGGCTGGGGAGAGAGATGAGAGACAGAGAGCGGGAGTGAAAGCGCAAAAGGAAAGAGCGGTACTGAGCCCGACAGCCTCACTAAATGCGACAGTAAGAACAAAAAGTCATTCATCACAAACGAGAGGGAGAGAGAGAGAGAGAGAGAGAGAGAGAGAGAGAGAGAGAGAGAGAGAGAGAGAGAGAGAGAGAGAGAGAGAGAGAGAGAGAGAAGGGGGGAGGGAGCACCCATGCCGCGTAGGGATCGAGTGAATTTGTCCGGAGGCGTGCGTACACGGACTCGCAATACTCCTTCCTGCTCCTCGCTGCCCACAAGAGCTGCATCTTCGTGGGGATATTAACAGAAAACGCGACAGAAGCCGCGAACCGCAGAGAGACAAAGTATAACGTTTTTAAATGGGAAATTTTTGGTACACCGTGTCAACCTCTCTCCACCGCAGTCTCAGACGCACTCAGTTAAGTGAATTTTGCGCCACAAGAGGAACTTGACGAGAAAACATCAGTTCTTTAGTCCAAAGCGCGTTTTGCGGGCGCAGATTATACGGGCCCGCTGGGGCGGCCGGCCTGCGGCCCCATACGCTCGCTTACACACGCACACAGCCGCACATAAACATTCACACATGGTTGTGGCCGACCAGAGTACACGGGCCGGGCCGGGGCCGGGGCTGGGGCCGGCCCAGTCCCACGTGCATCCTGGAGGGGCTGCTGGAGCTGGACGGACGGGCCGGGCCGGAGGAGGAGGAGGAGCTGGCTCAGCATTCTCCAGCCCTCCCCGCTTCAGCCCCTTCCAGTAATTACTGCCCTGAGCACCTCCCCCCCCCTCCCCCCCCCCGCCCCGCCCTCACACGCCGCTGCGCCTGGAAGTGTTTCAAACTGACCGCCGCACCCGCCTGCTGCCCACCGGACCGGACCGGACCCGGGCCAGCCCGAGCTGACTGCCGGCATGCCTGACGACGGGTTCAAAATAACCCAGGCTCTCTTGCCTTCTCTTGTTTTTGTCTTTTTCCCTTTAAAAAAATAAAATAAAATAAAAATACCGTCTCTGCTCTTTCCTATTCTACCTCACTCTTGCTCGTCCGAGGAAGAGGAAGTGAGTAAGACGGACAGAATGAAAGAGAATAAGGCGGAGAGACCCAGTTATTTTGAACACGTCGTGAGGAGCAGACTGCTCGAGTCAGGGGCAGTAGCGGATCCAGAGCCAGCCTTTGGGGGGGGGGGGGGGCAAAGTAGTACTTTTTGCCTACTTACAGGGGCACAGTATTACTTTTTGCCTACCTTTCAGGAGGCTACCGAGGAGCCATTGGGGGGGGGGGGGGCAAAAGGCCTGTCGCCCCCCCCCCTGGATCCGCGCATGGTCAGGGGGTCGGGACAGCGCGAGAGAACCCTCTCACCCACAGCCAAGTAAAACATAATAAAATAGAGGTATTGAATGCGATGTGCGCTCCGCTCCCCCCCACGGCCCGCGGCTGCACCGAGCCGACAGAACAGGACCCAACTGGAGCTGCTCCTATAGGCGCCATACAGCACCGTGCCGCGCAAGCGTACCCATCACGGCTAACGCCATCAGCCGGTACATCTGCCCTCTGGCCTTCAAAAGTTTTTCACTACGGACACGACACGGCGCGGAACGGGGCGGGGCGGGGCGAGGCGGGGCGAGGCGAGGCGGGGCGGGGCCAAACCTACTTCCCGATATATATGCGTCCATCTCTCCCGCAGGCCCCAGCTTCCGACCCACTTTTTCAACTCCCCGCATGAAAATGGTACTGCTCTCCCCCTTCCCCGCCAGAACTATCCCGCCTTCTCTTGTCTCTCCCCCCACCCCTCTCTCCCGCCCCCTCCCTCACACACGCCAGGGCCAGAGGTCGTTCATTACCCTACAAGAGACTGCGGGGTGGTCGCCGAGAGGGGGATGGCCAGGCCATATCACACGGGCCCTGAACACGGCCCGTAGGGCAGGGCGACGCGGGGCCCCAGCAGGCCAGTGGAGGGTCCCGCCGAGGGCCCCGCGGAGGGCAGCGTGGAGGGCCCCGTGGAGGGCCCCGTGGAGGGCGCCGCAGCCCCACACCCCGTCCGCTCGGATCACGCAGACCGCGCGCGCATTCGCATGTAAATGTCAGCCCGCTCGACGCCCTGCATGTTTCAGCGCTGTGCCCGCTCTGCTTGCCGCCTCGCCCCGCCCCGCCCCGCCCCGCCCCGCCCCGCCCCGTCGTGTCCACCGGCTGATCCGCCGGACCTAACGCTGAGTGACGCAGGTGGTTCAACAAGCGCCTCGGTCCTCAGCGGCGGCCTCCGAGAGCAGGGCTTTGGTCCTCAGGACGCGCGGCGCGGGGCGCGTGAGGCGCGAGATAGCGCGTGGGGCAAAGGGAAAGAAGTAGCGGCAATCGATAGCAGCCTCGGCGCCCGGGCTGCGAACCAAGTCGGGCCGGGTCGGGCCGGGCAGGGGGCGGCCGGGATTCGAACCCTCGGCCCGGCCGGGCCGGGGCCCGCGGCAGCCGCGCGGCCTGAAAGAAGCCCTTATCTTTAGTGTTTTTCCTTCATAAAACAAAGGGGAGGCAGCGGCGAAAACTGCTCGGGAGGGCGAACCAAAGGCGTTTGCCGCGAGTGCTAAAGCAGAGATGACGAGACAAGACTGACGGGACCAGGGGGACGAGGCGAGAACGCGAGAGAGATAGAGGCGAGAGGCGTCGACCAGAGAAGTACTTCCGATCAGTTTTACAGCCCGGTGGTTTAACTACCAACTTTAAGGATTGAATTTAGAAAAGAAATATCCTGTAAAAGCTGGGCCAGCTAGAACGGGTTCTCATAAGGATACATATATAGCGCAGGCAGAACCATTTTTGAAAGCAAATATCTCAAACACGGTATCATCAACATATATTTTTTTTAATATTATTATTATTTTTAGGCAACGAAGTTGCCTTTTAAAATCAGTCGAAACGTTAGTCAGTTGTTTTACATTACCCCTATGGGACAAAAGAATCTGGCCCAAGGGATTTTGATAAAATTTACAGCAGTTATAGAATTGTATATTCTTATTTCAATTTCGAAGTTTTATCAAAATCGCTCTTACAGAAATTTTGGAAATTTGATTTGAAGTTCTGGTTGCTCGACTCGTCAGCGGAGCGAAAGAGAAACCTCCAAAGTCTGCGTTCAAACAAAGCTCTGCTTCAGTTAACTGCGCCAGAAAGAGATGACACCACTGAAATTCGCACGTGACCACCGTACCGCCCTTTCGAAACCTACTTCATTTTTACCAAAAAATAACAGATCGCCAACCTCAGAGTCAGTCCTCAATTCATGTTTTCAGTCACAGATAAAAATTAGTCTGCCTCTGTGTTTCCTGTCAATGCGTAGAGGCTCCCATAATTGTTTGGTAAAGGCCTGCAACATCATTTTACGTCGTTAATAAATATAAAACTAGCAAAATATATTTTGGGTTGGTTTGAGTGGACACCAAGGCGGCATTGTTTATAGCTGGCCCGCTCGGCGCCATGTTTGTGGTGGAAATGTGAGGCGGATAAAATTCACGATTTGGGCTCTCACAGAGAGTTTTGACCTAATATTTTTAATTTCTATTTCATTTAATGGTAAGTGTGTGGCAAATGTGAAACTAGAACCCTTTAATTCTTGGCTGGTGGTTCGATTCAGTGGTTGTCAAGGCGCGTTGTTGACAGCTGGCCCGCTGGGCGACATTATGTGCGCCCGATGTCTGGCGAATAAAATTCATGATTTGGCTATCACCAATAGTTCTGGCTTTATATTATTAAATTCTTTTTGACTTTGAGGTAAGTGTTCAAACCCAAGGGGGACGTTTGTCGCGTTAGCGTTAGAATTTTATATTTTTATTTCTTGACGATGGCCCGCTCCTGGCCGCAGCCGATCTTGCCCAAGCGATAAACGTTTACAAGGCGAATTGAATGCGTTAATAGTTGTTGTATACCTGCAGATAACGTTTTGGTAAGTTTGACTTCAATCTGGTGAGCAGAATTCTTGAAATGGTTTACATTTACGAGTATCTTTTGCGTAAATAACTTTTGTTCCTTCGTATTGAACCTCCGTCCTCCGTGAAACTCAACAAAACGATTTCTGCAGGTCTACAACTGCTATTTTCTCATTCATTTCGGCTGTGTAACATTTCATTCAGCGAAACTGAATAGTTAAATTCGCTTGGTGCGTTAAGGGCGCCTTGACGCGAGTTAAGTCTCGAGGTGGACGCGTGAGCCGCAGATCCATCGGCCTTGTTTTGTTGAGTGCAGGTCCCAGCCAGCCTAGAACCACGACAGGGATAGGACTGGGCACTCCCACCTCAAACGCGCTCCGTTTTGTCGAAGGGGGCGGCGCCTCTCCCTCAGCCTTCTTCTGTTGAGTGGAGGTCCCAGCCTAGAACCATAGAAGGGAGGACTGCGCACTCCCACCTCGAACGCGCTCGGTTCTGTTTATAAGGCGGCGGCGCCTCCTCCAGCTGACTGCGAATAGTGCCAGTTCCGAAGGCGAGCCAAGCCGAATCGGCATTGTCGCAGGTACTCGCCCGCTCGGCCCCTCGCTGCCCCTCTGCGCGGCGCGCAGGGGAGGAGGACCGGAGGACCGTGACTGGGGAAAGGGGCTGTTGATTCAACTCATGTACAGTAGTTCTAAAATATCTTTTGGAAGAACAAACAAAAATGTGAAAGCAGTGTTCTAATATTCGTTGCACTACGCGCCCTTACTTCAAAAATCAAGCTGATCGGACAATTTTTACTGAGAGACTAACTTCTAAATCGTTTGAGCTAGAGAGCTCAACTTTTGCATTTGATCCGCTATACTAGTGACGCTGATCAAACCGTGAGATAAAATAAATTCAATAATATAATCCAAAAGGCTGGAAATTTTGAAGTCAATGCTTCCACGCATAAACCATTCGCCTAAGTATTTTATGAAACTAAAACATTGACGTACTTCGTGCCTATTAGGATTTCGTAAAATCGTATTTTTTGTTTTTGGTTTTGTTTTAGGAATACCGCTGTGTTTACGGAGGATCAGACAAGAAATATTATTCGTACAGAATATCGTGTCTCTAAGTCGAATAAAGTCACGGGCCCATTTAAGGACTACCGAAATCATTGCTCTGCGTTGCTCTGCTGGCCTGCTGGACCCGTGGGCCCTGCTGCGCCTGCGCCGCGGGGCCCATGGCACCCATACCCCTGGCCCCTGGCGCCCCTGGCGCCCCTGGCCCAGTGCCACACGTGAGCGAGATGGACGCACCTTGTGATAGTAAAGAGTCATGAATGTTTCAGCCCCTGGCCCCGGCCTCGGCCCCGGCGGTCCCGGCCTCTCTCTCCCTTCCCGCCGCTCTGCTTTCATAATTTTGGAAAGGCAGCACCCTGGCGAGGCGCGGGGCGGGCTGTCCCGGCCGATGGAAAGGTGGACACATCCCGCTCCATGAATATTCATACCTCGCGGCATTACGTTTTTAATGCATTACGAGCCGGATACCTCAGCACCCCCTCCCTCACCCCCTTTAGACTCCCGACGGGTATTCGCATTTGCGCGCATAGTCTGACGCCACTGCGGAGCGAGGTCGGGGCCGGACCACCCCCGTCCAGTTTATTCATCACCGGACCTTTTTCCCGTCATCCCTTGTGTGTGTCGATTGTCAGGATGACGATGCGTCAGACCGCGGCTCTCGTGCGCCGCCCCAACATCGGTCACGTGCCGCAGCAGAGAGAGTGGGCGACGCTCGGCCCGGCTAGAGGCAGAGAGAAGTGCTCCTGAAGTCACAGTCATCGCCGAGTATTGTGAACCTGCGGATCCTGATGGGGGACACAGACAGGCAGGGCTCACCCCGCCCGCTCCCCTGGGAGGCCTACGCCTGTCTCTGGCCCGGCTGACATTCTGTGTCCTTTGGACGATAGGGCGTCGCGAGACAATGGCCTTGCGGGCGCAGCCGTGCAGCCCCGGGGCGTGGCGGGGTAGCGACAAGACAGGTTCATTTCTCGCCGAAATGCGATCACGGAAGCGACGGGTGGGACTGTGCGCGCTGTGAGGCGCGCAGGCGGGCAGGGCGGAGCGCGGAGTGGCGTTACCCCCCGCTACAGTGCGGCTCCCGGCCGGGGCCCGGGCCCCAGGGGAGGCAAGGCGGCTGATTTTAAGCGCCGCGGGATATTGACGATCTCGTCTACCTGCAGCACGGAGTATCGACGACGCCGTGCGCACATGCGGCTTGAGCTGCGCGCCCCGTTACATAAACGTCCCTCTCTCGTGCGGGAGTGAATGTATTTGCACTCGGAATTCCAAGAGCGCCTCGCAGTTTCGCCGCGCCGCGCCGCAAAGACAACTTGAGTGAGCGGCGCGCGCGTCACGGCAGTGACCGTGGCGCGGGCCGTGCCGGGCCGGGGCGGCGCGGCCGTGATGTCATCGGCCTCAGTGCCGCAGGGGGCCCAGGGGGGAGGGCTGTATAATTAGCACCGCCCGAAGGTAGCCCCGCCCCGCCCCGCCACCCCTGCGCACTTGCGCCGACGTGACGCGAAACTACCCTGCATGTACCACCTCTGTATCTGTCTGTCTGTCTCTTATTTTTGTCTGCCTCTGTCTCTGTCTCTCTCTGTCTCTCTGTCTCTCTCTCTCTCTCTCTCTCTATCTCTCTATCTCTATCTCTCTCCCTCTCTCTCTCTCTCTGTGTTGAGTTACATTTTATTATTTTTACCAATTTAATATTTTTAGGTGCTTGAAAACCGGACATCTCTTTCGCACGATTCGGAAGAACGTCGCGTCGTCCCGCCGAGTCCTACTTTGCGTTTCCCTATTCTAGCCTGACTCCATGGTGCAGCCTGACTCCATGGTGCAGCAGTGTTTGACAGCGATTAGCGAGAGTCGAACTCGGGGAGCGTGGGAAGGGGGGGGGGGGGGTAAGAGCCGCCAGGCAGAACGCGCTGCAACCCGCATTCCCAACGAGGTGGGGCGGGGCGGACACACACGTCAACTACAGGGGTTGCGCCGGCGGATCATAACAATTAGGGGAGGCGGAGGGAGTGCGGGCGTACGCAACGTACAGCCGTACAAAGCAGCGCTTGTCCACGCGCCCCGCGCGGCCCGGGGAGCCCTTACCCCTACCCCGTTACCTCCTCCCGCACATTACTCATGTCAGCGTGCACCTGGTGCATGCAGGTTAGTGACGCACGCCAGATGAGACAGTGGTAGCGGAACGAGGCCCCTAAAACGCCGCTTCATTTCGATCCAAACGATATATGTGACAATTTTCACCGTGCGTGTCAAGGCCAGCAGGGCAGGGCAGGGCAGGGTGAAGCGAGGCGGGGCGGGGCGGGGCAGGGCGGCCACGGCCAGGAGGCCGACTGGCCCACGTCCAGAAAACTTCGAGGCAAGGCGCGGCGCCCCAACAGAGCCATTCATGCCGCGAAACACTGCTCCGCCAGGGCAAAGAGAGTGGTTCCGGAGGCGGCTAGAGCGGAGCGCGGGGCTGGGCAAGGCGGCAAGGGTGGGGCGGGGGCGGAGCGGGAGAGAGGCAGGGGCGGGCCGGGCCTGTGGCTCGGGTTTATGCAGATGTGCTACCGTGTCGCGCCCGTCCGAAAATTATAGGCACGTGCAGCCGATCTGCCGTTTTTCGTTGACGAACTTAGAGGTTGTGTTAAGCGGGGCCGCGCTGCGAATGAGACAAACTCACGAGGAAGCGCGCGGTTTGAACATGTTGAGGGCAGCCATGAAGGCAGCCGGGAACGACACGAAACTGCTGTCTGTGGACAAAGTTGCCAGAAAAGTTAGGCAAAACAACGCGCAATACAACTGTGTGCAGGTGGCGGTATCTCAGCCTGCCTACTAGGCAACTCCCCAGCACTCGTGCTCAGACGTTGCCTAGTAGGCAGGCGGAGATACTGTCCCGTTACGCACAGGGTGGATTCCATGACAGAAGAACATGCCCTGAGACAAGTAGTTTCAGAATTGGACAATATTTTTTTGTTTTCTCTTCTAGGCCAATTATAAACAAAAATATTTTTTTCAGAATTTTTGGGACTATTTTTGGGTCTCCAAAGCATGGTTTTACGACAAAATTACAAACACTGGCCTCTAGCTCAAAAGACGCGGAAATGGATTTGGCTCAAAAAATTATTTTTACTACCCTTTATTAATATACTAAACAATTGCAAAGTATCATGAGGGTAATATTTTTTAAAGGCGAGAAAAAAAATCATCTGTGTTGAATTTTGGTGGTATTTGCCCATTTTGCTGATATTAAGATTTACATAAATGAGAGTTCTGAATGTCAGTTATTTCATTTCCAATGTGAAATGATAACGTGGAACCCAAGCGCCCAAATCTGACACCTAATAACAGAACCAGCCAGAGCTGTTAATCAGCAAAATGGGCTAATATTCAACACAATTAATTTTTTTTCTCGCCTTTAAAAAATATTACCCTCATGATACTTTGCAATAGTTAAGTATATTAATAAAGGGTAGTAAAAATAATTTTTTGAGCCATATCCATTTCCGCGTCTTTTGAGCTAGAGGCCAGTGTTTGTAATTTTGTCGTAAAACCATGCTTTGGCGACCCCAAAATAGTCCCCAAAAATCTGAACAAATTATTTTTGTTTATAATTGGCCAAGGAGAGTAAACAAAAAAAAAATATTGTCCAATTCTGAAACTACTTGTCTCAGGGCATGTTCTTCTGTCATGGAATCCACCACAGGTGTATTACGCGTTTTTTTTTTTTTTGCCTAACTTTCTGGCAACACTGTCTGTGGAGCATGGAGACCAAGGCAGGACGGGTCGGGACTGGGCGGGGCAGTGCGAAAGCGCGACGGAGAGAAACAGAGAGAATATGGGGAGGGTAGGAATGAGAAAAAAGGGGTGGGAGGGGCGTCAAAGTGAAAGGTCGAGGAAGAACCGAAATAGATAATGCAACGCAACGCCTCTGGCCGGCAGCCGTCCGTCCGTCTGCTACCCGGCACTCGTGAGGACAGGCAGGTGCGCCCCGCCCCGCCCCGCCCCGCCCCGCCCCGCCCCGCCCCGCCCCGCCCCGCACGCGGTGCCATGTATCCGCGTACTCCACGCGCATGGTGTGGCGGGAGGAGGCGGGGCAGGGCGAGGAGGGGCGGGGTGGGGCGTCCGTTTGCTCAGGCAGACCGCGGGACCCGCCGAATGAAAAATAAAGCGAGGGGCACATCATATGGGCTGCTGCAGAGGCAATCAGCTGGGCCACGCGCCACGCGCGGTCACCGGCCCCGCCCCGCCCCGCCAAGGTCACGGCCATCAATGTACATTATGCACGCCCCACTGTCCACCACGTCCCGCCCTGCCCCGCCCCGCCCCGCCCCGCCCCGCCCCGCCCCGCCCCGCCCCGCCGTGTTGGTCGCGCCGTATCAGTCAAGGGCGCTTTACGAGACACCCCGGCAGCCAAGCCACCCCGCCCCGAGGGCAGACATGATGACGAGCACAACCGACGTCGCTGTGCGTGCGGTGGGGTGGGGTGCCACCGCGCCCCGCCGCACCCCCCGCCGCGCCCCGCCCCACCGCACCCAGCGCTAAGCCCAACCGCCTATCGGGGCCGGAGCATCTCTCTGGATGCTGAGCTGAGGGAGGGGGGAAGGGATAAAGTATGGTTCAGAGTGGGTAGAGAAGATGTATACCAACGACGTGTTGCAAAACCTGGGGCTGCCGTGGCCGCGGCCAGTGTGAGACGTCGAACCCACCCCGCCTCCCCGCCTCGCCCCGGCCGCTCGCAGACGTCCTAATTATTGGAATGGGAATGGGGTGCCTCTCCGGCGCCCCACCCCGCCCCACCCCGTCCCGCCCCACAGAGCTTTGCTTTTGTAGCTCCGAGACGGCGGAAGAACCGGTGTTTGCTTCTTGACTTATCTCAAAGCACACATCGTGCGGGCCTCCCAGCCAAGAGAGGTGGCGGCAGAGAGGGTGGAGGGGGGGGGGGAGCATGTAGCCAGTGAGGCAGAGTTGGCCGGGCGAGAGGCACTGCGAGAGAAAGAGAGAGAGACAGAGATCGCTGCGATAAAATGCAACTTCTAAAGCAATCTGACACACCGATCCCACCCGAATGAACGCAAACGCAACAGCCACGTCTCCCCACACACACTTACTCGCACACTCTTTACTTGACCGTACTTGAACCCAAACCGCCCCTGACCCCACAGAACGCCAGCCTGGCCGGCACTTCTATGTATTCGCGCAACACGAGGTCCGAGAAAGGAGAGTACTATGCATTTTAAATGGGGTTGCAGCGGCACAAGCTTCCCTCTACCCCCTCTCGCTCGCAGGCAAGTTGTTGCACTGGTGAGTTGTGTGGGTCGATGGTACACTCCCCAAGCACCCACTACGCTCGGAGGGTTTTGGTCGCTGCCCCCCCCCCCCCCTCCCCTAACACACACTGTACTAGTGACGCTGTGTGAGCCTCATTGGCACTGAGGTACTTTCCCCCGTCTCCAACCCAACCCGCACCGAGGCCAGACGAAAAACAACACAAAAAGAACGCTCAGGAAAAAAAAAAAAACAAGCAGGATGTACAAGTCATATTGTTTTATGTATAATTCAAAGTATTCATGAAATAGAGTGTACATGGGCAAGCCCGCAGTAAAAGGGTAAAAGGTGTGTAAACTGAGAAAAAAATTTCGTTACCGTAAGTGCATCCTCGAACTAAAAATGTTCGATCCATCCATATTTAAACGAAACACCTTACCACAGTCAAAGTTTTCGTGACCACTGTGAAAAATAGTCGTAAGTTTACGGGAAAATTTTCCACGAAGTGCAGTTATAAAATTACAATTGCAAATCGTAAAATTACAAGCACTACATATCGGCTTGAATTCATTCACGAGCTAAAAAGGTCCGTCGTAAATTTACAACATATTTCGTAAATCACGATTTACAAAATTTATCGTAAATCTACAAAGATATTTTTCACAGTGACTGCATCAAAATATTTTTCTCAGTGTACCGGCTGTTTCTTTGAATGCGTAAGAGTGTTGCGGATTTGCCTACCCCATTCACTGTACAGCGCCATGGCCCCTGCAGCGCTGGCGAGTAATCCACCAACACTGTTAGGCATTCAAAGAAACACCCGGTACACACTACTTGCTGTGTGTCAGTCATATGCCAAGGCAATGTATACAAACACGTGATTTCTCTGCAAACTTAAGTGTGAGACAGTATCACGCTTTTTACTGCAGTACCACTGTGTCTCACACTTTCAAAAACTATTTTCTGTCGTTAAATAGCAATCACGTTTTAGAGAACAGGATCAGCTTTGGTTGAAAATTCCGGTTAAAACGAGCTACCATGTGATGGGGTTTGGAACAAAAATACATTAAATAATCGTAAATTAATGGTTTCGAAAATGTATAGGAACGTTGTTGTTTGCGATCAGAACCCCATCACATGGTAGCTCGTTTTAACCGGGATTTTGAACCAAAACTGTTGCTGTTCTTTAAAACGTGATTGCTATTCAACGACAGAAAATAGTTTTTGAAAGTGTGAGACACAGTGGTACTGCAGTAAAAAGTGTGATACTGTCTCACACTTGAAATTGCAGAGTAGGTGTATGATAGCACACTTATTTTGTGGAGAGCATGAACTAACCCAGCGACCCGCATCCAATGTTCGAACCAACAAACGGCACCGGGGACCAGAACAGTGAACACGAAGAGAGAGAGAGAGAGAGAGAGAGAGAGAGAGAGAGAGAGAGAGAGAGAGAGAGAGAGAGAGAGAGAGAGTGAGTGAGAGAGAGAGAGAGAGAGAGAGAGAGAGTGAGAGTGAGTGAGAGAGAGAGAGAGAGAGAGAGAGAGAGAGAGAGAGAGAGAGAGGGAGAGAGAGAGAGAGAGAGAGAGAGAGAGAGAGAGAGAGAGAGAGAGAGAGACGAAGGAACGGCGCACCGAGGTCGGTCTCTTGCGTTGAGTGAGCGGTCGAGACGAGGGAGACAGGCGGGCCGGAGGAGGATAGAGAGTAAAGTAGAATAAAAAGGGGAGGGCGGAGAAAGGAGGAAAGAGGAGAGGAGAGGAGGCAAGAGGACAGGAGAGGAGAGGGGCAGCGCAAGAGACTTTTGGGTAATCGAGAAAGCATTATCCTGGGAAGCAACGCAACCAACCAACCAGGCGACCCTGCACCGCACAGTCAAAAAAAGATAAGAAAAACTAGCGGGGTACGCGGTGCGCAGGCCGGTCCAGAGGCCAGCAGCGGGGCGGCAAGACTGCTCATATTAAACGAGCAGATGACCGATATTATGGAAAACGGGGCATGTGTCACCCGGGCGTGGCGTGGCGTGCCGTGGCGGGGAAAAGCAGCGGCGAGGCTGCTGTCCCGAAGGGAAGGCCCTGCCGGGCCCTGCCTGCCCGCGCTGCGTGCGCGACCATTCAGCGCGCTCTTCCCATCCCTCTTCCTCATTTCCCGTTCATCTCTCTCTCTCTCTCTCTCTCTCTCTCTCTCTCTCTCTCTCTCTCTCTCTCTCTCTCTCCTCCCCCCCCTCTTTCTCTCTCCCCTCCCCCCCCTCTCTCTCTCTCTCTCTCTCTCTCTCTCTCTCTCTCTCTCTCTCTCTCTCTCTCTCCTCCCTCTCCCAGTCCTCTCTCCCTACAAAAAAGACAGTGTGCCAGCTGCGCACCATCCCGTCGCAGCCCCGTCACAAGCCCGTCACGCCGCCCTGCCAAAACACTCGGGGTAGGGGTGGGGGTGGGGGGAGGGCCGGTGGCAGAGCGTGCGCATTAATATTTCACAGTGCACCGCTCCGCCGTCACGGTATTGAACCAGTTATCCCACAGACTAATTTGCGATTATTTCAGCTCAATTGCCCACAGTTTTGCAAATCATTGATTGTTTTTGTTTTTTAATTTTATTTTTTTTTAAATTCTTCTCACTGTGCAGCATTTTGCCTACACATCTCATGAATGGCCGGCGCGGCGCTCAGCGACGCGATTGAGGGGGCCACGGACCACGGGCCGCGGGCCACGCTGCGGCGCCGGTGGGGCGAAATTAATGGCGCGGAAATGACGGCGCCTAATTTAAAACCAATTAAGTATTAGCGAGGCGTTATCGGAAGAGACGAGCCGCTCTTCCACGCTGCGCCACGCTCCGCCACGCTCCGCCTAGCAGCGCTCCGCCACTCCTCTCCCCGCTACGCCCTGCTCTGCGACAACGACGCCATTGGGTTCGGGTAGGACCGGTGTTTGAAACATTTATTTTAAGGTGAATAATGACTCGCTTAACTCGGCCGTTCCGAAGCGTCCTCTCTACTACGATCACAAATGAAATCAATCAGGAGTAATGTAAGCGCGCTGGCATTGTCCAACTACACATCGCCAAAATTACTCGATACCATGATGGCTTTTAAGAAGTGTTCTAAATGTTTGTATTAAAAGTAAGAATGACTGACTTTTAAAAAAAAATGTCGAAACAAAGAAAACATCTTAAATTTAAAAACCTTTAACAAATTTTCATGACCTTCCATTAGAATTGCAAAGCTTTATAAGAACTTTCAAAACCTAGTTTACAGAATTAAGAAAACATCTTAAATACCATAAACCATTATTACTTTTAAAAACACGTAAAAATGTTATCAAATTTAAGATATATTTTGCTATTAAATTTCAAACTATTTTTTACAGTGGACTCTGCACAGGTGGAGGGGGAAACCGATGGACCAATGGCGTTCTTTTTTTTTCTTATTCGTGCTCTTTTTCTTCACCCGTTCTCCGGCATAGCTCATTTTTCCAGCACTTAGGCCCATGGGACCAAAGGGCACAGACATAGTAAGACTGGCAAATCTCATCTTTGGTTCAGTGTGTTTTTTTTCATAAATCGCCATTTGTAGCACATAATGCAAAGCTTCGAAAAAACTTTTAAAAATATTAATTCAGTACGTAATGTCATCTGCTAAATAATTATGGGAGGCCTACCAGGGTAGGTACCTGCCTGGGGCCCGGGCTGGGGGCGCAACTGTGGCTCGTTGCTCCAGCACAATATATGAGCAATGCAGGAGTAACCTTGCTGCTTGCAGTGCGGGCGTGAGCAGCGCGTGAGCTGGGCGCCAGCAGGAGGAAACTTGGAGCTCAAGAGCGAATTTAAAAGACGGCCGCTTTGATGAGGTCTCGGGGGAAACTAAAGACTGAAAGGGGTAACTAGGAAAAGGGGGCGAGCGGCTGGGCGCGGCGTGGCAGGGTACGGCAGTGCGGGGCGCGCTGGTGCGGCGGGGCGCTCTGGTTTGCGGCACGAGGCCAGAACAGCACTACGGTTGATGTTGGCTTGTAATTGCTTTCGATGGAATAATGCCACAACCTCAAAGGATGGTATGGCGCCCGCCGGGGCCGCTAGTACAATCTACACTCTCTACGAGATCAAGGCAAGATGGGCGCACTCTTATGAGCGTCGCTCGTGCTGTGGTGCGAGAGAGATAGATGCTGCCCCGTACATGCTCTAGGCCGGGGCCGGGGCTCGAAGGGGGAGTCACTTCGAACATTCCTTGTACAAAAAAGTCAAAATAAAATCAAGAAGAGAGATACCGAAAAATCCGAAAAATCAATTTAAAAAAATAAACACAAAACCGAAATAAAATTTTAAAAACTCTAAACTTGGAGTTCAAGATCAAAATTTCTCAAAAAGTAACAGAAATTTTCCTTGAAGAATCAAAAGAAAAATCAAAACCAAAAATCGAATAGATAAATAAATTTAAAAAAAAAATCAAAAGGCGAAAAAAATCATTGAACACATTTCGCATGAGTGATCTCCCGCTCGCCGGGGCCGCGGCTCTAACCATGGAGACATATACAGCTCTAACACGCACGGCAGCAGCACAGCGGCGCTTCAGGCCTCGGCCAGCAGAGCGCGCGCTCGGCCGTGAAAGGCGCGATATGAAGTCGTTAGCGACACGCTCCACGCCACGCCACGCCCCGTGCGGCAGCGCAGTGCGGTGGTGCGGGGCGGAGCGGGGCGGAGCGGGGCGGAGCGGGGCGGGGCGGGGCGGGGCAACGGCAGCAGGGTCCTCACGGTAATGAGTTTACAAGAAAAACATTTCGCCAGGGCCGGGCCGGTAAGGTCCGTGCTGCTGCTCGCAACCCGCGTCCCCTCGCACCTCAAACTGCGTTTTAGTTGGGCGTCAGCCCCTCCCCACCCTCCCCCCCCCCACGCGCGCCAGCGTGTTGTAGTAGTTTTTGGGGGGTGGCCGCCGCAGCTATCCTGGCCAAACAGTTGGAAACGCCAGCAGCACCAGAGGATGAGTCGACATTTACTGCCCCAGTTAACGTTGAGAGTACGCCCTACGCCCTCTGACCGGCCCGGGCTTGGGCTGGCATGAGCTGGCCTGGGCTGCACAAGCACACCTCCATAGCCCCCGTGACCAGCGACCGACCCTCAGCTGCTTCCGGGAGCGTTCCCAAACAGTGTCGGGGGAAGGGCGGAGAGAGAGAGAGAGAGAGAGAGAGAGAGAGAGAGAGAGAGAGAGAGAGAGAGAGAGAGAGAGAGAGAGAGAGAGAGAGAGAGAGGCGGGGTCAGACCCACCCGCCCAGCCCGCAAGCACGAGCCGGAAGCGTAATTCGGTAATTGTCCGCATGTGGCGTGCGCGACGCGACAGCAGCCCGACCGTGCGCGTGCGAGAGTGTGCGTGAGACGCATCCCAATCGCAATGTGAATGCGACGTTTGACGGAGAGGACGTGCAATCAGACGCGCCGGCCCGAAAAAGGGGGTGGGGGTGGGGGAGAAGTATCAGTAAGCATGACGACGGCGAATCACACCCTACTCCTCTCTCTCTCCTCTCTCTCTCTCTCTCTCTCTCTCTCTCTCTCTCTCTCTCTCTCTCTCTCTCTCTCTCTCCCTCCCCCCCCTAACATGTTCACACCTTCACAGCTGCAACAGCCTCTTGCTGACAACCGCTCGTAGTGAGCGGGGAACTCGTTAACACACTCCGAACGAGAGAGGGGTTGGGGGGGGGGGGGAGGAGAGAAGGTGGATGAGCGTACGGGGTGGATGCGGATGCCCCCCTGCAAGCTCACCATGCTCTTGGTGTGCTTCACGGCGCCGGGGCGCGCCGGGGCCAGGACTTGACCCGCCGCCCGTCCTTCTGCCTCGCTTCTGCCCCAATCCCTTCCCACCCGGCTGAGGTGGGGCAGACCTCTCCCGTCCCCAGCGCCCCGCAGCGGCACACCCCTGCTCCCACTCGAGCCAGGAGCCAGGTATGGAGACGCCATGCTTCATGAACCACTGATAAGATAAAGCAGTCTGGAGGAGGAGTTTATCAGGGGCCGACACAAACGCTCTCTCTCTCTCTCTCTCTCTCTCTCTCTCTCTCTCTCTCTCTGTCTCTCTCTCTCTCTCTCTCTCTCTCTCTCTCTCTCTCTCTCTCTCTCTCTCTCTCTCTCTCTCTCTCTCTCTCTCGTTCTCTCAATCTTCTGCGTCCCTCTCACGAGGCTGTGCATGTGTTATCACCACCCAAAGCGTTAAAAAAAAGTAGGGTCAGGAGGATAATGCTGCGGGAGTGATCTCAGAGAACGCAGCCGTGCGAAGTCTTGGAGCCACGAAAGGGAACGCACTATCACGCGCGTAACAGTGCGGTTGTAGAGAAAGTATGTCCCTCCTTCTCCTATCCCCGCCGCGCCGCTTCCTGCCGAGCCTCAGAGCCCGGAGGTGCGTGCGCATGCGCCAAACCACGGATAGATGTGTAGCCAAGAAGCTAGGAGTAGGAGTGAACGCGTTTTTCCGCAGAATGCTAGAGGCGAGCGGCTGCGGCGATGCGTGGGCCGTGGCCGTGGGCCGGGTCGGGGCGGGGCGGGGCTCGGAGACACGAAAGCCTCCCCCGCCGCGCAGCCGCGCAGCCCAGGCGAGCAGCCGGGGTGAGGCTCTGGTCGTCGTAAAGGAGAGCCGCCAACACTAAAGCAACCTGCTGCCACCAAGGCTGCCACCTCGCGGCCGGAGCCGAGCCTTAAAGGTGCAACATTTTACAGCATCATACTTATTCACGAGACGGCGGCCGTCCTCCGTCCTGGGTTGGGCCTGGGCCCCACGAGGCGGACTGCTCGCCTCAGCCGCCTAATCTGCGGGGGCGCGGCAGGGCAGGGCAGGGCGGGGCGAGCATAGCCGCTGACGGGGCCTCACCGCTCACCGCCCCGCCCCGCCCCGCTAGCCCGGGCCGACAGAGCTCCCCTTTCTATGCAACCCGATCGCTCCACGGCGGATGGCCGTTCTACTAAGCTACTACCCCACTCTCTGCATAACGACGTTGTGTTTAGCTTAAACTCACCGGCCCGGCGTACGCACGCGGTCAGGTGTAGGTGGGGCCGCCATCGTCACGGGACTCACCTGCGGACAAAAGAAAAGAAACATGGAGTGAGCGGAGAAGCCTAGGGTGGCCACACAATCTGGAAAGTCGAATTCCCTGCCATTTCCCTGACAAAATTATTGTTCTCCTCCCTGACATGAACGCAAGAATTTAAGGGGTAGAGAACTGTTAAAAAAAGAGTGAAAAATCTGCGTTGCGCCAATAATTGGCAAATGCAGTCGATTGAAAAAATTTCCCTGACCATTTTTTTTTTTTTTTTTTTTAACTGACATTTCCCTGACTTCTATGACTTGTGGCCACCCAGGAGACAGTGGCGGGTTTCGAAAAGGCGAGAAAAGGCCCGGGTGAGCATCACGTCGACACACGCGCAGGCCACCTGCTGGCCATGCACACCACATCGCTCTCTCTACCTCTCTTTCTCTTTCTGTCTCCCCCCACCCCCAACACCCTCTCGCCGTACAGACAGAGACAGACGGAGTGCCGGGGCTGTGCTCCAGGGGATGCGCAATCCCCTCAGTAAATAACCCTCGGGCACCGCCGAGCCGGGGCCGCCGTGCGAGAGGGAGAGAGAGAGAGTGATCAAGACAGAGTGAGCAAGAGAGAGGAGAGACAGCGAAGGGGGAAAGGGGGGGGGGAGAGAGAGAGAGAGAGAGAGAGAGAGAGAGAGAGAGAGAGAGAGAGAGAGAGAGAGAGAGAATGAACGGGGTTGGGCTGGGCTGAAGCAGAGCAGGGCATGGTGGGCGCAGTGGCGTTGTGTACTGACACTTCCCCGATTCGGCCACGCCTCGCCACGCAAACAATGTCGCGCGCCAAATGCCGACACGCGGCCGGGCCGGACATGCACGCAGCGCTTCAAATAAAACTTAGGAGGACATGAATGACAAGGCCTGGCGGGCTCGCCATCCCCCCGCCCCCACTTCTTTCCATTCACCCCAACTTTCTCTGTCCGAATCAGCCAGCGGGCAGTCGGCCCACCGCCCACTGCCGCGCTCAGTGAGAATAATGGCAAAATCCAAGCCGCATTGCGGGGCCCGGCCTACCCGCCTACCCCGCCGCCACGCCACAAGCTCAGCGTTGTGACGCAGCAGTGCGGCGGGGCGGGGCGGGGCGGGCCGACCGAACGGTCGCAGCCCATTTCTGCCGAACGGCCCCAGCTATTGCATTGTTTTGAGAGGCGCTGCTGGCTGGCTGGTTGCTGCGAACGGGGCGGGCTGAGCCGCGGTGTGGTGGGGTAGGGCTGGGGCGGGGCGGGGCGGGGCGGGGCGGGGCGGGGCGAGCGGGTGCGCCGACGTGAGAGGCATACGCAGGCCCACCGGCGGGGCTAGGCTGGGCCGGGTCCGGCGCGCCCTGCCCTGCCCTGCCCACCACCGCTATAGGCCTGGTGGCGTGGTGGCGGGTGGCGGCGAGGGCAGTACCGTGTCGGTCGGGATGGGCCAGGCGGAGACGCCTTTCAAAGAAAACAATCAAATTTTCACGCAACGTGTTTCGCTCTATGCGACGTGTGCGCGGCCTGCGGCAGGCGCCTTGTCGCTTCCGCCTCCCCGCCCTGCCCCGCCCCGCCAGCGGCTAATATCACTCATACAAGATGTGTGCAATGATTTTTATGACTTTTTTATAAAGGAAAATTTCTGTCACGTTTTCATAAATTTTGTTCTTTTACCAAGATTTCTGAATTTTTAAAATTTTATTTCGATTGTCTGTTGATTTATTCTCGAGTTTTCGGATTTTTCTGAATCTTCCTCAATTATTATTTTTTTACTTTTTTTATTTTTTATTTATTTTTTTTTTTTTTGTGCCGTAAAATGATTTTTTGAAGTGACTCCCCCCCTCGGCCCCGCCCGAGCAAGTAGCGGCAGCGATTGCCCTGATTTAAGCGGGAGGAATGAAGAGCGGAAATGCACCGCTCTGTCTCTAGCGCGCGAACAAACACACCTGCAAACAGACCGACACAGGCACGAACAAACAAACTAAGTAACAAGAACAAAACTCACGAGCGGCGGGCACTACTGCGAGCGAGCGGTGCGCGGTGCGGCGGGCGGAGAGATCGCCCCAGCTGCCCCTGTTCAAGCAGGGAACTTGGAGGCCCGGGGGCCCCGGGGGGAGCGCAACTGCAGAGCAGAGGACGGGGCGGGGAGGGAGCGAGGCCTATGCAGATACGTCCTGTGGCCATGCCCAGGCGGGCCCCGGCGGGGGCGCTAAGTGAAATACAGGGATTCCGTGTCGGTGTGGCTAATTCACGCTGAGTTACGGCCGGGTACGAGAGAGACGCATGGAGGCGACGCCCCGCCCCGCCCCGCCCCGCCCCGCCCCGCCCCGCCCCGCCACAGCCCGCCCCACCCCGCCCCGCCCCGCTCGCTATCCGATATACTGTGCCGTTGCCGTTCCGCCGGATGACATCGATACCGATGGAGCACTGTCCGGTCCGGTCCGGTCGGGTCGGGTCCGCTCCAACTAGACTACGCGACGCATCTGACCAGCGCCGTCCCGCCCGGGCAACTGAATACACGGACTCTGTCATACAGGCCAGTTTGGTTCAAACACTAATTTATTCGAGTACTTCCTCTGAAAACCCGTCTGTGAGATTCATATTTTGTCACGTTTCTACCACAAGTGGGCTTGGCGAGGCACGCAGAGCGCAAGAGCCCCGGGAATGGTATGCAATAATCCTTTTGCACTCGCGTGTGGTACAGCATAACCTACATCCACCATCGCGCAGTCTACGCTTTAAAAAATGAGTAAAAAGAGAAAAAAGCAAGAGAGAAAAATGTAAAAGTAAAATCCTTTCTAATATCGAATATGTTAGATAATAAGATGTAAAACTCTTTCTTTACACATACGGGATTCATCTCAACGTATATGTACGTGTTATGAAAAAATATAGCCACTGACGATGATCACTAGACTCTTACTCAAAAATTAGATTTTCAACACATTTTCTAAAGAAACTTGAATTGCTCTTTTCACTGGTAAAACAAATGTACCGGGTGTTTCTTGAATGCGTACCAGTGTTGCGGGTTTGCCTACCCCATTCGCCCGTAAGGCGCCATGGCCCCTCAAGCCCTGGCGAGTAGACAATCCCGCAACACGGATACGCATTCGAAGAAACACCCGGTATAATACGTATACACTGTCAGGCAAAGTTTTAACTGAGCATCAGCTCAGTGTAGATTTTAGGCCTTTTGAAACTGTATTGCTGACTATATACCCGCTTAAAATACAGAGACCACAAGACTTTACCAGCAGGAGGCTTGGCTGTTGCTTGTAAATTAGCACCCGTTGCCGTTATTCATAACGAGTAGTTACGTATAACAGTGCGGTCACACGGCGCCGCGTGGGCGAGGGCTGCTGCTGCTTCCACTAGCCACAGGATGCGGGGCCGTTAGCGCTTCCGTGTTTCATTTGACTAATCGGAGCCAACTGGGACGCCGCAACCATTTTCTAGAATGCTCCTCGCGAGAACACCCTTACTTTTTCTACCCCCTCTTTCCTCTCCCTCTCTAGCTACGTCTCTCTCTCACCCCTTCCTTCGTCCTCTCACACTTCCCCTCTTCTCTCTCTTTCTCTCAACCCCCTCCGTATTCATTACCTACAGCCCCTCTCCAGAACGTGACTGAATCAACAGAGCTAGTACAAAAGGGCCCTCAGCCGACCCTGCAAGGGTAAACCTCAAGCGAGCAAGAGAGGACGCGACCCGAGCGTGAGGCTGAGAGGCTGAGAGGCTGCGAGAGAGAGAGAGAGAGAGAGAGAGAGAGAGAGAGAGAGAGAGAGAGAGAGAGAGAGAGAGCTCAAGCAGCAGGCTAGGCGGAGGCAGGCGAGGCTTTCCCACCACACCAGGACGGTTTTCAAGGGAACTAATTTCAAACCCGAGTCTCATGTCAGGGTGGGTCGGGCGTGGCGGGGCGTGGCGGGGCGTGGCGGGGCGTGGCGGGGCGTGGCGGGGCGTGGCGGGGCGGGGCTGGAGAGGGGCGGAGGTGAGGCTCAGCGGGGCGGGGCCGCGGCTGGCGACCGCCGCGCCGTGCACCACCAGGTCGCACTGCCTGAAATCCTACACGGCCAATGAGACACAGCGATCTGGGGTTTGGCCGGTTGCGAGAGAGGGGGTGGGGGCTGGGGGGGGGAGGGGGCACGGGGGGCGTCGATAAATCGGATGAGCAGCGCCACTCGGCGCCACCTGGTGAAGGAGCCTGGAGCGCATTGCGGGGCTCACAGGCCTGGGCCGGGCCCGGCTTAAGCTTCTGAATATTCAGGCCCCCCGCATTGATCGGGACGGGAGTATTTCGCAGTCTAGTGGACTTTTGGGAAGGCTACCTCCGCGCCGCTGCTGCTGCTGCTGCTCGAGCCATCACGCGGCGGGGCGGGGGCGGAGCGCGGAGCTTGAACCCTTGCGCTCAAAAATTAATAAATACTACGCAGAAAATGCAGGAAACGAAAACAAGACAAGAATGTATTTCAGACGAAGTACAGATAACAAGAGAATCAGAGTCGTGGTGTGGGGGGCGAGGAAGAAACATCTCTAAATTAAGTGTACAAATTTTACGAATATTTGGGAAGTTTTACTTAAATTTTACCAAACTTAACGTAATTGTTCCTGATTTTTAGATTTTTTTTTGTGAATTTTCTAATTATTGTTATTATTTTATTTTTTCTGAATTACGAGGTGTACAATACATGTTTTTACCCTCGAAGGGTGGCGTTCAGGAGGCGCCGCGCGAGGTGTGACCAGCCCCGCGGGCGAGGCGGGGCGGGAGGCGGGGCGGGGCTGAGCGCTGAGCGCGCCGGCGGCAAGCAGCAACTTTACCCCCTCCCCGTCCAGTTCCCTCGAGGCGGTTCGGGCCGGACCTCGGCCCCGCCTGGTCGCACCCCTCGCCCGCCCCCGCGCCCCTCAGCAGGTTCCTCCTCGAAATTCGCATTAATTATTAGCATTCGCAATTGTTTTAAATCCCTGGCTGACGCTGCTGCTGCCATCGCAGCGCGGCGAGCTGCGCTGACCTCTTCTGTGCCACGCCGTGCCCCGGCCCGCCAGTAGAACTTTTAGAACGCTTTGGAAATGAGCCGACCGGTAGGGTATGGAGGGGTGTGTGGGGGCCCGCGCCAACTCTCTCTCTCTCTCTCTCACACACACACACACACACACACACACACACACACACACACACACACGTATACGCACGTGAGGGTTAAAGTACGCTGCTAAAATAAAATAGGCAAAGAGCAGCGGCGCAGGGGTGCCCGGCGACACATTAGTTGCAGACGCCATAAAAGTGCAACAGACGGCGATGTAGTTTCAGCCACGGCAGATGGAGGGAGGCGGGGGCGGGGGGCGGGCCGCGCTCATAACGCGCCCGCGACGGCACCCCTTCTCTTACTGCCCCCTCCCCTCCGTACGCCGCCCCGGCTCTCACTCCTCTCCCTCTCCCACTCTTCCTGTCCCTCTCTTACCTGGAGAGCACCATGTCCTCCGCCCTCCAAGCAATCCGCACCACTTGTCTTCATTGCAGCACGCAGTGCATCTATATCCTCATCTTGTCTTGCTCCCCCTCTCCTGCCCTCTCCTCTCCCCCCTGGTTCCACCACCCCCTCCTCCCCACCCCCTTTACCCCCACCCCTTTCCGGCTAGGCCGACTCTGCCTCCCTCATTTCTTCCACTCGAACTCACTTCAAGGGGAGGGAAGGAAAAAAAAATCCCGGCCCCGTCTCGTGCTGGGTCATATCTCAAGCAAGTAAAACTTGCAGAGTTGCGCTGGGCGGCCTATAGGAGCGGGCGGGGCGGGGCGGGGCCCGGGGCCCACGGGGCCGAGGCCAGACCGGGCGAGCCCTGCCCAGCCCAGCCAGGTTGGGAGAGCCATGTCCTGGCAAGCGAGACGCGGTGAGGTGGTGGGAGCCGGAGGAGCAAAGAGGAGAGGGGGGGGGGGGAGAAGGAGAGTAAGAGCGCAAAATAAAATCCGATAGGTTTGCCGCGCAGTGCGTCCACAAGCGGAAAGGAGAGTGAATGAGAGAGCACGAGAGAAAGGGGGTGGGCGGGGGTAAGACGACGAGAAGGCAAAAAGGGAGGACAAGAAAGCGAGACGAGACACCGCACCTCGACGATCGTCGTCCGAGATTAACCCATTTTTCTCCTTGGCATTAACTGAGCGCGGGTGCTGGGTTCCTGGTCGGGGCGCAGGTCCCGCTCAAGAGTGAGGGGGGAGGGGGGGGCGGGGGGGAGGAGGGGGGGGTGTGAGCCCCACTCCGCTCCGGTGGGAGTACGGGGCGGAGGGCGGGGGCTGAGAGACGTCTTTTGGCCGGACGCCGGGGGCCGGGGGGACGAGGCGATCAGCAGAGCGCCGCTGCGCCGCTGAGAAGCGACTGGACATAACCTATTTAACATTGATTTCTCTGCCTCGCCCCGCCCGGCCCCGCCCCCGCCGTGAGGGCCGGGGCGGGCCGGGGCCAGGAATCGCCCGGAGCAGCAGGAAATCGGGCAATCCCCTTTGGCACGTGGGCAGCCGTCTGATTCCGAAGATCGCTCTCGCACCTTCGTCCTTGTCGCACTCATGGGGCCCTGCCATCCCCAAAATAGGACACCGCCATAGGTGCGACAAGGACGGGGGCGCGAGAGCGATCTTCGGGATCAGCCTGCAGGGAGGGCCGGGGCCGGGGCCGGGCATAGGGGCAGGGGGCCTGCTGCCGTTTATACTCTGTCTCTGCTGCTGCTGCCCATCTGGTCGTCCAAACGAAAATCGCAACGTTTTGTCGCTCGTTGCAGAGGGGATGGTAGTTTGTCGGCGGGGGCCGCGGAGGGAGCGGGGCGGGGCGGCCGGGGGCCGAAAGGTTGGGCGCGCACTTCTTTCCCATGCAAATCCCTCGAGGCGCGGCGTGAGTTCGCCCCTTCCCTCCCCCTTCTCAGCCCAATGCCGAGGGAGGAGCGGGGTTGGGGGTGGAGAGGTGAGAGAGGCAGAGGGGGGAGAGGCGGCCTGCTCTTTTGTACCGCGGCCAACCACAATAATACTCCGAAATGAAAGTCTAGAGAGTTGGCAGCGGCGCTGCACAATGCGTGGGAACGGCGCTGCCAACTGCCATGCCGCCATTGTGGAGCAGACTTTGGCCTGCTTATGGTATTCCTGCCTACCGAATCACATGGAATGTCATGTTTTGCGTTCTTGCCCCCTCGCCCCGCTCCACTCTTTTTTTTTCCTGACGTCAGGCCACGATGTGCGTCCAAAGTCCGATCAAACATTTCGGCTCGCGAGAGAGAATAGGAACGAAAGACGCGAATCAGGACTCTCAGCTCCCAGACTCCACCGCAGTAAGGAGCTACAGCACTGACAGGCAGTGGGAGAGGGAGTGAGAGAGGGAGAAGGGGAAAGAGAGGGAGAGGGGGAAAGAGAGGGAGAATTGAATTGATTTTTTATTAGGGTCAATGTAAAAGGACTAGTAAGCCCCACTGTAACATAGACCCGCTCTCATTACAAGAGAGAGTCTAGAGAGAGGGAAAGAGAGGGAGAGAGAGACAGAGAGAGAGAGAAAGGGAGGGAGTGTGGGACACATTAGAGACAACTAGTCTGGGTCTGAGGACACCATTGTGACATGGCGCACGTAGACTGAGTGAGAGAGAAACATGGATAGAGCGGGGAGGAGGGAGAGGAGCACGCGAGCAAGGGCGCTGGGCCTGGCCTAGCCGGGCTCACACAGCGGAGTTACTCGTGCTGTCCGTGCCGCAGCAGCCAGCGTATTCATTGCAGTTGCAACTTGTTCGACACATAACTTTCCGTGCAGAAAGGAGCAGAGCAGAGGGAACACCGCCGCCGCCATCACGGTCGCCACCATGGCCACCACCAGGCACGAGAGAGTTAGTGAGAGAGAGAGAGGGGGGGGGGGGAGGGAGAGAGGATATGGCATGCACACATGCACACACAGCGATGCATACGACACAAAGTAGCTCTGCACCTTCGGTTGCGTACAGACAGTCCCGCGACACCGGTTCCCCCTCCCCCCGCCTCCACACCGCACTCTAGCGGCGCTCTGCAGGACGGGGCCGGGCCGACTTTCTGCTCTTATCAAGCCCTTATTCGTGCAGGGCAGGCGGGAGGGCGGGGTGGGACCGACGGCCTTCGCTTCGGAGGCCCTAGCCTAGCGCACGGCCGGGCTCCGGCTCCAGCCGGGCTCCGGGTGGGTAATTACTCTCATTTGTCTTGAGAGCGCCCGCGCTGGCAGGTGGGGCCCGAGCGGCTGAGAGCAGTCCGAGAGGGAGAGGGGGAATAAGGGGGAGAGTCGTGCCGGGCCGGGCTAACCCAGGGCGAGTAACGGCGGAGGCGAGCAGCATGCTGCCGCGATCAAGACGGTCAACACCCGCTGCAGGCTGCAGGGCACGGGACGGGCAGTGTGGACAGCGCAGAGCACCCTGCTTGACCTTCGCTACGACCACAACCCTGGACCCGGGCCCAAGGGGGGGAGTCACTTATAAAACTCACTGTAAGGCCCGAAGTTATCATTTAAATAAAAAAAAAAAAGCAATCAAGAAGAAAGAAAGATACAGAAAGATACAGAAAAATCCGAAAAATCGCAAAACGAAATAAAATTGAAAAGAAAAATCAATTGCGGTAAAAGGTTAGAATTAATGAAAAAGTGACAGAAATTTTCCTTGAAAATCAAAAGAAAAATCATTTGAATAAAACCATACACAATTTGAGTGAGTGACCCCAGTGACAGACAGAGCCAGTCGCCCTCCTCTGCTCCACCGGTACCGACCTTGTCCCACCTCCGGGCCTGGTCCCCGCTGGCCTATCAGGCTTCGACCGCAACAGCCCAGCCCGGGGCCCGGGGCTGCATGGCTAGGCGGCTCGGCTCGGGTCACAGCAGCGTGGGCTGGCCTGGCCGGGTCGGGTCGGGTCGGGCCGGGCGAGCGAGGCAGAGGCGACCCAACTCCAAACTCGAACAAAGTTAACGAATTGAAAGAGCTGCCCCGGCGCGGCGCGGCGCATTCTTTAGTCTCAACAGGAAAGCAGCAGCGCGACGCCGACGCCAAGGCAAGGCGACCTCGTTAGAAAAAAAAAGGAAAGTTTTTTTTTCTGAGCTTCCGAGAGAGGATGGCCACGGGTGGGAATGAGGACCAGCCGGGCCCGGGCCGCGCAGACGTGGCACGGGGCGGGACGCGACCAGATACGGCAGGGGCAGGTCTGCAGTGGCACCACGACCTCAAGCGACAGTCCACTTGAGTCTGGCTTTTCCCGAAGGTAAAGTTTGCCCGGTAATGTTCATGTCCAATCCAGCCAGTCAGCCCAGTCTAGCCCAGCCACCAAACCCCAGCCCAAGCATGACATCGTTTTTCTTTAACTTCCTGACTTCCCCATCCCTGTCTCTTAAACACATCGGCCTGAGACCTCCAACGCGACCTCCAGCACGGCATTAGCGACCAAACGTTTCCTGCTGGATGCCTTTGCGGAAACTTGACGACTGCGCGCCGTTCCGCCCCGTGCTAGCCGCGACCCTGGGCCGCACGGGGCGGGATGGGACCGGGAGCGGCGGGCGGCGCGAGACGTCCTTTCTCTCTCCTCTCATCGCTCCAGCCCCGCCCCGCCCCGTCGGGCGTCGCCTCGGTCATAGATTCATTTGATAAGTTTGGACGTAAAAGGTAGGGCAAAGTGCGCGGGCGCTTTCCCAACAACCCTGGGCAGGGCCAGAGCGAGGCGACGCGAGGGAGAACGGGGACTCTCTCCCCCCACGTTTCACTTCGCCCCCCGCGAGAGCAAGAGTTTTGAAAGAGAGAGGCTGAAGTGGGGGGAGAACACTTCCGGCCTCACCTCCTCTCTCTGCGCGCGGAGCCCAGCACAATCAAGGAGGTGGTCGAGTCCTTCCCTCTCTCCCTGGCCCCTGTACTGCTCTCGCTCTCTCTCTCTTTCTCTCTCTATCTCACACACACATGCACGCACGCGCACACGCAGCCGCCTCCCTTCCCCCCTTTCCTTTTTCCAGGAGGCTTCCGCTGTCCCGGGGCCTGGCTGCTCCGGCTCCGTCCGCCCCTGACGACAGAGACAGCGCCGCTCGCGTGCGAGGGGAGGGGGGCCCGGGGCCCGGGGCGGGGGGCCCGGGGCGGGGGGCCCGGGGCGGGGGGCCCGGGGCCCCCGCGCTGCGATTGGCCAGCGCGGACCGCGCTACCCCGCGCGCAGGGGGGCGCCCGCCCCGTCCAGCATCCCCCGCCTGGAGCCGGGCCGCGCCCGCCCCTGTGGCCCCGGGCCGGCGCCTCTGCGCGCGCCCGCAGCGCCCCCCAGCGAGACGGGCGCCGGCGCCGGCGCTACCCCGCGCCACAGCCCCGGCTGCCCCCAGCAGCGTGGCGCCGCGACGCCAAGCAGCGCGCCGGGACACGGACACGCGCGCCCACACACATGCACATGCACATCACGCAGCAGACTTTCGATACGCTGGACCAATACACTTATAAAAACAAAAGTAAGAAGAAGAAAAAAAAAACACGAAAAACATGGAAACCTTTTCGGCGAAACACTCGGCAGCAGCTCAGCGCTGAATAACGATGGTATCGACAGGCGGGGCGTGGCGCGATGATGGATGGCGCGAGTTAAGGTGACAGATACGGGAGCGCCCCGCGGACACCTCTCCTCTGCCTGCAGGGTCGGTGCCCCCCTTCCCCCCGGGTCCGGCACCAGCAGCACGCCGCCTCACAGCAAACCTCCCCCGGGCCAAAATAGTCAGGATAGTTGCAATACAACATGGTCAATCCGAGGAAAACTCCAACAATAATGATTGTGCATTCCTGTGCGACATCATGGACCGCACCTGCAGCAGTGCGTGTGCGTGTGTGTGTGTGTGTGTGAGCGGGGTTACAAAGCGAAGGCTCCCGGCGGGGCCCATGAAATAAATGCAGCCGCATTACTCAGGCCGTGCACGCTCGTACACACACACACACACACGCGCGCGCGCGCTCACGCATGCACAAGCGGGCCAGAACATCCCGCCACTGTCATCATCTAAGGACGCACAATGAGAGCGGGAGCCAGCCAGAGAGGGAGGGGGAAGGGGTCGGAGAGAGCGAGAGAAAGTGAGTGTGTGTGTGTGTTAGAGAGAGACAGACAGAGAACGTCGCGCATACCGCGGTATGGCTCTTTGGGTGCTCTGCCCTGCCTCATAATTGGCGCCGATTTTCGTAATTTATGGCGGTATGGACAGCGCATCGCGGGCCGGGTAGGGCGGGGCCGGGCGACGCCGGGCGGGGCGGGGCGGGGCGGGGCGGGGCGGGACGGGGCGATGCTGGTCGAGGCTAGGCGGGCCGCGCCGCGCCGCCGACAGATGCAAGTAACTGCCATTTAATAATTCCTCCCGCGCTGCCGCGCACCCGGCCCCACCCCTCGTTTTATTTCCAGCCAAAGCTGAAAAATAAAAGATTGTCCCGACGTGGCGGGGTGAGGTGAGTGGCGCCAATTGTGAGGCGGGGCGGGGCGAGGCGGGGCGAGGCGGGGCGAGGCGGGGCGCGGCGGGGCGCGGCGGGGCGCGGCGGGGCGCGGCGGGGCGCGGCGGGGCGCGGCGGGGCGCGGCGGGGCGAGGCGGGGCGAGACATGCCGCAGGACCTGAAGTGCATTCGCCGCTCACTGCTGCGGAGTGTCCTTGGCGACCTTGACACGACCAACCTGCAGGGAACTTTTAGTGCCATCAAAAAGGCGTAAAGCACCCGCCAGCAGCGTCCCACCCCGCCCGCTGGAGGGAGGACTCAGCATGGCGGGTCTTTTGCAACCAATAAGCAGCCGCGTTACACAAATCACCGGCGAGTATCCAGCCCCGTCCACGAACCTCCCCCGCCCCCGCCGCACCCCGCAATCCACCACTGTCGGCGAGAAACTCTTATCCGGGCCATTCTCCTCGCTAGCGCCGCGGCTCTCAGACCGTCTCTCTCGCACTCCCTCCACCCCTCAGCCCTGCTTTTCCTCCCCCGCCCCCCGCACCTCTCCCTTTGCATGCAGCACGAATTCCTTTCATGGCTCACAGGGCCCTTCCGCACCCCTCCCTGCTACCATCAGTCTGACAGCGCTGCGCACGGCCCCGCCACGTCACGCCGCAGGAAAAAAAGAGAGGGAGAGACAGAGAGGGAAGAGACAGAGAGGGAAGAGACAGAGAGGGAGAGACAGAGAGAAAGGGAAGGACCGACAGACGAAGAGAGAGGGATAGGGAGAGGGAGAGGGAGGGAGAGAGAAAGAGAGAGAGAGAGAGGTGGGGGGGTGGGGTTGAGGACGTGGCGTAGCGAGGGGACAGGACAGAGGGAGAGCACCATTTTCGAATTGATTGTCAGCCTTGTTGGTGCTGGCCGGCTGGCCGCAACTCTTTGGGCCCTGGCCGCCCTGGCCGCCCTGGCCCGGCGATGCCTGCAGCGGGGCGGCGCGGTGCACGGCGGCTGGTGAGGCGCGGCGGGCGCAGCACTCCCGAACACCGTTGTATAGCGCCCTCTCTCTTGCTCCCTATGGCCATGCCCCGTGAGAGCGACGAGGAAAGAGCGATGAAACCAGTGCGCGGTATCACCCTACTGGGCCGGACTCGCCCACCGCCGCACCGCCAACCCCGCAAGACCTGTGCTAATGCGATGCAAATTTTTTTGACGAACGGCGATGTTTTTCGACGGCAGCAAAGGGGTTGTCAACTATGATATTCCTTCGTACACGAGGCTGGCATAACATCAATATTACCTCAATATTACCGATAATACCTTGCAATTACATAGATATTACCTATCATATTTTTTTCAACATTACATCAATATTACCGACACTCAGATAAAAAAAATTGCATATATGCAGCTAAAACAATTGCAATGTATGCACAGTTAACATTTTTAGCTTTAGAACAACTAACAAGTTTTCTGTATACCACAAAACATTTAGCAAAAGAGCAAAGTGTTAGGCAGTATTGCTAAGTTTCAGCAACATAGCTCCAAATGTTAGCTGTGCATATACTGCTGGTTTTTATTTCTCAGAGCATATGACATACAAAATAACCTCAATACTACTCTGCTATTACTAATAATACTAATACCCCTCCGTCCACGGCTACTGGCAGGCTTTGCAGTGCACCAAAGCCAAGCAGCTCCCCGGGCCCTCGGCCCGGCCCCCGAGCCCCGGGGGACGACGGACGTGTCGGGACGGGAGGTGCGCTCAGCCAATACAGCTATTTACGTCGCCATCCGATCGGAACGCACGTACTGTGTGAGAGAGTTAGGCAGCGCAGGGCGACCCGACCATTGTTCAAACCGCCATCAGTAAAAAGGCACTATTACACTGATAACGAAAGTGTTCAACTGGCGTGCACATTAGAGTGCTGCACACTACGCTGCACACTACGCTGCACACTTTTAGGTGTTTGACTGGAAATTTGCAAACTTGAAAGTGTTCAACAGCAAATTTGAACACTTCCTGCTGTCCAAACCTGCACGTTTAACCCTTAATAAGAAAAACACTTTTCAATATTCAAATTTACTATTGCACACTTTTTTTTTAAAGTATGCAAATTTCCAGCCAAAAACCCAAAAGTATGCAACGTAATTTGCAACACTTTAATGTACACGCCAGTTGAACACTTTTGTTATCAGTGTATGTTATTAGTGGGGACTGCCCGCCCCCGAGAGGGGTCCTTCACAATAAATTCAAGCGTACACTGATTTTTCTGTTTTTGTTTTTCTTTTTTTTTCTCTAATTTTGTTTTAGAGTTTAAACTTTTTTTTTTTTTTTTTTTTTTTTTTTTTAATTTTTTTTTAAGGACTCCTCAGCTGCCCCCGTTCCCCACACGCACATCATCACAAAACACGATGAGAAGAGGGAGGCAGGCCGAGGGCTGTTTTACACATTCCGCGGGCATTCCTCCTCACTCCGCCGCTGTGCCCGCAAGTACACGCTCCACGCGGAAGGACAACAAGCTAGACCTTCCACGGCATAAAAAAAAAGACTGTCCGTGCGGAAATATCAAGTATCCGGGTGTGGGGATAAAGTCCTCTTCAAGAAAGGAGAGAAAAACGATAAACCACAAAATTATTATGGTAGCATTAATAACAACGCGGCGGTTTGGGTGTGAAGTATGGGGCCGACCCGTCCCAGCCGTCTGGCCGCCACACCAAACGTCGATTTCTAATTGCGGCGCATGTTCTCGGGTGCCGGCATTACTTACAGTGATGCACGGCCCCTGAGCCCCGTCTCATTAGAACTCTCCCCCCCCCCCCCTCCCTGCACCTCAACCACACGGCGCGATGGGCAAGCAAAACATTCCCCTCCTCAGAGTATATTTTTCTTTTCCGTTCGCGGGAGAGGTGCGCATCATTCTTATTGTCATCATTCTTACTAATATGACTCATGGATGGATATATACAATAACGTACAAAAGGAAAACGAAATAAGGCCTAGCCTGCTCACCAGGGATGAGAGGGGGAGGGGGAGAGGAGTGGGTGTGCCGCCCCCTAACCTCACCCCTCACGGGGATTAATGAACAAGTTCTGAGTGTGACGCGCGGCGATCTCTCACTCCAGCGCTGGCCTCATTGCCGCCCCCACCGCCACCCGCGCCCCGGCATAGACGCAGCCAACACCATTACACCTGCCACTGCGGCGAAAAATTATCGCAGTGCGACCGCTGCGCGGCGCGGGTATTTTATTCAACGTTTTTGCATCATTTTTAGCTGCACGTTTTGTTCCTCCTCCTCCCACCCCTCCCAACCAGCGGCAAAGTCGGAACACAGAGATGGGGCAGGGAGGGGGGTGGGGGAGGGAGCGAAGGGTTGCGGACTTAAGGGCTGCGAGGGGGTGGTTCCGCCCTTTCCTGCCCCTCCACTCTCCGAGCGTCACTCCAGACAAGAACGGCCGCGATCCTGGAAGAGAGGACGTTTAGAGACTGCACCATGCCAGTTCAATGCAGCAGCGAGCGCCCCGCCGCACCCCGCCACGCCCCGCTCAGCGACACTCTCGGCACGACCGAAAAAATAGAAACATAACGAGGAGAAAACGGAAGATAAATTGGAGCAAGAAAAAGCAGTATTATTCCGTCATCACGGAAACAAAAAGCAAAGTATTTTTCTTTCATAATCCAGACAAGTTCAGCTACCATGTATTTGTTTCCATTCTTTTTCCTTACTTGTTTTTGAAACACATTGGAAATAAAGCTCGATTGCATCACTCCATCCTTTTTCTTTTCGCAAGGCAGAGCAGGGCAGGGCGCCCGATGGAAAAACGGGAAAGGAAACAGGCAAGAGAGAGGGGAGATACTCCTGGCAAGTCTTTGCGCTGCGCAAAAAAGACGAGAATAAAACGAGCGTCGGCCGTGATTGGCCATCATGTTGCAATTCCTGTCTCGTCTAGCCGGCTGCCCGCCAGGCTGGAGCACTCCACCCCACCCCGACGCGTCTGCTTGCCATTCCCCCAACCCCTTCTCCTCTCTCTCGCTCTCTCTCAATTCTTATCTCTCCTATTCCTTCTACACAAGCTTTTGTCATCACAACGAAGAAGCGTTACGCAAGCGACGAGACAGACAAGCTCTCTGCAAATAACGTGCAAAGTAGATATTCGTATCAGCTCCACTGAATATGAATGGAAGCTTACGAGGAGAAGAGTGGTCCCCGCAGACGGACCAAACGAAAACAGTATGAGCCCGATGATAAAACACTGCAGGGCAGCGCACTGCCTCCGGTCTGGGGGCGCGGGCGCCTGCAAGGTAGGCAGCACGGCGGGACGTGCGCGTGGAGCCACGGCGGGCGGCCTATCCCGCCGCCCTCGGGCGCAAAGGACCCGAGGGGTGGATCACTCATCACCGTTAGAAAAAAATACGGTAAACTCCTACGGGACGCACAATATATTTGTTACACGGTCATGACCGTATCTTTGGTTTACGGTCCAAACCGTACGGGACGTACCGTAATTTTGTCATACGTTGCAAAAGTTCAATACAGAACTTGACTTGACAGAACCAGGCCACAAATGACCCAAGGTTGTTCACCGACCGGAGTCGGCTTACCCTGCATAATAAATTACGGTACATCCCGTAACGGTCTCGACCGTCTATGAAAAATACGGTGTGGACCGTAGGCAAACCGTATTTGGTTACGGGATTTTTTACAGTGATACAAAATGTGTACTATGTTATTTTTTGACATTAGATTTTGTTTTGTTTTTAATTTTTTTTTTTTTTTTATGTACTGAGTTTTCTTTTGATTTCTAGTGGAAAGTTTCTGACGCTTTTCGACAGATTTAGATCGGTTTCCTCCTATTTCTGACTCTTTTCACTTTGTCTCAGATTGTTGTTCATTTCTTTTCGATTTTGGGGATTTTCTTGATTTTATTTTTATTACTTTCATGTTTTTCGATTATTATTTTTTTTTGCGCACAATGATTTTTCGAAGTGAACCACCCTCGGACGACGAGGCTTCCGATTGGTTGCCTTCCGCTGCATAGGTTTCGGACAGTATGAGAAATCCAGAGAGTCGGGCAATGTAGCAGTGTTCTTTATAGTGCGGCTGCGGCGCATGGAGGTGCGAGGAGGGAAGGGGAGGGACGGGCACGGGAAAGAGGGGAGCCCGCCTACCAAACCCGCCCAGCATTGTGCCGCTCCTCGCCACCGACGCCTGGAATTTGGGAAATGCTAATAATAATGCACAAAGCCGAGGGGCGCTATTTCACGCCGCGGCAAATTTGAAACGTCGCCCGGCGTCGGCGTCGCCTTTCTCATCGCTCCTCTGCGGGGATTATTATAACGACGCCAGAGCGTCGGATGGGGTGGGGCGGGGCAGGTTAAGGGGAGGAGAGGGGGGGGGGGCGGGTAAAGGTGTTCCCAGAGAAGAGACGAGAAGGACGGTATCGAGGGAGGGACAGAGAGGATAGCAGAGGAATGAGGGGAGAGGAGAAGAGGAGTGAGGGAGAGGGAGAGGGAGTGAGCGTGACAGAGAATAGCTCCATATACATGGCAAAAATCTCAAAAAGCAGCGCGCCCGAGCCCTGCCCATCATCGGCCAGCCAGGCGGGTAAACTCACCGAGCAGAAGACTCTACCCTCCACCACTATACTCTCGTCCCGTCCCACCGGTAAGATGCACGGGCAGGATTAATACGACCCGCGCGCAAGTCCCCGTGGAGGGGAGGGAAGGTGGCGGGAGACTGGGGCGGGAGCGAGGGAGAGACAACTTTTTAGTAAACATTCGTAATTCAGGAAAGTTTACGAAAATTCACGAAAATTTCGAAAAATTTACAAATATTTACAAATACTCAGGTAAATTTCGGAAAATCCAGAGGAATTCAGGAAAATTCACAAAAATGTTGCATAAATTCAAGGGGAAATTTACAAAAAATTCTAATACTATTCACGAAAATTCACAAAATGTGTAAACTAAAATTCAGAGTTGTTTCTCCCTCGGGCGGGAGGCTGCTTCAGGGGGAGGAGAGGCGCAGCTCAGAGCCCGCCTCCGTATCGTGCGACCCTGCTGCCGGTAGCAGTACAAAGGCGAGCAACCGCTAGACCGCAATGCACTACACCTACACCGTCCCCAGCCCACTCACACCTCGACACCACCCCGCCCCGCCCCGCCCCGCCCCTCACTCCCGCCCACGCCAACCTTGACCTGGACTGCTTGCAGCGTTTTGCCTGGCATGACGAGATGAGACGGGGAGATGACGGGAGAGACGGGGGCGAGCCGGGGTGAGAGAAAAAGAGGGTGAGGGAGAGAGGGTGGCAGAGAGAGAGAGAGAGAGAGAGAGAGAGAGAGAGAGAGAGAGAGAGAGAGAGAGAGAGAGAGAGAGAGAGAGAGGTGGCAGGGTGAAACCTAACGGAATGCCGCCGACCTAGCCGGGTCAACAGCCAACGACGCTGCCGGGTCCTCTCTCCCTTCCTCCCTGACTCGCCAGCGGACAGCTGGGCGGGTAGCCTCGAGGCCAGGCCCTTTGCACGTCCGTTTAAATGTCCTGGCCAAGCAGACGGAGGCGGACGTGGGCGTAAGGGCAGGAAGGAGGGACCGAGCGCGGTACAGGCGGGTAGGGGGCAAGGGGGGGAGGGGAAAGGCCGGATGGGGCCAGATGACAGCGAGAACAAGATCACCACCATCAACTGCGTGGTGAGGCTAAGCGCGCCACCCTTCCCAACCACGTGGCCACGCCCCGCTCCGCCCCCGCAACGACAGGCCAGGCCCCGCTCTCCGTCGGAACGTCCACCCCCTACAACTTACTACAAAACCACGCGTGGTCTGGGCCCCCGCCTCGGCCCCGGCAAGGACTAGAACGGACCATTGTATACCGCCCCCGCGTAGGCCGCCCCCGTAGGCCAGGCCGCCCCAGTAGGCCACCCGGCCACCCCGCCCGCAGGCCGGCCGCGCAGTCAGCGGCTCAATCAGCACGGAGGCCGGCGGCGCGGCGCGGAAAATCCAGGCCACCACACCACACGCCACGCCAAGCCGCGCAGGCACTAAGTGAGATAAATGAAGTAATCTGGTCGTAGCGCCGCACGGCCACACACCAAGGATGTCGCCCCCCTCTAATCGTAACCGCTCATCCCGCGTGCGGGGCGGGGCGGGGCGAGTGGCTACCACGGCACTGCGATGAGGAACTCACCCCTAAACTCCACTCCCGCCATTAGCTCCTGCTTCCACTTCCTCCTCTTCCTCCTCCTCCTGCTCCTCCACGTGGCCGCCGTGTTCCCATCACCTTCCGCTCCGCAACGCGACAACAGAGACTCCCCGCGGGCTCCCCAGGTTCCCGAGGCTGGTGGCGGGACGGGGGGCGCGCCGAGAGGCCCGCGAGAGGCCCGAAGGGCGTACGTATACAAGTTTATCGCGGCGCAAAGTAAAGTGGGAGCAGCAGCGCACGGCAGAGCCAGGCAGAGCCTTGTCAAACCGTTCACTTTGTCAATTTGGCGGCGGCGGCGGCGGCGCCGGTGGCAGCCTACCCTCCCCCTCCAGCTCCAGCCCCGCGCCCACTCAACTCCACAAACGCGTTTACTGGCGAGCCCCATTCATTACGAGCCGCTCCAAAACAGCGCGCGGCGAGGCCGTCTGATTCCGTAGATCGTTTTCGCGTCTCCGCCCTTGTCGCGCCAAACCCAAGACAGGGTACCGGCGCCATGAGTGCGACAAGGGCGGCAAGCATCGTCGGCGAAACGTGCGCGTACGCCCGGCCCGCTGGGCACTGGGCACGCCTCCTTTTCCCAGTCTACGTTTAAACTCCCCCCCTCCCTTTTCTTCATCTCCCCCGCCTTGCCTGAAATTCAACGGGCTTCAGAGACGGCCTGGGTGATTTCTCAAACCGTTAAAGTCAGCTTCCCCCTGCTCCTCCCATGCGCCGCGCGGCTGGACGGTGTGTTGTTGTCCTGTCCTCGAGAAGACATGCTCCTGCGGGCGGGGCGGGGCGGGGCGGGGCGCGTAGGGCGCGCGCGACGTGCAAAGTAAACTGGGAGATTTACTGTTGTGGACACGGGTCTTAGCATCTTCACGGCCCATCGGGGAGGGGCAGCGGGGTGGGGTGAGGTGGGGCGAGGCGGGGCGGGGCGGGCCAGACCTCCTCTATGTGCTCCCCCGGGCGCACCCCCGCGTTCACCCTCGTTCGACCCGAGGAGCCCCGCCGTCACAGCACACTGGCCCTCTCTGCCAACCACAAGAAACGCAAAGCGCTTTTTATTGGAGCAAGCCCCGAACTATGTCCGGGCAAAAGAACAGCATGGTGTGCCTGAAACATTAAATGCTATCCCGGAGAAGGAGGCGACAAGAGTGGGAAAAGACTGAATGGGACTTTGTAAAAACAAAAGCCGGTTTAAGGAAACATTCCCGGCGAGCTCACGGAAAACTAAGGAGGTGGTATTTGTATGCGCGTAATAAGTCCACTGGTAAAATAAATGTACATGTTTTGCACGATTACGTAGTTAATCTATGATTTAGCACATTGCATTGTCGAGTTGATAAACACTTGACAAATGTAGTACTCTTGCACACTTTGACAAACGCGCCAGTCTTATGGAATCAATGGAAGGCGTCGCGTCGTCGAGGAAATGCAAACCGAGCGATGTGCAGTTTACTAAACGTTTGCGGAGCGTAGAAAATGGTAAAACAAAGGTAAGGGATATCCTTTAAAAAGCACTAAAAGCTCCAGAGGCATTACAGTTTCTTTTGAAATATTTTCTTACTGTGGAATAAAATTGAGTTCTAAAGACTAATTCTCGTAATTTACGCAAAATTACGCTTCAAACGTGCCTGCACCTGCATGTGATGAGTCTCTTTTCAAAAATGGCATAAATTAATTTCATTTCTTGTACTTTTTTTACATGCTTTTCATTTGACGACCGCTTATCAGAACCCTATCACATTTGTTCGATGCGGAATTTTTTGAGGAATGCGATTATGTATCCTAAAATGTCATTGTTTTGAGAAATTATTTTGGAAAAATTGAAAATATACGCTTTCGCACCCCTCGAGTTTAACACCCCTGGGGAAAGGTAGGACATCGCGCATTTGCTTTTCCAAGTGCAGTTGATGTTTAGTTCAGTTCCACACGGTCCCTACGCGGACGGGGGCAGCTGGACGGGTACCGCTTTTCATATCTGCCAAGGGGACCTGCCAATGGCGCGAGCGGGGCGGAGCATGGCGGGGCGGGGCCTGGCGGGGCGAGGTGCGGCCGGCGGGCCGGCGCCGTCTGAACAGGAGGGGCCTGACTAGCATCCGAGATGAATAACGTTGATGAGACTCCACTCCGCTCCGCTGGTCTATTTTTCCACATTTATGAAGCAGTGGTAGCGCAGCTGCATAATGGAGCAGGAGGGCCGGGCGGGGCGGGGCGGGGCGGGGCGGGGCGGGGCGGGGCGGGGCGGGGCGGGCAGCCCCGCAGCTCAGCGGCCTCTGAGGCGTTCCGCCGCGTAGCGCTGCCGGCTCAAGACTTTGGCGGGACGGAGCGGCGGGGCGGGGCGGGGTGGGCGAGAGCACGCCGCGGTGCACCACCAGCAGCAGGGCAGTCGGACACGCCCCGCCCCGCGCCCCGCCCCGCCCCGCCGCACAGCTGACTTACCCCTCCCTCCCACTTCCCACCCCACCCCCACCACTGTAATCGCATACCCGCCGGTGCGCCACGCCCCGCCACGCCCCGCCACGCCCGCCCCAGCAGTCATCGTCCCAGCCGCCCCCAAAAGCCCACCGCCACCCCCCAGGCGCTCAAGCCCACCCCCAGCGGGCACCCACCCCCCACTGCCGCCCCCGCGCGGCCTCACGGCACAAGCTCACCCCCCCCCCCAATCCTCCCCCACCCCCGGGCCCTCCACGATCCCCTGACCTTCCCTTAGAGCCCCCCACCCCCACCCACACCGGCGCGCCGCACCCCTACACTACTGTGGCGCACTCTCTCGTCGCGATATTGATTTTCGTCCGTCGCTCCTGGAGGGTGCGGCCGGCAGGCTCACTGGGAGCGAGCGAGCGGGCGAGTATTGAACACCATACGGGTACGAGCAAGACAGAATAAGGAAGAAGGTGTGGTAGGGGGCGTTGGGGTGGCTGAGGAAGGGGGGAGGGGGCGGACGGATGGGGTCATTGAGGGTAAAGGGGAGGTAACAAACCGGGAGTGGGGGTGAGGGGTGGTGGGGGTCAAGGAAACAGGAACGCGTGAGGGGTGGGGTCGAGGGGAGTGGTAGGAGTAATATAAGGTCAGCCGTAGCGTACCGGATGGAGCGGCAGCAGAGCGCCGGGGGCTGCGCGGTGCGACACGCTAGCGCTAGCGGGCAGGGCCGGGTGGTGGTGGTGCTGCCGGCCAGTAACTCTCAAATAACAACATAACAACAATAATAATAAGAATATCAAGAATGCACGTAATGTGAATGAGTGAGTGGTTGATTGATTGATTGATCGATTGATTGATATTTGTTGAGCTAGTACATAAGACTGGAAGTCTTGTTTTTGTACATCATTGGACCACAGATAGTTCAGTACAGGTTTACATTAAATTATTGTTTAATAATTTAATGTAAACCCGTACTGAACTATCTGTGGTGAGTGAGTGAGTGAGTGAGTGAGTGAGTGAGTGAGTGAGTGAGTGAGTGAGCGAGCGAGTGAGTGAGTGAGTGAGTGGCATACTGCGGCATTAGACTATGGACCGATAAAAGACACGAATATCACACGTCTGCATGCTGTTGTCAACGGCAGCGGTCAAAGGCACGATTAAAAAAAGGACCAGGCGTATGTTACGCGCGGGGTTGGGGCTGGAGAGGAAAGGGGAGGGGAGCGGAACACCGCGGCACCTGCTGGGAAATCACACCAGCGAGCGCGAGCAGCTTGCAAAATTCAGGCTGCAAGCGAACTACAGGCCCGGGAGGGCACACTCTTTGCAGTACGCGCGGAAAAGGGGAGGGAGGGGGTTAGAGAGAGAGAGAGAGAGAGAGAGAGAGAGAGAGAGAGAGAGAGAGAGAGAGAGAGAGAGAGAGAGAGAGAGAGAGAGAGAGAGCAGGAGTGCAGGACGAGAGTGAGGATGGCGGCACGCAAGGCACCGCCACCCCCGCCTCGCCCACACACACAATCGGATCCGGGACCCCAGCCAAAAGGGCACACTGAGGTGGGGTGGGGCGGGATGAGGACCCAGGACCAAGGTGGCCCCCCAACCCAGCCCACCGCACCCCGCCCGCCCCTATCGGAGATAAGGCACGCCATGGCGCCTCTAAACGGCCCGCACCCCAAGAAACAGTAAAAAAAAGTACTTATAATAAAAATCTGTGGCGAAAACCAATTAATTGGGACCGAGCTGAGTCAAGCAGTATTTTCCCCGCGCGTGGTGCTGTAAAGAGGTGGTATCGCATCGCTTATTCGTGAAAAGTGTGCAAACGAGAGCGATGTAGAGGGTGGGAGAGCACAAATAGAGGGAGAGAGGGAGAGGGAGTGAAGGAGGGATCGAAGGAGAGAGGGAGGGGAGAAAAGAGAGAGAGAAAGAGAGGGAGAGGGAGGGAGGGAGGGAGAAATGGACGGAAGGGATGGAGATACAGAGAAAAGGGGGTAGGAGAGGGTGAGAACGAGGGAGGGGACAAACAGAGAGAGGAAGCTATGGGATGAAATGTTGTGAGCCCTGCACGTGCGGGAACGGCGACCCGGGTGTTCCGGGGAAGGGGAAAGATGAAGGGGAGGAGAGGGGAGAGGAAGGGGAGGGGGAGAGAGGGGGAGAGAGAGAGAGAGAGAAGGGGAGGGAGGGAGGGAGGGAGAGAGAGAGAGAGAGAGAAGGGGAGGGAGGGAGGGAGGGAGGGAGGGAGAGAGAGAGAGAGAGAGAGAGAGAGAGAGAGAGAGAGAGAGAGAGAGAGAGAGAGAGAGAGAGAGAGAGAGAGTTGGAGGAGGGGCAGAGGAGAGTTATGTGCTGAGGTGCAGCGGACGGCTCGGGCTCGGGCGGGGCAGGGAGGCAGGGGTGAGAGCCCTCCCCTCCCCCGGCGGGTGGTTAGGACGTTCCGGTGCGGGTTGCTCCCCGCCCTGTCCCGCTTCTTCTAGATCCCGCGGCTCCCGAGCCTCGCGAGAGCAGGCCAATCAGCAGAGGCTGCCACGGCAACGATGCGGAAATTAGCAAGGGGAGGAAAACATGAACGTTGAAATAAAAATAAAAAATAAAAAGTCCTCCATAGGGGAAGCGATTGACAGCGGGGGCAATCGAGTCAAAGCCCGCCTGCAGGCAGTGGCCACCCGCCATCGCTAAAAAGCGATTCAGAGCGCGCGTTTTAATATATTATTTTCTTGTTGAGTGCGTGTGGGTGTGTATGGACGCGCGCGTGTGTGTGTGTACATGTGTGTACTCGCGCGGCGCGTGATCTGTGCGACATGATAAATAGGTTGCCGATAAGCTTTCGATGGAGGGGGAGGAACAAGGGGGCAGTGAGTGGACAAAATCAGGTTTGGAAAAGTGGGGCGCGAGGAGGCCGAGCTAGGGGGTTGGGGCTGGGGCGGTAGAGACTGAAGTCACAGGGGGTAATGGACGAGGAACTTTGGGGAAAGGGGTGCAGCAGGATGGATGCACGCACACCACTCACCTCCAGACCAGGCGGCAGAGGGCGTGCTGCTGGACGAGCACAGCGGCGCATGTGGGTCAAGAGTGCTTGCACACGGTGCTACAAAGAACTAGGGAGCAGCGTTTGGGGGGAGGGGGGGATGCAAAGCACTGCGGAGCGAGGGGGGGGGGGGGTACAAAGCACCAGGGAGCGGGGGAGGGGGAGGCATAGCACTGGGGAGCGGAGAAGGGGGAGAGAAGCAGGAGGGGATGATGGGGGTGCCAAGCGGGAGCGCGGTGGGGTTGGAGTCCGGCACGGGGGAGGGAGGAGGTGCAAAGCAAGGAGGAGAGAGGAAGCAGAAAGCCGAGGCGGGAAAGGAACCAGGGGATTAAAACTCAGACGACTTGCGGACTCTGTAGGGGAGGAGGCGAGTTTCGGGGTGCGGTGGGCGTTCCACTCCATTAGCGGCGGCAGCGCGACGAGCAAGAGGTGACGCGGTCTCGCAGGGGCGGGCAGGGCGGGCAGGGCGGGCGGCACCAGCACCTCATTGACTTGAAAGAACCGAGTCACAAATGACCCAAGGTTGAAGACACAATTACAATCGCCTCCGATTAGGTCAGATTAGAACGACTCCTCAGGGTGTCTAGCGCGACAGCTCAATAAATTTTACCCCGATATTTCTCCGTTTTCCCGACTCCAAACCCCCATTTTTCACGGTTTTAAAATCTTTAGTTTGCACCTTTTATTACTTCAATTTTTTGAAAAATTCCTCCGCTGGAAGCCACAAAAATCCAGCAGATATGCTAAATGCCCAAATTTCCAAGGTGTATAACGAATACTCACGGTTTTCCCGGCCTCTTTTTCGTTTCCCTCATACTACGAAACGTGGCGTGCTGTCCCAGTACGGTTCTGTAGTCCTGCAGGACGCAGAACACAGAACACCTAGGCTTCCCTCCCCTTCGCCTGTGGTGGCCCGCCGCACCACTCAACACCGACAGGAGCATCGTGTGCCTGTCGTGAGGCTATGGGCAAAGAAAGAGGGTGCTTGACCAGTGCGAAGTCCTCCCCGCCCCGCCCCGCCCCTCCGCTCAGGCTCTCGATGACTCAGCTCTCCAATAAGAGAGGCCCGGCCCGGCCCTGCAAGACCTGCCGCGGCGGCACGGCTTGGCTCGGAGGATGACCCTGCCATTCTCTTTGCGCCCCTAGCGCCGCATCCACCGCCCCGCCCCGCCCCGCCCCCGGCGCGCGCTGCGTCAGGCAGGGGCGGCTGAAGCACGCTGCTGAAGCACATCCCGAAGCCCTTCAGAGGCGTTCGCAGACTAAAAAGAGAGAGCAGAGCGCTGCGGTAGCCAAGCGGGGCGGTGCGGGGCGGGGCGGGGCGGGGCGCAAGGGGGTGGCTGGCGGGGTAAGGCGGCGCGGGCAGCGGGCCACGAAGCAGCGCGACCGCAAGGTCTTCGTCTGCCGGCGCTCGGCGCTGCAGCACCCATTGCCCACTTCCGGGTCCGGGCAGAGATCCGTCCAGCTTCCCGCTTCCGCTTCTTCCTCCCCCCGGTCGTGGCGCGGAGGGAAGCCAAGTCGACTAAAGTCATTTTCAAGTTAGGAGTCTTTTGACAGTTTACGCTACGCAAGCTGCAATTTTTGAACGTACATCATCTTAAAATATAACGATACGTATGTTCTTGTTCTGTGACATTTTTTTTAAAAGCATTTTTCTTTTTTTGGTCCGCTCGACAAGAGTAGGGGAGTGCGGGGGCCCGCCCAGCCCAGGCGGGCAGGGCCGGGTCACTATCAGGCAACTGTAACTCAATTATGCTGTCCTGCAGGCGCCCTGGGGGGTAGAGCCGGTGGAAAGGGGAGTGGGGGTGCGAGGGGAGAGAGGAGTGGGGGAATATAGCTAAAATCTCAGCGCCCGGCCCCGCCCCGCCCCATGTCCCGACCAGAGAGGCTGCCCACTGCCCGCTGCCGGCCTGGCTTGGCTTCTGTTTCGCATCGGACGGACGCAGCCCAGCCTTGGCTCAGTCCATGACGCCCCCCCCCCTCCCCCCTCCGGAGCCATCCCTCTCCGCTCCGACGCGAATAGTAAAGAAAACACTGCAAGGCGTGCGCGCATCGTGCGCGCAGCGGGGCGGGGCGCGAGGGAGTTGCGCAAGTCTTACATGTGGGGAACGCGCCGGCGGGGCGGGGCCGGGCGGGGCCGGGCGGGGCCGGGCGGGGTCGCAGTCAAGCTGTGCGAAGCCATAAGGGGCCGAAGTCCCGCCGGGTAAGAGGAGGGGGCGTGACTGGCAAGCTGGCGCGGTGCGGGACGGGACGGGCGCACTCCGAGCAGACAGTCAGGAGGGCGAGGAGAGCATAGGCGGCGCGAGGCAGCGAGCCTGATCGATCAATTTTATTTTTATTTTCTTTATCTTGGTAATTACCCGATTGATCGAACGTACCGAGCATCGAATGCGGTTATCGCCTGTCCGACTGTTGCCAGAGGTGGTGATTTACGCCCGCGCCCCGCCTTGCCCCGCCCCCGCCGGCAGGTGCGGCCACCTGCCGAGCGTCCGCTAACGACCCCAAAACACTTGCAGGCCCGACCGGCCCGGGCCGACGAGCTGCTTAGGACCCGCGCGCTAACAGGCAGCCAGGACTGCGCCTCTCCTTCTAGCCGGTCCTAGAGGGCCGCCCCGCCCCGCCCCGCCCCGCCCCGCCCCGCCCCACCCCGCCGTTTGTAGAGCACCCGCGCGGGTGGGGCGGGGCGGGGCGGGCCGGGGGTGACCTCTCGGAAGGGAGGGGTCGCAGTGCATGGCATCGCGCTTCGTGACCCAGGTCATGGAGGCGACACCGCAGCCACCCACCGCCGCCCGCGCTGCCCGATTTGCCAGCGCTACTGGCTTCAGGTCGCAAGTTTGCCTACTTTTACTGCTAAATGCTGATAGACTCACCTGGACTTGTCTGCCAACTCAGCCCGCCGATGAACATCTTCCTGCAACACAAGAGAAACAGAGCGGGGCGTTAGTCGCGTTGCTATGGAAGACAACGTGTAGTGATCATCCTTCGCTTTTAATGGTGTTGCCGGAAAGCTTTGAATAAGGTATTCCGCTAAACTAAAATCGGAACCTTGTGAAGAAAATCACGCCCGCTGCTTCTGTTTCCTCCTGTCCGCTCATTGGCTGACGGCGAAAAGACATAAGCTTTGACCAATCAGATTTCGGGAGGAAACAGAACCGGGGGCCATGCTCTTCTTCTCAGGTGTTCCCCTCAAGTGGAATACCCTACTTGATGTGGGATGTTTATTGGTTGACATTTCTGTCGTTGTACACGCCAAGCAACGCTAATTTTTGGATCTGAAAATACAGAGTTCAAACGCAGATAAAGGAGGCCGCGCGCCATGATACCAACACTTTAGGGTGCAGAAGCTGGGTCACATCAACTTTTTAATGAATGCTGACTATCCAATTGATTACTAGAAAAGAAATTAACAATCAATCGCAACACGAAACATTCCACTTTCCGCGGAAGCAGCACGCGACACACGGCGCTGCGAACACCCAGTTCCGGCCATACCCTCCCTGGGCCTCCCGCCCAACCGCGCACCGCCCCGCCCCGCAGACACGTCGAGAGACAGACGACGCTGAGAACGATGAAAGGTTTGAATCATTGAGAGAGCGCCGGTGACAGTAGAAGCACAAACGACAAAGCGAAGCTGCTTCCACGAAAAACGTCGCGGTGGCTGTCGGGGTGGGGTGGGTAGGGGCGGGTTGAGGGTGGGGCGCGAACGCGGCGGAGCCGGGCACGGCATTGCGTCCGGCCGGCCCCTGACGAGACAACACACCTCGAGCGTTTCATTAGCGTCCCTTAGGCACACCCCGCCCCGCCCCGCGGCCGATGGCCGGGCCGGGGCACAGAGCGCCCTCAGAGCACTCCCCGCCCCGCCGCGCCCCGCCCGTAGTTCATTTGATTGCCGCGGCAGAGTATAAAACGAAGCTTGAGACAACACGGTCGGTGTGTTTAGAGAGCCGCCTTGCCCCACCCCGCCCCGCCACGGGAAGGTCCTCACAAATAAAGCAAGTGGTCCGGCGCCCCGGCCACCCCACCTACCCACTCCTGCCCACCCCCAACCCAGTCGGCTGGCCGTCCAGACGCAGCCGTGCCATCGCCACCGCTCCGTGCCGTAAAGTTACCCACGGCAGAGGTGAAATGTTGTCTACCGGTGTGGGCGGTAGGACGGGGTACGCAGGAGGCGAGAGAGGAGTGGAACAATCTGAGGAAGGGGTGTGTGAACACTTGAGCGCCGCGGCCCGGCCCGGCCCGGCAGGGCGCGGCGCGAGCCATTGACACCGAGGATGTGGAACTGGCGCCGCAAATTGGAAAAGTTGGAATGGCTTAACCGCCGCGGCAGGGTGAGGCGGGACGGGGTGGCGCTACGAGACCCGTCAGGTCACTTATATTATTCCTTTAAAAACAAATCCGTCTTGAAGCGCCACAGCAAAAAAAAAAAAAAAGAGAATAATATAAATAAAGTGTACATGTCGGGAATTAAGAGGGGTAAAGGGTCGCCTTCTTGTTCTCCGCCTCCACTTTGATTAGCTCCAAGCGAAAATAAATACCATAAAACACGCGACTTGTAGGCGGGTGGGCCGGGCCAGGCCAGGACGGGGCGGGGAGGGTGGGGCGCCCTCCCACACTTTTTCGCGCCCCGCCTCCGCTCGCCACGCCTGTCATGTGTGGGGCGCAAAACCACGAGAACAAGTTTGGAGAAGAATAAGGCTATGATGCAGGGCACGTGTCCGAGGCGTCGCGCCGCCCCCGCCCTGCGGCCAATGTTGAGGCTTGCCTCCCTCTCCCACACACTCGCACACGCGCGCGATTCTTGAAAAGCAGATTAACGAGAATAAAGAGTAAATGGGTAAGTTTGCACTCTGAACACAAAGAAAATTCCTTGTATTACAAAGAATTCTGTGCAACCGTAATACAAAGCAAAATTTTCTTTGAAATACAAAGAAAAATCTTTGTAATACAAAGAATATTCCTTGTAGTACAAAGAAAACCTTTTTGAAATACAATAATTTTTTTGTATACTACGGTTGCACAGAATTCTATGTATTCTACAAAAAATGTCTTTGTAAAAAGTTTAGAATGTGCATTAAGGTAACGATATTTATTCCAAGGGAATAGTATCCAGAAGGACTCGCACATGTGCGAGCAATAAAAATGACACACTACACGGGCGGGATGGTGAAATCGAGGGGGGGGGGGGGGAAATCGATCACTTATACAAAATGTGTACAGTGATTTTTTTGACTTTTTTCAAAATTTCTTTTTATTTCCGACTTTTCTTTAGATTTTTCAAGGGAAATTTGTTACTTTCAAATAAATTTTAGTCTCTTACCACCATTCCTTATTTTTCCCGATTTTATTTCGGTGTTTTGCTCATTTTTACCCGTTTTTTCGGATTTTACTGCATCTTTCTTCGTTATTTTATTTTGATTTTTTTTTTAAATTAATGTTTTTTTTTGGGCATGGGGGTACTCAGTGATTTTTCGAAATGATTCCCCCCTCGGGTGAAATGACAGTGCACTGGACGAGCAGAAAGTAATCAAACGCGCCATGAGGGGTACTGCCGGGCAGGTTGTGGGGGAGGGGATAGTTCTAGAGGGGGACCGGGGCCGACGCCCGAGCCATCTCAAAGCCGAGGGGCTAATCACTCCTGTCTTCATGTGTACACATAACCCGGCTGCACTCATCTGTAATGACTGTCGTTCAAGAAAGGAGACGTAACACTCCCCTGAAAGTAAACCGGGTTGAAAAGAGTGTCACATCCGTATCTACGTGAATCAGGTTCGATTCACGCTCAAGCGGATGGGACAGAATATTCCAAAGACGGTGATACAGTTCACATTTTAAATAAATGTGTCACATTCCTTGAAAAACAGTGCTCAGCGACAAATTTCCGACAATATATTTTAAGTTTTGCCATTACTTGTTAAAAGTTTGGCTTAAGATTGTAATTTATTAACAATTTACAGCAAACAAAACAAAGGCACAATCGTATTCTTCATTCAAGCATACCAGTACGGTTGGAGTGCACTGGTAAAACAAATGATGGTGTATAGTTGGGAATCCTATACATGACATGATGTATAGCACGAACTAAACATGAGAAGATGTTTAACACCTATACACTTCGTGAACGTATAGAGGTTAAGCATTTTGTGATGTATAAAAGTATACACTTGGACGAGGCTTCACACGGAAAAGCATCGGGATACCACGCTACGCCAAGTGTATAGCCAACTGAACACCTGCAAAGTGCTTAAAAAATATACATCTGCTCATGTACAGTTTGAACTATGTACGATATAGTGTTTAAATATTATATTAGCAGTTATACATCAGGTGGTATATAGAACTATACATTTGTTTTGCCAGTGTGATGGCGCAGCGCACACAAGGAAACATTTGTGAGACGTCGCAGGGATCAAGAGACTCGAGACGCCGAGCCGAGCCGTCGTCCGGTCGACCGAGAGGAGGGAGGTTGGTCAGCACAGGACTTGAGCTCGTCCAAGCACAACAAGAAGACTCAGGCAGCTCAGGGCCAAAGGCTCCGGGAAGAAGGGGGCTGCATGCCGCGCAGAGGAAAACGACAGAATAATGAACGGGGCCCGTCAGATTTGTAAGTGTGTGTGTTCGTATGTCTATCGAGGGGAAAACAACTCTGAAATTTTTGTACACCTCGTAATTCAGAAAAAAAATCGGAAAAAATAGGAAAATTTACTAAAGTTTACAAAATTCTGGATAGAGCTCAAGTAAAAATTCGCAAAACTACACAAAATTTGTTCACCAAAATTCAGAGCTGTTTCCCCCTCGGTTTCTATACAGCCGGAAGCCTCCCTTGAGTATGGGAAGGGGGTGGTGCTAAAGGCTATCGAGTTATCAAGTGTGCTATTCCTAGCTCCCGCAGATGAATTTTTTTTCGGGGAGGGGGGAGGAGGAGGGGTAGATAAAGATCAGTCCGTGCCCCAGCCCCAGCCTCTGCCCTGCCGCGGTCGGACTAGTATGATGTATCTCCGGTAGAGTCCCGGCCGCATCCCCCTCCCTCCCGTCCCCTGCTGGCCTGCACGGTCCCAATCGTCCGGAACAAGCAAGAGGTCCTCTCTACACGCACCACTTCCTAATTCTGCCCCCCCCCCCCCCTGCTCTCGCGGAGTGATGCAAGTGGAACACGTACACACACACGCGTGCGCGCGCGTGCGCGGAGAACGTCCCGAAATCAAGGAGAACGTTTGTCTGTGACTAGAGACCTATCGATGTGTCTCGATCCCACACAACACGTCGATACACCCCGCTCTTCTCCGGGCCAGGCTAGCGGCCGCAGAAAGAAATTCCGAGGGGTTCTTCACTAGAAATTCAAGCGTACACCGATTTTTTTGATTTTTCTAGTGTTTGTTAGTTTTCCTTAGTTTTCCTTGATTTTTCTAAAAAAAAAAATCTAATTTTTCTGATTTTTTCTTGATTACAGATGTTAGATGTTTTAGTGATTTTTTTAAAGGGTGAACACTGACCCCTCGAGTAATTCACACGACAACGCCAGGAGCAGTGGTGGAATCTGCGCGCGTGCCCGGCCCGGCGCGGTCCGGCAGCCCGACCCGGCACTCGGCATACCTAGCCACACGAGATTGGCAGAACCGCACAGCACCGCACGAGAAAAAAATCAATAAGTCATGATAACCACCTGCCTTGACTTGACTTAACTTGAGAGAGCCAGCCGACAAATGACCAAAGGTTGTTCACCGACCGGAGTTGGCGGCTACTTGCGAGGCCTTTCCACCGAGGGATCATCCTGCTTGCCTCGGCTATGTTAGAGCCTCTGTCTCTCTCTCTCTCTCTCTCTCTCTCTCTCTCTCTCTCTCTCTCTCTCTCTCTCTCTCTCTCTCTCTCTCTCTCTCTCTCTCTCTCTCTCTCCCTCTCTCTCTCTCTCACGCACACAGGCCAGTCTCCAGGCCAGGCCTCGCCTCTGCAGCGTGCCCCGCACACGTCCCTGCTGCGGCGAGCAGTACAGAGCATCGGTGCGGGCGGCAGGGCAGGGCAGTGCAGGGCAGGAGTGTCGCGCCAAAAGATTTACTGCAGCGCATCACAAATTTACGACATGTTTCTCAGCTCCACATTACTCGGCGCGCGGTGCACGGGCAGGCGAGCGGCGACCACCACGCGGGGGCCGCCCTCTAGGTCCGTCGTTCCTCCGTGCGCGCGTATACGTGCAAAGCAGACGTCGCTATGTCCGTCCGCCCAATTTACACATATTCATTCCCGCGCTTTTGCTCGCCCACGTTGGGTGCACTTTGGCACGGGCGCCCCCGCCGCCAGGTGCCCCTCCCTCCCCTCCCCCCAAATCCTGCTATGTAAATGTGCAAGCATTCCGAGCGACTTGAAGCAGCAGCGCAATAATGGCTCGCGCACTGCAGTGCGAGAAGCCGGAGGACCCCACCCCGCCCCGCCCGGCCCGTACGCTCCCTGCGCTCACGCCAAATTGTTTCCTTACACTACGCTGACAATAATTTTGCTTTGTAGCCTCACCACAGCAGCACGCAGGCCGCCGTCGCGCCGGTGGAGGGAATGAGCGTGGGGCATCCGTCCGGCCGCCGCGCCGCGCCCCGCCACCGGCCGAGCAGCGCGTCCGCCCGTCTTTTCGCGTTTTATTTCGGGAACCACCGTGGGGCACGGCGTGGCGCGGCGAAAGCGCAGCTGGGAGGGGCAGGGGCCGCGCAGGCTTTGGTTGGCTCTGATCGGCAGACAGAGAGAGAGAGAGAGAGAGAGAGAGGTCGCTCGTAGGAAATAGAGAGCGACAGAGACAGGGAGGGGCGAGGGAGCGACAGTGACTGTACTCTCTTCCCTTCCCTTCCCGAGGGGGGCTGCGCCTTGGGCTGTGCACAGTTAGCGCGGCATCTGATGCAGGTGCACGAGTCACAGGAGTCTTTCAATCTCGCTCTCGCCTCCCTATTAACCCTAGGGCGGGCATGCGCCGAGATAAACGTTGAAGCAGGAGGAGGAGGAGGAGAAAAAAAATTTACATCAAGTACTTCACGTAAAACTTCCCTGTCGCAGCCAACGCGCAAAACAAATCCCGAAAAACAAATGTTAAAAAGACATCACAACACACTGCGGCAGAGGGGAGGGAGGTGAGGTGCGCATGTCTCGCGGCGCTAATGAGGGTCAAGCCTCGCCCAGCCCCGCCCCGCTACACGGCCAACACGGATCAAAAATTAGCCAAGCTTACAATTTTTCATAGCGAGAGCGTCGCGCCATGGTCTCGCGCCGTCGCCACCGTATCGTTTTCTTTCAGGTTCTACCGGCCGCAGCGTAGCGTCTGGCAGCTGAGGGGGCTGGGCGTGGTGGGGCGCGGCGTGGCGTGGCGTGGCGTGGCGTGGCGGGGTGTGGCTGGGTGTGGCGTCTCTGGTCTCAGAGGGCGCGCGAGGCCGGGGGCGCGGGCCCACGTCCTGTCACTCGAGGTGCTTGGCGGAAGCGGGGCGGCACGCGTTCCTGCTGCACAGCACCCGTGTCCACGCGGGCTCCTCGCCTCACTTGCACCCGTTTAGTCCTCCCCGCCCCGCCCCACCCCGCCCCACCCCGCCCCGCCCCGCCCGCAGGAATCCGTCTGCGGCAGTGCAGATGCGCTCTGCTCCACTGGTGCACCGGTGAGCCGCCGGTGCTGCGCGGTGCGCCGTGGCCTCCACCCGCGGTACGGCGGTGCGGCCCACAAATCACGCGGGGTGAGCGACGGGCCGCGACGGACTCGCCGCGCCCCGCCACGCCCCGCCGCGCCCCGCCGCGCCCCGCCCGACACGGCGCAAGGCAGGGAAGGCCGCCGACAAGCTCGCGTCGTGTCGGGTTGGGGTGGGCCGGGGCCGGGCAGTGACACAACCTGAGCCTGGGCCTCTCCGCCTCCACCTCCACCTCCACCTCCGCTCCGGCCCGCTCCAGCCTGCAGGAGGGTGGCTTTCACTCTAGGGTAAGCGGGGCCGCGCCTCAGCCCTCCCCTCGCCGGTCTGACATGACGACCCCGCCGCTGCTCCTGCTGCCGCCAGGGAGATTCACGACCGTCAAAATCAATTTGGCCACCCGACACCTTGTTTACGTAACGCCGCGCGGGGGAGGAGCGAGGCGGGGCGGGGCGGCCCGGGGCGGCCGGCATTAGCGAGACAAGCGGGGCATTCCATGTCTCATTCATCGGCGCGGCGCCGCCGGGTGGCAGCGCGCGCGCAGTGTGTGTGTGTGTGTGTGTGTGTGTGTGTGTGTGTGTTGAGGGATGGGGGTGGGCGAGGGAGACCAGGATGCGGCCCGCGCCCGCCCGTCCGCTGCCGCTAGCCCAGAACCGTCCTGCATGTGTTTCAATTGGTTAATGGCCGCGAGCGCACAAAGACGAGGAGGGCCGCGCGCCGCGGGTCTAGAGCAGACCTCTGCGGCGGCATGCCGCTCGCCTCGCGGCCACGCCACGCCACGCCACGCCACGCCACGCCACGCCACGCCACACAGTGGGGCAAAATCGAAAAAAGAGGGTCATAATTCCAAAGTGCTGGAAATTGCTCAAATATTGGTACAGGGGGGTTTTCGAGTGTGCTTGATTGATTCCCGGTGACCGTTTGCACCTCCCGGGTCATCCTGGGGGTGTCATCGGCGACCTCACGTCATTGGCGACCTCACGTCATCGGCGACCTTATGACGCCTCATGAGGTCCCCGATGAAACCCCCAGGATGACCCGGGAGGTGCAAACGGACACCGGGAATCGATCAGACGCCCTCGAAAACCCCGCGTTGCAAATTTTCAAGAAGGGCGTCATCGGCGACCTCATGAGGTCCCCGATGACACCCCCAGGACGACCCGGGAGGTATAAAAGGACACCGGGAATCGATCGGGCGCCCTCGAAAACCCCGCGGAACAAATATTCAGTGCTCCACCCCCATGTGAATCGGGTTGATTTCACACTAAATCTCGCAATTTGTGCGATTTGTTCAATGTTTGAGAGCGATTTGTGAGAAAATCGCTAAATTTCGCTAAATCGGCCCATATGCCTTTTGAGGAGGGCCATTAGTAGAACTCATTTCCTTAGCCGGCATGATGCGCAAACGTGCGCAACTCAACTTCTGTCACGGGAAAAGTGTGTCATACGCTAATTTTCATACTTTTTCAAAAATTGTTAAAAATTAAACATGGAATATTTCGACAAATCCGCTAATTGTGTCACATGCCTCAGACCTTCCTCTTTCCATTGATGTATATAATTGATACATTATGTCATCGGACAGAGGCGGAAAATCGATTTATGTGAACCCCTTGCTCACACACCGCGTTGACACTCGAATTTGGGCATCTTTGCCGCTCTTTTTCAAACGGAAATCGTCCAATGAGATTACTAAAACCTACTGCATCAGGTGCTCTGAACCTTTCTGAACATAGATCGACTGCTGCCTGGACTGAAAACGCATTTTAGTCATGTACCCTTTTTGACCCTCTTTTTTCGATTTTGCCCCACTGTGCGCCACACCACGGCTCCGCACCGCAGCGCCGCGGGCGCCTCGAGCCGCGGGCGGGGCCGGGCCGGGCCGCGCGCGCCGCGTGATGTTTTTGTACCGGAAACCCTCCATGCGGGCCGCCGCGCCGGAGGGGAGACTGCCGGGCCGGGCCTGACCACTAGCGGGTCACGCGCCGGCTCGGCTCCGCCCCGCCCCGCCACCCCCGACCTCCACCTGCCAGGCCAGGCGTCTCCACCGAGAGCCGCCCCAAGAAGACGACGCGCACACACACGGTGTGGTACGGTGCGACGCGACGGGGGACTCCCCCTTCCCTGCCCCTCCCATCCCATCTCTCCCGGCCCAGCCCGCTTTTGACAAGACGCAGCACGCAGCGTAGGAATGCACGCGCGTGAGCGAGAGAGTGAGTAAGATTGGGTTCCCTAAGGAGTAGGAGTCCAGGAGATGCCCGGGGAGAGTTTTATTTTTTTTTTCCATGGAGATTTTCTGAATTTCCCAGGGCATACCCTGGGTTCCCCAGGCAGTGTCCTGAAAACTCCAGGGGTTACTTTGAAAAACACAAGTCGGGCATCTCCTGCTTTCTGACCACCCTAGGAAGCCCGGGACTTGGTGTGCGAGTCGGACGAGCGTGTCTGCCCGGTTGCCTATCCGCCAATCTGCAGGCGCTCCTGCTAGGATAGCTAGAAGGTCTGTGAGCCGCGGCCGCGATCACCGTTTTTTAGCATCCACCCTCTTGCTCCTTGTGGCCGTGCCCCATGACTGCGACAAGGAAAAATTGACGAAACCAGAGTGCGGACTCACTGTACTGTGGGAATCTATGGGAATCACCCTGCAGGAGGCGGTGCGCCTAAAGAGCCCCAGAGTAAAGGCTCTTCCGCGAGGGGTACCTCACTCTCTCCAATCAGTGTACACCCTGCGTTCCAATCATTTTCCAAACACCATCCAGTCGCATAATTTTTCGACAAAAATCTATTTCAAGCACCTTCAAATGGCAAAATAACTAATTGATGCTAAAAAATTATAGCAGTTTTAAAAGTTTGGTTAAATTGCCCTTCCAATCACAATACAACCCTCCAATCAGTGAGTGTACACCCATTTCAAGAGTGAGGTACCCCTCGCTCTTCCGGTGCGCCTGCTCTGTGGGCAGTCCCGCCTGCACGCATCCCTCGCGTCGTCTCGACCACTGGCGGCCGGAGCGGGGCGGAGCGGAGCGGGGCGGGGCGGGGCGGGGCGGGGCGGGGCGGGGCGGGGCGGGGCGGGGCGGGGCAGGGCGGGGCGGGGTGAGGATGGGAGTCCGAGCCCATACCTTTGCGCGGCAAGCACATGCAGGAGGGTCTGGGGGGGCCCAGCAGGCGGATTCAGGGTATCGTTCTGTAATGTCCTCTCTCTCTCTCGCTCCTTATGGGCCTGCCCCTCGAGTGCGACAAGGACAGAGAGACGAAGTGACCGCGTGCGGAATCGCCCTGCAGACCAGACCAGACCCGGCACAACGCTCGGCGTGGCGTGGCGTGGCGTGGCGGGAGCGGTCACGCACGTCCGCGCGCTATTCTGTCAAATCCAGAAACATACGCGATGCGCGCCGAGGGATTCCCGGAGCAGTCAGACGAAATGGGGAACGATCTCCATGACGGTTCTCCAAACGCCAACGAAAAGGAAGAGAGGAGTCATTCAAACAGAGAAATAAAATATTGAAGTCAAGAGCAAATGTTACGAACTTTTTTTTTTTTGTCTGCGAGACCAGCCAACGTAATACACATGCACATTCTTTCAGATACTTTCAAGACGTTGCGGATCAAGAGGGGAAAAAGCCTCGTCAGCACAGTGCAGTGGCCGGCAGATATTGGGTGCAGAACGGCAGCAGGGTCCCCTCCCCTCATCACGCGGTCACCCACCGTTGCGCAGAGCAGCACTGTATCGGCCGCAAAAGATCAAGTGCAGGGTCAATAGCGGAGCACCACGCCAGCCCCGCTTCTCCGCGCTCCGACCCGCCCGGCCCCGCCCCGACGCGTCGGGGGCCCCGCTCCCGTGGAAGAGGGAGGAGAGGTGGCGAAGGGTGATGTCTCCGCCCCGCCACGCCCCGCCACGCCCCGCCACGCAACGACACGCCCATCCCCAGGGCGCTCTCCAATGGCCCGCACTTTATGGCCGACCAAATTAACACCTCCCCGACAACGACAAGCTGAGCGCGCAGCGACAGACAGAAGCACCGCGTCGTAGCACCTCGCCGACACAACGGAAGAGAGCACAGAGGGCAACCGACAGCACCTCGCCGATACAACGGAGGAGAGCACAGGGCCGGTGGAGGCCACCGACAGCACCTCGCCGTCCAGCCACTGCGGTTTAGGGACAGCCCCGCCCGGGCCGGCCCGGCCCCACGCCCCACCCGAATCAAAGTTGTCAAAGCGTCGATAGGGGGCCAGGCGTAAAGTTCTGACGAAAAAGAAAAGTTTGGGAAGAAAGAGAACAGATACTAGTTGATCGGCTGGCCGACACCCGGAAGAGGGGAAGGGTATAAAAATAAGACGTATGTAAAAAAGAGGAATGTAAAAACATGAAGAGAGGCCGGCGTCGACGAGATAACGGACAAGTCGTGTTCCTCCGCGACTTGAATGGGTCTCAAATTTATCTACGTTACATACGATCTCTGGTTCAGAGCTTATCGCGCACTCCTCTCAAGCTCACAGCGAACCCCGTGCGAAAACAGCGCCCACGTCCACTTGAATACCACGCAGCGAAACAAACACGGTGCATAAAAATTCACCGTACTCGTACGTTGAGAAGTTAATTTTGCATTTGAACCACAGAAACATGAAAATGCTTTTATTCTCGTCGGATTTTTTAAATTACCATTTCGTTGGGGGATAAAAATGGCGTTTGTAGTACACACCCTTAAAAAGTTAGTTTTCGACCGCCCCACACTGGTAAAACAAATGTAAAGTTCTAAACATCAAATGATGTTTATTTGCTAATGTTTAATATTAAAACACTATATCATGTTTAGTTCAAACTATACATCAGGAAGACGTTTATTTTCTAAACACTTTGCAAGAGTTCAGTTGGCTATACACTTGGCGCAGCGTGGTATCCCTATGCTTTTCCATGAGAAGCCTCACCCAAGTGTATATACATCACAAAACGAAGTGTATAGGTGTTAAACATCTTGTCATGTTTAGTTTCTGCTATACATCATGTCATGTATAGAATTGCCATCTATACACCATGATGTATAGAAACTAAACATTTGTTTTATCAGTGCAGCACCGAAGCCCAGCCCATACCTCACGACCCCAGGCAAGACCCAGCCTCCCAAAAAATATTCGTCAAAAGTTCGACGTAAAAAAGGTAAAACATCATCAGCTGGACCGTCTCTCTACCGGCCGGCAGCAGGCCAGTTTTATAAAGGACATCACTGTTATTCAATTACTGTGACGTCACATTCTTTTTCATGTGAAAACTGTCACATTCTTTTTAATATTAATGTCACATTCTTTTGAATGTGACAGTAAAATTTAGCCCGCATTGATTGAATAGCAGTGATATTAGAGTCAACAAAATCGCCGAGTTTTCTTGTCGGCGGGCTCAGAGCCAATCACTATCCGGCTCACCAGCACGGCCCCATAGGGTTCCCCTCCCCATGTGCGGCGGGCACTGTACCGCAGTCTCGCTCACCTTCCCCTTCAGCAGAGCGCATCGTTGCTTCCGGCCGGACTGCCACTGAACACCACCGGGCGGGGCGGGGCGGGGTGGGGTGGGGTGGGCGTACCGCGGCCCGTCATCCGACTCCAGAACTCGGTAACCACCGCCCCGCAACCCGCCGCCCCGCCCGCCCACCGCACCGCGGCCACGCCGGGTCGGGTACGCCGCCCGGCCCGGCACGCCACACTCTTTGGTCTGGAGGCCTCGCCTCTGGCGGGCTCCTCGTGTCCTGCCCGCCCCGCCCCGCCCCGCCCCGCCCCGCCCCGCCCCGCCCCGCCCCGCCCCGCCCCGCCCCGCTGTGGGAGACAAAGAGGCAGCAGCCTGAGCCTGGCCGCCCTGGCCGCCCTGGCCGGCCCGGCCGGTCGCTTAGCAACAGGACGCTATGCTGACTCACAGCCGCAGAGAGCCGCAGCCGCCGCAGCATCGCAGCCGTCGCGCCGGGCCCGGGCCGCGCATGGGGCCGCTGGCAGCCGCGGTACGGGCGGGCCTGGGCCTCGCGGCCTGGGCCGGGGCCCGGCCGGCCCGGCCCCAGTCAGTCCATCTCGGAGCCACGCTCGCCCCACCCCACCGCCCCACCGCGAGCCCGCTGGCACACATCACATCGGTCACGTGGCTGCTTCTCCTCTCAGACATTTGCCTGTCCCTGTCGAGAATCGTGTCGAGCACGGGGGGCATGTGTATGTATGTGTAGTACGGGAGTCAAGTCGATCCCCGGTACACGACGCGGCGGGCGGGGTGGGGTGGGGTGGGGCGGGGCGGGGCGAGGCGCAGCGACATGGCATGTCGCGGTGGAGCCGCGAGCGGCATCGAGACCAGCTTTCCAGACAGCCACATATATAGCTTGCGCCCCTTGGGCGCTTGGGCGGGCCGTGCCGGGCCGTGCCGGGCCGTGCCCAGCCGGGCACCACACCGGCAGCCGTCTGATTACGAACATCGCTCTCGCGCCGCCTTCCTTGTCGCACTCATGGGACCCTGCCGTCCCCAGCATAGGGCACCGCCATAGGTGCGACAAGGACGCGAGGTGCAAGAACGATCCTCTAAATCAGACGGCAGGGCCGGCAGGGCCCCCGTACCGGCGCGGTGCCGAAGGACGGGCTAGGTGTGAGTGAGACCTGCCACGCCGGGCCACGCCGAGCCGGGCCGGGCCGGGCCGGGGAGAGTGTCAGATGACGGGTGAAGGGGGAGGAGAAGGGGAAGACAAATACACGGATGGGGGGGAGGAGGAGAGGGGTAGGGGTGAGAGGAGGTCAGCACAGCGACACCGTGCGAGGAGCGCGAAAAATTAAACGCAGGCCATCAATAACGACCCGACGAAACTTTACAATACGGTTGGACCGTGTGCGCAAGCGAGCAACCTCGCGCGCGCTCTTACACACACACACACACACACACACACACACACACACTCACACATACCAGTCACGGTTTCACTGCGACAGGGACACCACAATGCACTGCGTATCCCGTGTCACGTGACCTCCCGTACACACACACACACACACACACACACACACACACACACACACACACACACACACACACACACACACACAGTCACAAGCGTCGAACAAACAGACAGGCAAAAGGCAGGGCAGGGCCGGGCGAGGAGACACCGAGCGGCCCCGTGCCGTGTCAGTCACTAATAACCGATGTATAGCACCACACATGTTTGACTTCGTGATGTACGACGAGGTGGGGGAAAAACGGGGGAGTGAGCGAGCGAGCGAGCGAGCGAGAGACAGACAGAGAGACGCACACGTGGACGGACGCGGACGTAACGCAAACAGTGTGTCACGAGCTTGTCACGCGTGCCTCACACTGCCGTGCGTGTGGTCGAGGCAGGATGGAGGGATACACCGAGCGGCTCATATCCCCGAGGCCGAGCCGAGGGCGTGTGTGCCTGGGCGGGGCGGGGCGGGGCGGGGCGGGGCGGGGCGGACCAGCAGCGCGCGGATTAAGAAATCGATGCGGTGGTGCAGGTACACTGGCACCGGCTACAGCAGAGAGACACATTACAGATTCATTGGCTCCAAATGAGATTTCAAGCATCTGAATTTCAAATGGCTCCTCGTATCGTATCTGCGCGGTGCTGCCGGCCGGTGCCGGTACGGCGGCGGTAGCCCTGTAGCCCTGGCGCCGCGCCCAGCCAGCCAGCCGGGGCCCGGACCCGGAGCAGCACCCGACCTCCCGACCGCCATGCGGCCCGGCGAAGGGAAACCCAACACTTTTCACTCACTTTCCGCCCGTGTGAGTGTGTGCGCGCGCGCCCTAGCAAGTGCTGAGCTGAGCCCGGAAGGCCGGGCCCAGGCCGGGCCCGACACACTATAAGATATGCCCACTCTCCCCCACGTATTCCCATTCCTCACACAATGCACTTGAAGGCTGTAAGGGACCGTGAAAAAACTACGAGCCCTATTTTACGACACATTTTGACACCTCACATAGTGCCCGTTCGTGCCTCTCCGACACCCCCCTCCCACTGCCCCCTCTCGGGCACGTAATTTTTCCAATTTTTTTTGGAAAGCATTGCATAATGCAGTACGCGCGTCATTAAACGCGTGTAAAGTGAATTCCAGCGCTCTACAATGAAGGAACAACTAGATGCAGCCTTTTTTTTTAGAGTTTTGGGAAGGGAAAAGAGGATGGTAAGAAGAGACCGCGACCACCTGCAATGCTACGTGCCCTAAGTGAACCTGGCACGTAGTTTTTGAACGATCCCTAATGCCTCGGGACGCATGTTCAATATCGCGCTCCTCTCTTACTCACTAGCACTCTCTCTATGACTCTCACTAACACAAACACATCAGCAGAAACATTAGACAAAGAGTGTTGACTTTAGATGCCAAAAATCCGAGGGCGAAACAAGTCTGAATTTCTTGTACACCTCGTAATTCAGGAAAATTTAAGCACGTTCAGAAAAAGGAAGGATAATTCAAAAAAAAAAATTCTAAAATTTAGAAATTTTTTAGAAAATCCAGGAAAATTTATTACAATTTAGGTAAAATTCAAGACAAAATTCACAAAAAAATCTATGAAAATTCACAAACATTTACAACAATTCACAAAATGTGTACACCAAAATTTAGAGTTGTTTCCACTCGCAAAAATCCCCGCTGCGCTTCCGCGATGAGCTTCCCTCTTGAGTCAACGCCAACCCCAGCCTCTGACTTGAATCCTAGAGCTGTTACAGCGAAAGGCAGAGTGTGTCGCACTACCGACTGATTCCGAAGATCGCTATCATGTCTCCGTCCTTTTCGCACCTAGTACGGTGCCCTAGGTAGGGCTGGCCTGTCAGGGCTCTGTAAGTGCGACAAGGACGGAGGCGTGAGAGCGATCATCGGAGACAGACGACTGGCCGCCAAGGAAACGCGAAAGGAAACGGAGAAAGATTTTCGCTGATAGCTTCTAAAACCGTTCATATTAAAGGCGAATAGTAAGCAAGCCGATTGTAGTTTTTTGTTGCGGCTTCAATCGTCTCGCTTACTGATCCCCTCTAGCTTAAATGCTTTCGAAAGCTATAAGCGAAATACCACTTCGCCCGTATGCAACATTCCTTGCAAAATTCTACGCAACATTTTCCGACCTCGCGTTTCTCTAGCTAGCTCTAAGGACTCTACCGCCGAAGATGACGGCCTCGGCCTGGGGCCTGCGCTGGGAGGTTTGGGCGGCAAACTCCGCGCACTGGGCGCCAACGCCAACTCGGTGGCAATAATCGGTCACATACTCAGCGGCACTCTCCGATATAGAGTGCACGTGAGGTTCGCCAGGGTAGTGAGGCGGCGCCGCGCCGCGCCCGAGCCTGTCCCTGATAGGAACTGCGCCTGCCTGTGTGCCCTGTACACTCTGGCATTTCCCGCCATTTCGGCCGGTCGCACTTTTTGCGCGGCACGGTGAGGCGGGCGGGGCGGGGCGGGGCGTGGAGGCGACGCCTGGCGTGGCGCCGCGCTGCGGCGTTAGGCTCCCACAGCGAGGCGAGGCGAGGCGAGGCACGGCGGCGCGGCTGGCGAGACGCCGGTCGCTGGGGAGGGGAAGGGGGGTTAGACTCAGCTGGAGCTGCGCCGTGGTGGGGGAAGACGCCCGGGAGGAGGGGGCGGGGAGTAGGGGAGGGGGGGAGGCGTCGCCACGCTAGGCCGGTGGAGGGGGTGGCCCTCCCTCTCCCCCCCCCCCAGAGAGGGCCCCAAGCGGGGCGCTGCCGGGCCGTGCGAGGCCGGGCGGGGCCCCGCGCATAAATCGGTGCAGGATCAGCAATATGCGCCGCGGCAAGGACAGGGCGGGGCAGGGCGGGGAGGCGCAGGCCGCATGCAGGCAGGCAGCGCTGCTGGCTCAACCTACTAGAGAGACTCTCTCGCCCGGACCCATCCGAGCAGGGCGCCTACAAAGGGCAGAGCGGGACGGGGCGGGGCGGCCACGACGCGCTTCCTGTCACGTGCGGCCGCTCACTTAGGACAGAAATGCGGGCGGCGCAGCAGAAGCAGGCCTAATACTGCCGTGCCGGGCGGGCAGGGGGCCGTAAAGGGCCCAGGCGTTGTTGTTATATTAATATTGTGGTTGTTGTTTTTCCTGCATCCTTCCCCAAACAACTGCCCACCGCAGCACGGAGTGCAGCAGCACCCCGCCCCGCGAGCGTACGTGAGCAGCGCGCCGCGCCGCGCCGATACCGGAAACGGACTGACCCGTCACCGCCCCGGCGCGGCCGTATCCGCGTCCCGCCCCACCGCACAGGGAAGAGGGAGAGAGAGAGCGAGAGAGGGAGAGAGAGAGAGGACAGGACAGAGGTGTGCGGGGACAGGACGGCCGAGCAGGGCGCACGGGACGGGGCAGAGACAGTTGGACCTGCCTGGCCCTGCCCTGCCCTGCCCTGCCCGGCCCGGCCCTCCGCGCGCTATAAATACTCGTGTTTTGACACGGCACGCAATCTGTTTCTTGTCTCGCGCTCGCCGCTTTGTCGCTTTTGGCCTCGTTGGTGTCACGGCGGCGCGGCGGTGCGCGGCGCGACAGCTCGGGGCACATACGGCCCGCTCCGCGCCGGAGGCCGGAGGACAGAGCGGGCTGGGGTAGCAGGGTGGGGTGTGTCTGGACGACGGGGCAGGGCGTTCCACGACCACCATGTGGCCATCCCGCACCCCGGGTATAGTGTTTGCGATCGGTCAGATACTGTCTGTTCCCGACTGTCTCCCGTCTCTCTCCCACTCACTTGACACGCATGAGGGTGAGAGAAACAGAAAGACAGTCGGAGTCGGGTGAGCCAGTATCGAGGGGTCACTTCGAAAAATCAATGTAAGGCACCCAAAAAAAATCACTTGAAAACTAAAACCGCGAATTACGTTAACTTTTTCCGATAACGTAAAATACCGAGCCCGAAATGCACTCCAGGCGCGCCCGGGCGCGCCGTGCTTGACGAAGGACTAAGCCGGCGTCGCGTCGCCGGCGTCCTCTCGCACGGAATCATGGGAGGGAAGGCCAAAGCTCCTGATTGGTTGTTAGCTTTCAGTAAGGGGGGACTGGGGGGACTTCGCATCGGACCAACGGTGGGATTTATTCAAAATCGGAACTCTAGAGGACCTTCGTTTTCTATTGGGGAAAAATCATGAGTGATCCGTGATCCCTCGGCAGCGCTGAACCTGCTCATCGCGACTTTCTTGCTTTCTACCTTACGCCCTGCGGGTGAGGCAGCCGCACGCGCGGCATCCCGTGCTAGGGACCACGTGACCGCACCGCGCCCGCTCTCCTGCCCCGGCCACGTGGTCCCGGCCCCCGCTGTGCGCCGCTGTGCGGCAAAGTGACCCGCCCCGCCGCGCCCCGCCGCGCCCCTGCCGCCGCTGATGGGACCGTGCATTGCGAAACGCATCACGCGACGCCGAGGCGTCCCCACGGGCCTCACCTCACCGCGGCCACAGCAGCGCCGTGCTAGCCGAGTCGAACGGTGCAGGCGGCCGCGTCCGGAGCAAGGACGAGACACGCACCGGCGTCGTGCGGCATGGGCTCGATTTGAACGGGATGCGCAAATGTCGAAGTCGCACGGGGCGCGGGGCCCGCGGGGCCGGACCTCGCTCGCCGCGACATGCTGGCCGCGCTCCCGCAGGACGAGTTTATTCAGTGGCGACAGGGCGGGGCGGGGCGGGGCGGGCCGACCGCAGCCGCCACTCGATTCCCACGCGGCGCCGCCGCCCCGTCCCGTCCCGACCCGACCCTATACCTTCTCCATTATTCCCGCGCCCTTCCCACCACTCCCGGCCCGGCCCGGCTCCTCCAGAGGTCTCGGATTTCGAACTGGGAGCAGAGAAGGGCTCCGCGGGACCTACGGTCGTCGTTTTGGCGGCTGGCAAAAAAAAACTTCGGGGAGCCATACTTTCGGTGAAGAATTCGATGGGAAGACGCGACGCGGGGCGGGGCGGGCGGGGCTGCTTGAGCACGATGGAGCTGAGCCTCGCCTCATCTGTCCAGCAGGACTATAGGGTTCCTGCCACGAGGCCCCGCCCCACCCTGACCTCTGCTCGGTCCTGCACGGCCTCGGCTCTGCCCCCTCCACATGCCATGTGCATGCCGGCTGCTCTGGACCAGATTGCAAATCCCCCTCCCGCCCGTCCCCTCCCCCCATCGCGTATGCCTCTTAACCCTCCACCGCCACCCCCCGGCAGCAATAACTGGGAACAATGGGGCACACCATGGCAGCACAGAGAGGTCTCCACTCGGCTCCGCGCGGCCACGAGCCCAGCCCAGCCCAGCCCGGCCCGGGGCGACAAGGGGCCCAACCACACCGCGATCACAACTCCTCTCCTCACCCGAGGGTATCAGCCGACCAGGACGACGGGGATCACAGGGACAGGGCGGGGGAGGGAGACCCTTGGATCTTCTCGTGCACCGCGGCACCGCGCCGCGGCCGCGCCAGGGCCGGAGCCGACGGTCGCATGAGGGGAGGGGAGGGGAGGGGAGGTGTGTGGAAGGCACCTGACGGAACCGGCGTAGCGTGGCGTGGACTAGCGTAGCGTAGCGTCCCGTGCGTGAGTCGGCATAACTCAGTCATGTCGAGCGACAGCGTCAAAAATACATGCCCTCTCGATTGTAGACGCGACGCACGCTGTGAGCAGAGGCATTATAGAGGCATGCGGGCGATTTCGATAAAGACCACAAACGACTTTGGGAGAGGGGCGGTGTGTGTAAGGAAGGGAGGGGGTGGGGGTGGTGCGGAGCATGGAGGAGATACAGAATGGCTTTAATTACAAGCGGCCGATGCAGATCACATGGCGATGGCGTGAGTGTGCCTCGAGGGGAAAACAACTCTAAAAAAAATTTTTTTTTTAAAAAAAACCGTTCAGAAAAATTTAGAAAAAAATCATGAAAATTCACAAAAAATTCACAAAATGAGTACAACAAAATTCAGAGTTGTTTCCCCCTCTGTGTGGTTGGTTGTGCCACCCAGCTGCCTGGAGGAGAGTATCCCCCAGCTCCAGGGCTCCAGCTGTATCCCTTTGTGTCCGAGCCGCGGTCCCCGGTCCCACCCGCCAGATCAGCTCCAGCGCCACCATCGCCATGCCCGCCTGAACTATGAAGCAATACAAACTTCTGACAGGAGACGCTTCCTCTTCCTCCTCCCCGGCCCGCCGGGAGGGCGCTCCGCCGCCTCAGCATGAGCGCCTCAGAGCCCCGAGCCCCGCATCGCCAAGTCCCCTAAGCGGTTTGTTCAAACTGTAATCGACGCCCCAGCATCTCCGAGGACAAAGAGGGCGGAGGAGGAGAGAGACAGAGAGGAAGGAGGAGGAAGGATAAAGAGAAATAAGAGAGGGAGCGGCGACGGGCGCGGACGGACATCTAGTGCTGCGCAAGGAGAAGTATGAAAAGGGATGAAACTAGCCACTGGGAGCAGTTATAAAAAGAGACACTGGGTATCACTTCAGTCACTCTAGTTAGGTCAGGGAAGCTACAACAACAACAAGAACAGCGCTGGATGCTGGTTGATTTGAAGCAAAAGTATAGGAGCTACTGCGACTTGGAATTAGGTGATTGGCGCCGCCTGCCCCGCCCCGCCCCGTGTCGCAACCTATGTGCCGACCATCATCAGCTTCGCTATCTTCGTACGGACCTGGCGGGGCGGGGCGGGGCGGGGCGGGGCGGGGCGGGGCGGGGAGCGGGCAGCGGGCCTAGCAGTAACGCCATGCACGGTTCGTTGCCCGGCCGGCCCGGCCCGCCCCGCCCGGCCCAGCCCAGACAGTAGGCATTGGCTCGTGACGTTTGCTCTGCCTGCCGCGCTTGCGCCGCTGCCGCGTCATGGCAGATAATCTCTGACGCTGCTCCCCGCTCGTCCTCATGGCAAACCCAAGGGCCAGAGGGGGGGGGGGGGGAGGAGGCAGCAGGCCAGGCACCTGCGCGGCCCGCGTCAACCGCGACAGAAACAGAGAGAGAGAGGTGCAGCAGCAGCCCAATACCCGCTGCAGATGCAGGGCAGCGTCTGTCTCACTCTGCTGCTAGCAGGTGCCCGCGGCGCGACGCGGCGGGGCGGGGCGGGTGCTACACTCATTCCCATACTGTCCTGAGCGTGCGCGTGGTCGGGCGTGGCAGGGCGGGGCGGGGCGGGGCAGGGCGGGGCGGGGCGAGGCGTGGCGTCGCGCCGGCGCCTCTGAGCAAACGTGCGCGCGCAGCGTCAGCCGCGCCCCGCCCCGCCCCGCCCCGCCCCGCCCCGCCACTCCACCACAGCCACCCGTGTAGTACACACACACGCGCGCTACGCGATCACACGTTCGTGTTCAGCCCTTGACACAGTGCGTCAGCGCGCTGCAGTGCCAGCACTGCGCCAGAATCCACAAGGATCACCACCGTTCGCACACTGTCTGCCAGTGTTGCCAGAAAAGAAGGCAAAACCCGTCCAACACATAGATGTGTGGAGCAGTCGGTTACGCCTGCATACTAGGCAACAGCTACACATTTGTGCAGAGGAATGGCCTAGTAGGCAGGCGAATACCGACCGCCCAACACAGCTGTGTGTTGGGGTGCGTCCCAAATTTCGGCCGCATGGCCGGAACCATAGAGAAACCATAGAGTTTCTCTATGGTCGGAACGGCCGGAGCGAGAGAGACAGATACGCACAATTCACATGGACGGCGCGGCGGCCGTACCGGCCATACCGACCAAGAATTGGGACGCACCCTTGAGCGGGTTTCGACTACTTTTCTGGCAACACTGCTGTCTACTCTTTGTTTTGCTAGGTATTCGCCGGTAAAAATATCTGAAAAGGCCGCTCAATAAGCTGAAAGGTGTAGCGGTGCGTTCGGACCGCATTTACGTTTCTAATTGAGACGCAATGCTCCAGGAGGTGGAGCAGAAGACGAAGCCTTTCCGTCAGCGGACGATTTGGCGTAACTCGATCGCGTTAAGAATCATGTTCTCGGCCCGGTCTGGCCTGGTCCCGGTCAGCCCGGCCCGGACGCTTGGAGACCCAACCGCGGGGACCGACGACGGAGATACGAAATTCGACACCAGCATGACCAAGCCGAGCGCGCCGGGCAAGGCAGAGCCTTGCCACCATAGAGGTAGCATGCTTGCCACACGGTATCACGTAAGGCGAACATGACGGTGGCGGCGGGAGGAGGACAGGAGCGCGAGGGGGCGGGGGGTGAGCGGGGCGGGGCGGGGAGTCTAATAGGGTGATAAGAGGCGCTCCCGGCCCAGCCCGGCCCAGCCTACCCTCCCCTCTCGGCCCCGCCCGACCCGGCCCGGGTGGAGCACGTCGGGCTCAGCCCGCAGGTGGGTCGAAGAGGGAGGAAGAAGGGCAGGGCTCAAGAGATAAAATCAAACCAAATCGGTCAGTACTTCTGAGGCGAGGATAGCTCATACAAAATGTGTACAATCAGGTTTTTGAATGAAGATTTTATTTTAAATTTTGAAAATTTTGGTTTTGATTTCTCTTTCCATTTTTCTAGAAAAATTTCTGTCATCGTTTTGATAAATTATGATATCGAACGCCAATTTCTGAATTTTATTCAATTTTATTTCCATTTTTTTTTCTCGATTTTTTTTTGTTTCTTATATTTTGATTTTATTTGAATTTTACTGTTTTACTTTTTAAAGGATTTTTTGGGGGCCGTACAATGGTTCTTCGACCCCTCCCCCTTGAATCAAACCGAATCGGTCAGTTAGCTGATCGTCCGCACCGCGGAGCCCCTGCCTGCCCCTCAACGCGCTGCGACTGCCCACGCCCCTGACAGGGTTAGGACGGTGGACGGACAGACAGGCCGGCGCGCCGTGGCACCGCGGGAGTGGAGTGGCGGGCGGGAGGGGCGGGGCGGGGCGCGCGGGCCGACGAGACGATCGTCCCAGCGCCCGGCGTACGTCGTGCAGCGCACTCATGTTTCTCATTTACGGCAGCTCACGCACCCGATGCAAATGCTCTCGACACTGCTCCTCACACCTTAACGCCCGGCCCGGCCCGGCCCGGCCCGGCGCAGAAAATATACGACAGGAACGCCCGGCTCGGCCGGCCCATAGGCCCCTCGCCACTGGCGCGAGCGGCACAGGACCGCGGCGGCAAAAGCAGCAGCCGCACAGGAAACTGATTCAGAAGAGCTCGCTCTCCTCGCTCTCTCTCCCTCGCTCCTAGACGGCAGAACCCCATGAGTGCGAGAGAGACAGGGCGAGGAGAGCGCTCTTCTGAATCAGCCTGCAGCATACCGTGCCGCCGCCAGCGCCAGCCGCGTACGCCACGCGGCACGACCGCGGCCACCACGAGGCGCGTCCGCCCAGATATCGACGGTCCGCGCCCAAACGCCTGCGGCGGGGTGGGGCGGGGCGAAGCGCGGCGTGGTGGGGCGTGGCGTGGCGTGGCGTGGCGTGGCGGGGCCGGGGAGGGATAAAAGGGCGCACCAGTCGATGCCAAGTAGGGTAGGGGGCGGCAGCGGCCAGGCCGCGGCGCTGCGTCCCCCGCCCGCCACGCCCCGACCCGACCCGCCAGTGTCACATCTCACACTACGGACCTCCTCCGGACCGCCCAGGAGCGAGCCAATTGCATGGCCTGGGCCTGGACCTCTAATAAAGCAGAACAGGAGCTGCGCTGGTTGCGCTACCGGCCCAGTCGAGCTCGAACATCGTGTGCCCCGTGCCCCGCCCCACATGGTCGGCAGGCCCAGCCCAGCCCCGGCCCAGCCGGAAGGCCAAGGCTGGAGGAGAGTGGGACCAGGTAGGAGGAGAGAAGAGGAGAGAGAGAGAGAGAGAAAGACGTGCCATGTGACCGGGGCGGGGCGGGGCATGGCAGGGGCCTGGCGACAGGACTGCAGAACCGGAGCAAGAGGGATAATGAAGCGTGGGAGAAACAGGAGGAAGGAAGAGAGGAAAGGGGAAGAGCGTCGGACCGGGCCCGGGCTGGGCCGGAGAGGGCACAGTGGGTACAGGCATGCTTTGGACGGGTCCGCACCCGCGCCAACCTCGCAAACTCGACCTGGCGACGGAGTGGCTCGGCGCGGCGCGGGCGCGCCGGGTCCAGAACAAGTGCCGTCCATCGGACCTGCCGACCTGCCGCCGGCCCAAACGTGTCCGATGGGGGCAGCGGCGCTGCGTGGGGAGGAGGTCTGACCGCATTCGGAAATTGAACCAGTCAGGGTCAGGGCCTTATTTTGTCTGATGTTCCTGGGCTACAGCTGCTAAGCCGGCCGGCGGCCGGCCCGGCCAGTCGTGAGCCCTCCTGCTGCCCGCAGAGGTCAGGAAGGTCCTCCTGACGCACAAGTGCGGCCCTTCTTCCTGCCTCGTGGACTCGCGCTGCTGCTGCTGCTGCTGGCCCAACTCGCTCGATATGAAAATGAATGAGCGGTTGTGTCTCGCCGGTCTCGTCCCGTCGCACTCCCTCCCCCTCCTCTCCCCTCATGTCGCTCTTGAGCGCAAGGCGGGAGGGAGGAAGGGGGTATCGCGGGGCGTAGCGGGGGCGGGGGGACGGGCCGGGCCGGGGCCTCATGGGCCTTCCTTCCTTAGCCTGCGGGGGCCGAGCTGGCAACAGTGCCACACAGCAGACAGAACCAGCCCGACGAGCAGCTGAGGCGCGGTGCGGTGGCGTGGCGTGGCGTGGCGTGGCGCGGCGTGGCGTGGCGTGGCGTGGCGTGGACGACGCCGGGCCCAGAGGGACGGCACGGGACGGGACGGGCCGTAGGTTCGCGAGAGAATGAAGACCCGCTAAAGCGCCTCTCCCTCCGAAACTGGCAATGAGTGAGGAAGAAGAGAGAGAGCGGCGCTGAGCACGGCGTTGTGGCGGAGGACGGCCGCGTCCGTCAGGTCGACAGGACGGCGTCATCTGCACTTAGGCCCCTCCAGCCACAGCCTGGCCTGGCCCGCCGGGCCGACTCGTCGCAGAGCGTTCCCGGAAGTCTGTCAGAGCGCCGACGTCTCAAGGTCACCAGGAGAGCGGAGAGGGGAGAGGGGGGAAAGGAGAGAGGCTCGTTCACCGGGTCGAGCGACCAGCGACCAGGCCCCCCGGACCTGGACCTGGGGTCGGGCAATCATCGTTGTGGACGCGACGGGACGGAGACGGAGTGACGTCCAGCCGCGAGGGGGCGGGGCGGGGCGGGGCGGGGCGGGGCGGGGCGTGACCGGCGCGGCGGGACCGACCACACCTCAGCGGCGTCACGTGGGGCGGGGCGGGGCCGCGTGGGGCTCGGCGCAGCAGCTCCGAATACATTGTGCGCCGCGCATCAACAAGCGCACGTCTCCCATTCTGAGGACGCGAGTCGAGCCGCGCGCGAGTCAGACGCGCCCCTCCTCCCCTCGCCCCGCACCCCGGCCGACCACGAGGCGCACAACACCACGCAGAGGCGCGCCGCATCCGTCGCCTTGTTTTAATTTTTCTCTCAATTAATGTCACGTCCGCTCCGCGATGTAGCCTTTGTTTCAGAACGGCGCGCGCTGACAGCTCAACTGCCCTGCCCAGTGCCCAGGGGCCTCAGGGGCCTGAGGCCTAAGCGCTGCTGCTGCTACCGTCTGATTCAGAAGAGCGCTTTCGTATCTCCGTCCTCGTCGCGAGCATGGGTCTCGGCCAATAGGAATGAGTGAGAGGGCACTACAAAACGATCTTCTGAATCTGGTGGGCTGGTCCCCACCCCACCGCGCTACGACGCGTTGCCACGCCCTGCCAGGTGTAGCACACTGGCGGGGAGTTGACAGAGGCTGGGGCTGACTGTCCTGCGCGGCCCTCGCTCTCGCTCGCTCTCTCTCTCTCCCCCACCCCCTCAGAACTCGGGGACAGAGCCAAGCCGGTCGTTACCTTCAGCAATCGCGTGCACATGTCATCCCGCCGTACGCACGCATGTGCACCCCCCCCCCCCCCCTCCCGCAAGATAATCTTCGTCGACTTCCCTCCGGGTCGAGAGCTCCGGGGTTTACCCCCGCTATGGCAGCGCACCACCCCCGAGGGCGTAAGTCGTGCAGTTAGACGGGACGGGGAAGCAGACGACGAGGAGCGACCATCCTCCCCCCCCCCCCTCCCCCAGGCATCCTGCCGCCCCCGCCCACCCCGACCGGAAGGCCTCCGCCGGTATAAATCTGCGTAACACACACACACACACACACACACACACACACACACACACCAAGCGGCGCGGCGCAAACAGGACGGCATTTCTTTCTTGACCAGCCGCCGCGCACCGCGCTACCGAAGCAGCCGGATGCGGCTTGTTCATCCGGAATGTTTTAGTACCCGCGGAACGACAGGGGTGCGCGGTGCACTGCGCTGGCGGGGGTGCTAATCCTGCTGCTTCCAACACTCTCGGCTTCCCTCTTGCGTATGAGGCGAGGGGGACACAACTCTGAATTTTGGTGTACACATTTTGTGAATTTTCGTGAAGTTTTGTGATTTTCTATAGAATTTTTGAGAAGTTTTACTTGAACTTTACCTTTTTTTTTGATGGGGGGATTTTCCCAAATTTTCCTCAATTTTTCAGAATTTTCCTGCTTTTTACCGGAATTTTTGTAAATTTTGTATTTTTTTCTAAATTTGCTGGTCACTGCGCGCTACCGTGCCATCTCCGAGGGGTAAGGCCTTGCATCACCGCAGGCCGCGGGGCCGCGGAGGCGGGTGGCGCGGCAGCAGCTTACATCTCTCCTACCTCCCGGACGGAGACACAACCGTGCATCGGCACCGAACGGAGGGCGAGGCGAGGCGAGTCGAGCACGCCGTCGACGACACGACACCCTAACCGCTCCGGACATTACGTCTCCTCAGAGCGGCGACAAAAAGGGAGGGGGGAGGGGGGCGCGACCGCCAGCAGCCAGCAGCCCGAGCACCACCACCACCACCACCAACCCGCTCTAACATCTTTTTTATTCCACCCCTTTTCTCCCGCCTGGCCCAGCCAGGCCGGCGGTCCTTGCGACACGCTGAGGGTGGCAGGAGGCGGGTGGAAGAGACGGGCGGGGCGGGGCGGGGCGGGTCAGGGGGAATGAAAGGGGAGCTCTTCCTGGTCGGATGAGCAGAGCAGGACCCATTCCATTCCAAAAATTAAGACAAGGCCGCGCCGCCGCGCCTCGGAGCCGGAGCACCGGAGTAGGAGTAGGCTGACTGGCCTAGACCAACTGAGGAAGGGGAAAGAAAGGAAGGGGGTGGTTTTCACCACGGCGACGTGACCTCTACACGCCCTCGCTCAGCCTCAGCCTCCCCCGCTCCGCTCCAACTGAAGATTCATTTAAATCGCATTTTCATTTTTTTTCCCTGAGCCTCGTCCTTCCTCAAACCACCGCGGCTCCCTAGACGAGACCGCGTGCGGCGGCGGCGCGGACCTCTTGTGAGAACGGCTAGGCGCAGGCGCGCGAGGAACGGCGTGGGCGGACCATCAAAACTAGAGAGAATAGCGACTCTCCTCCAGTCTCTCTAATCCAAACCCAAGAGTAAGCTGGGTAAGATGTTACCTCGCCATCACTGTACGGCCGCCCCGCCCCGGCCCGGCGCAGGCCTGCCCGACCCGCCGAAGTGTGTTTCCAGTTAAATGGAGCGAGAATCGATTATCGCATTCCGAGTCGTTAGAGAGAGATAGCCATCCGGGCGGCCCCGCCGTGGCGTGGCGTGGCGCGGCGCGGCGGAGTGATAATCTCGCCCTTCCGACAACGCAAGCAGCAGCAGAGAGACACCGGGTAGAGAGAGGGACGGCGCGCGCGGCGGGCCCGGCCGGGACCGGGCACATGGAGAAGCCTGCTCCCACTCGGCCCTGCTCCGCTAACCGAACCTCCGCGGGCTGGCCTTGCGTCCGGCACCTCGCGCCTCGCACGCCCTGCCTGTACAACTCTCTAGCTGCGCTGTGCTGTGCAAGAAGGACAGCGATACTCGAGTAAATCCCCGAAATAAGGGCACACCGAACCACGACCCGCCTCGCGGCCGCGACACGGACCGAAATAGCGCCCCTATGTCCCTGTCCCGCACCAAACCCCGCGAGTTCATTTGTTTTTTCAACCCTGTGTTTTTATTGTTTTTCCATTCGAAACCCGATCTTTAATCGCCCCACCAATAGAGAGGGCGCTGCGGGCGAGATGGTCGACGGGACGGGGCCAATATCGGGCGGGGTGGGGTGAGGTGGGGGTGGACCTGGCGCGGGGTGCCGAGCCGGACACACAGCCGGGGGTAGAGGTCTGAGGCAGTCTGAGGGCTGCAGGGTCTCCTGGGCGGGGGTGGGCAGGCCGGGGCAGGCCGGGCACTGTAAGGCCCCAATGTAAGCCGCTCGGTCGATGCTGTGCAATGAACAGCATATGTGGGACAATGAAGGCGGAAGAGAGGAGGAGGAAGGGAGATGGGCGGGGGGGGGGAGGGGGCGGAGAACGAGGAGGGCGTCAAGAAGAGCGGGTATAAGGGCCGCTCGCAGTCGGGCCGAGACGAAGGAAGACGAAGAGGAGGAGGAGGAGGAGGAGGAGGAAAATGAAAGAGATGGCAAATGATCACATGGGGCGCATTATCGAGGGGCGAGGGGAGAGGTGAGTGGAGGGGGGGGGGTTGGGGTGAGTGGAGGGCTGGCTGCAGGGCGCGGGGCGATGTGCCCTATCTCGCGCGCGCACGCGAGCGGCGCGGAGCAGCCAGCCGGGGGCGGCAGCAGGGCGGCAGCAGGGCGGAGCAGGAGCAGAGCGCCGACAAGATTCTACGGAAAAAGAATTAGCCTGGATGTGCATTACGTAAGTGGAGTGGCCGGGCCGGGCCGGGCCGGGCCGGGCCGGGCGGGGCAGGACTGGGGCGTGGCGGCCGTAGCGTCGGAGCGAAGCGCGGGTCCGCCCCGCCCCGCCTCACCGCGGACAAGTAAGCCGGCAGACTTTGCCGCCGGCCAGCCGGCAGCGCAGGGGCCCAATCAGCCGTTTGCAGGATCAAGGCCGGCCCGGCCTGGCCCACAGAGACTGCCAACGGCGCGTCGCAACGAGGAGAGGGACAACAAACGCCTCGCCTGTTCGATGGTTATTTGTAAGCATCGGTGCGATAAGTATTGAATAATACACAGCACTCGCATACAGTATCACAAACAATAACAAACCGTTACGCGCCTGGTCATTCCCTTATCGCAATGGCGGGCGGCCGGGCCGGGCTCTGGGGCCGGGTCGTCGTAAACGTCGTGTCAGCGCTCCAATAACGACGTGGCGGGGCGGGGCGGGGCGGGGCGGGGCGGGGCGGGGCGGGGCGGGGCGGGGCGGGGCGGGGCGGGGGCGGCCTCGGCGGAAAGCCTCTGCCTTGGCTAGGCGTCAGTGCAACCGCCGCGATGGCTGAATCCGGGGCCTCAGCTCAGCTGGCAGGTCAGCCAGTCCCGGCCCCGGCCCCGGCCAGGACACACCCTTAGGCTGGACTCTAGGCTAGGCTATGGTGGAGACGTCTGCCAAATCCCAGGAAAATAAAAAGTTGTAGCAACCTTTAGATAGTTGGATCAGGGACAACAGTAGAGTTATATGGTAGAGGGTGTGCTGACCGATATTTCAGTTGACAAAATTACATATTATTTCCCAAAATATATTTATGTTTGTTCCTGAGAAAACCATGCGATGGATAGTGCAACTTTTCAGATGAAGACGGCCCCGCGCCGGGCTGGTACCCCGCCCGTCCCAGGCCCCTCAAGGCCTCGGCTGGCCTCGGCCACAGCTCGGTCAGCTCACGCGGTCGCGGCGAGGCCCTGCGGCCCGACCGGCCCGGCCGCAGCGCCGCCCCGCCTCACGCACGAGTATCAGGTTCGGCTGGGCTGGCCGGGGCCGGGGCCGGGGCCGGGGCAAGGATCACATGGTCGTGCTGAGGGCCCCTCCCGCGGGGCACCCCCTGTGGCCCCCTGCTCCGGTCTGGCCCGGCCGCCGCCTCGGGTCCCATCGGCTGCCATTCAAGCCTCGCAACGCCACGTCACACGTCACCCACCGCCAGAGGACTCGTGCCACTCTAAAACCACCATAACACAAGCTATCTCAAAGCAACTCTGAAATTATTGAACACCTTGTAGTTCAGAAAAAAATAAAGAAAATTCCGAGAAATTTGGGAAAAATCAGAGTAATTCAGGAGATATTAAAAAAAATTAAGGAAAATTTAGAAAAATTCACAGAAATTTAGATAAAATTCAAGCAAAAGTTTAAAAAAAAAAACAGTAAAAATTAACAAAAATTCTGAATATGTATACACCAAAATTCAGAGTTGTTTCCCCCTCGATTACAGAGAACGGATAAAGAAAAACAGCACGAATAACAAAAGGCGTATGATTGGTCATGCGGTTTCCCCTTTCCTTGTCCATCAGTAGTTGAGGCGATCGACCAATCACGGCACGGGCCCTTTAGTTTTTCCTGCTTTTCTTCCTTACCTGTTTTCTGTGATGATAGCTTACTGAGTGCGGCATGTCCACTTATGAATTAAAGCATGAGGGATGCAAAATTCTCGCACTAAATATTTTTATGCAGCTTTCAATCCTCTGCCAGAATACATTTTCTGGGTAGAGAGATACCTGTACAGTCCGGCCCGGCCCACCTCGCCCGCCCGGGTGGGCGGGGCCGGCTACCTGATTAACGACTAAACGCCGCCACCGCCTCCCATCCGTTATTTGTTTCAAAGAGGTGTGAAGTAACCCAACCGTGGGGGGCCCAGAGGGCTAGGGAGGGGGGAGGGGGGGGGGTAGGAAAGCAGATTGGAGATAGCGGGTGAAGCTCCACTGGGCTCCGCTATCCGGGGGAAGCACCGAGCGCTCGGCTCGACGCAACCAAGCTGAAAATCATCAACGCTTTATACCTGGCGCTCGCACGCCACGCACGCACCCAGGCGCGCATTAGCACGCGTTATGGTTGTAGCATCGTTACGCCTGGCGCGCCCCGCCACGCCACGCCCCGGGGCAAACATGCGCGGCACGCAAGAGTCTGAGAAGCTCGGTACTGTACCGACCCAGCAGGGCGCGCCAAGGCGCCAGCTGTACTGGAGCGGCAGAGCGGGCGGTGCGAGAGGGAGCGCGGCGCGAGTAAACGCGAGCCGAGGACAGGACGGCACGAGGGGCGGGCGGGCGGGCGGGCGGGCGGCAGGGGGCAGCTGATCGAGAAGACGCCTCGCGCCTCGCGCCTCCCCCTGCACCCTGCAGGATGAGGCCAGGCCGGGCCGGGCCGGGCCGCGCTACAGCAGAGCTCATGACGGCGCGTAAACCGACTCTAACAGGTGTCTTCCTCATCACCTGCGCAGCGATCCTCATCGCCATCCAGCATCGCCCCAGCCCCCTCCCCGACAGCAACTCCACGTCACCGTGTCCCACCAGCAGCGACGCGCCTCCAGCAGAGCGATTCCGGTGCACGCCCTCCTCGCTGTTTCTCTCGCACCCATACGGCGTACCTCATCAGTGCGAGACAGACAGAGCGAGGAGGGCGAGCATCGCGGAATCTCTCTGCAGGCCCGCTGCGGTACGCTACCGCAAGAGCGCAGCGCCTGACTGGCGTACGTCGTAGTGATCTGGACGTCGAGCCTGGCCAGGCCGGGCTGGGCCCGGAGCAACCACCCTAGACCAGGCCGGCGGCGGCGATGCGACGGCAAGGACATGCTAATGAAGGGTTGAGGGCGGCCAGCCCCCTCCGCCCTGCCATCCTGCAGGTGCAGAGGATGGCAGGGCAGGGCCACTTTGTTTTATATGAGGGCCATCGGCAGGTCACGGCGGGCCGGCCGGGCAGGGCCGGGCCGGGCCGCGCGGGCCCCCACCCCACGTGCAGCACCCGGCCTTATCAGTGACGAATATCGGATATGTCTCCCCGTCCTGCCCCGCCGAGCTACAAACCTCTGCTCGGCCGCCAGGGCCGTGCCGCCACAGAGTTGGTATAGTATATGGGGCGAAGATGTCGGCGGGACACGGCACGGCACGGCACGGCACGGCCGCCCCGCCGGGCCCGAGCCCGGGCCGGCGCCGTGGCGACACAGATAACAGTGATAAGGCGGTTAGGTTAGGCGGTGAGCGGCCCCGCTCCGCTCCGCTCGGCGCCGGGCAGCCCCAGGGCAGCAGGAGGAGGAGGGCCGCCTCCGCCTCCATTCATGACTCGCGCGCCGCGCCCCGCCCCGCTGTGCTCTCCATGGCCGCGGGACGTACAGTCAGGCTAATTGGGTGGCCTTGGCGCTGAATAACTCTCTTCCCCTACACACTAGCACACATGGAGCACACTGGGGAGCATTGGCCAGCGCACGCAAGCACGCACGCGCAGGCATTCGATTGTTCGATAACCCCGGAAGAAGGGGACAAGGAGAAAGACTTATGAGAGCTTTATCACGGGAATCAAGAGCGCGGGCGGGGCGGGGTGGGGCGGCGACCCGGCAGCGCGGCCGGGCGGGGGAGGGGAGGGGAGGGGTGGGACGGCCGGGCCAGGCCGTACGACGTACGACTATCTCCGCGGGTCGCGGCCCGGCCCGGCCCGGCCCGACGCGACCGGCCCAAAGACATTATTTCACTTCCAGAAGTGTGAATGTGACGCGTCGTACTGCTGCTGCTGCTCGCAGCCCATGGCCGCGCCCGGACCGCCCTCCCCCACCACCTTCCCCGTCGTCAAGACCCTGCCCTGCCCGCCTCGCGGAGCAGGGCGGGCCGCGCGCCCTTCCGCTCCCCTCGATATTATAAACTCATTTTCATTAGAGCGATGGAGCGGGCGCGGCTGGCGCGTGCCCTAACGTGTCGGGCCAACAGCGGCATCAGCAGCCGACTTATACCAAAGAGAGCTTTTCTCGCCCTGTCTCTCTCGCACTCATGGGCTTCGCCGTCGGCAGGGGCGGGGCTGGCCCCTAAAGTGAAGCAGCCCGAAATTGTACCAAACCATTCGAATGGCACAACCGGTACACACGTAACGTGCGTACAGCTGTTCGAATTCCAGCATCCGCCAGTATGATAAACCATTGCGCCCAGAACCTGACAACACCGCAAGTCGGATTTTATCTTTGAGATTCGAAGTTTTTAGCGTTATTGGCAAGAACATTTTCTGCATTGCCACTATTATACTTGGGAAATTTGCAATGTCTGTTGGACTTTTCTTTTTTGAAACGTGCCCCAACTACATATTTAACCTACGACTTGCGCTGTTGCCAATTTGTGGACGAAAAGGTATATTCGCAATCATTCGAGCAACTTTTAAATGGGCACATCGCAACGGAGGCGGCCATCTTTGAAACCCACCCCGCGAATCGGGCAAGTCAGTCCCATCGAAATCGATAAACTAGAATTTGAGCACAAATACAATATCGATATCACTTACAACACATACCTTTCCTTTACGATGAGATGGCAGAAAAGCACTGATCGTCCACCAAACCATCTCACGAAGATTTAAAGAAAACTGCAGTTCAGTTCAGGCCCACCGCTCGCGAAACTATATTTCAACGGAAACTCAACGACCGACGACCGTTAAGGTTAGGAAAGGAAGTGGTAGGTACCAACTGCGCAAACTTAAATTGGGATTATAGAGCTGCCACTACCAACCTTTGAAATAAATCATGCAGAAAATGATTTTCGAAAATAAGAGTTTATTACAGTCATTGAATAGTTTTTAACAATTTTTCGATCAAAATTATTGATTTTCCGTTACTAATTTTCCGTGAGGATTGATATATTCACCGATCAGCTGTTCCTCCAGCCTACGTAGATACCTCACCTCAGCAGACGACGCAACGGATCCAGCATACAAGGTTAGATTTCGAATGAAAACTTCAGGGAATGGGCAAACTCTGAGAAAAAATCAATAAATCGTAATAACAAATGAACATGTATTTTCGCACCACATGACATATACGTCTAAAGAGTGTAACATTGCGAAATTCGGCGAAATTGAAGAAGCCGGCTGCATTACCTATTACTGATTTTGATAAGCGTATATGTGTATATACGCTGAACAACCTTGGGTCATTTGTGGCCTGGTTCTCTCAAGTCAAGTCAAGATTGCGACTTAATTCGTACAGCGGGGTGATTTCGAGCAGCGTTTCGTTGTATCCCGTCGCTCGCCCCTTATGGCCGTGCCCAAGATCCGTGCCCCATGAGTGCGACAAGAGCAGAGCGACGAGACCACAGAGCGGAATCACCCGACAGGTGATTTTCGTTTCTTAGGCCCAACGTTGCCTGTCACGTCACACTCGACCCTTTCGTCTCTCCAAGCCTTAGCGCACGGGGAAGCCGAAGAAGCCGTTCTGAAATTAAATCGGCGTGGGAGTCGCGGAGCAGGGGCGACAGTTTGCGCGGCAGTCCAGTCGGCTGCGCTGCTCCCCCTCCCTCCCGGGCAGGGCTGCACTGCACATTACCGACAGAGGCACGGCAGGCGCGGCGCGACGCAGAACAGGTCCGAAACGACCCCGCCTTCCCTTTTCTCCCTTCCGTCCCCTCCCTTCTCCGACCGTAAGGCACGCGGGGCGAGGCGGGGCGGGGACCGGCAGCAAATACGGCCGAAGGGGAATGACGACCTGCGGCGTAAAAAATGAGAAGTACAACCGCATATGGCAGAGGCCGGGGGCCGGGCCCGGGCCGGCCTGATGTCCTTGAACAGACCAGGCGACCGCTCTCCAGGACGAATTGCGCGTCCCTCCAGGAGCCCCCCGGGCCGGGCCCCGGGCGCGGCCGGCACGTGGGGTGCAGAGGCCCCGGCGGGGTGCCGGCCGGAGCAGTTCCCCGACCAGCCGTGACCCCAAGCCATTCGCGCCCTCGTGCCCCACCAGCGGACTGATTCAGAAGAGCGCTCTCCTCGCCCTGTCTCTCTCGCACTTATGGGGTGCGCCGGACAGGTGCGAGACAGCGAGGAAAGCGCTTTCCTGAATCAGTCTGCCAGTGTTGCCAGAAAAGTAGGCAAAACCCGCCCAACACACAGCTGTGTGGAGTGGTCGGTATTCACGCATCCCTCCCCTCTAGGCCTTGTAGGCCAGGCGAGAACACCGACCGCTCCACACAGCTGTGTGTTGGGCGGGTTTTGTGACTACTTTTCTGTCAACACTGCAGTCTGCAGCCCCGTCGAACGAGCGAGGACAGTCGCCAGTTGCCTTGCCGGCTGATTCAGATTCAGAAGATCGCTCTCCGACCTCTGTCCTTGTTGTACCTAAAGCGGTGCCCAATGTTCGCCATTTGGTAGTTCCCCATGTGTGCGACGAGGACAGGTGCAGGAAAGCGATCTTCGGAATCAGTCGTCTGACGCGCGCAGGCCCCGAAGGCCCTGCAGGCCCTGCCCGCGCATGCGCCGCTGCTGGCGACATAGCAGGGTCCTGAACGCCTGCCAAACGCCGAGGAATTAATCCAGCAGCCTTTCGTTAAGTCGAGCGGTGCACAGCGCGTGTGCGCCGAGTGTGCGTTAGGGGAGGGTTATTTCGGGACGCCCCATTATGACAAATTAGGCCACGTTTAACAGGGTATGCGGGTGGGGAGGGGCTGGGGAAGCGGGGAGAGGAACACCGCTTCCTCGTCGTCGCGGCGAAAGGCCGGTATCGTCGTGAAGGCCCACTAATTCTTCGGCAATGCCAAAGCATGTCAACCTCATTTAAAGAATGTCACTCAAACGCCACCGCTAACCTCCTCCCGACGCGAAGCTCCGCCCCACAGGGCACCCCGCACCGCACCCCAGCCCCAGCCCCAGCCGGGCCGACGCCGACACGCCTGCGGCAGAGTGCGGTGCCAGGACTAGAGAGAACACACCGGGCCTAGACATGGGGCGGGGAGGGGCGGGGCGGAGCGGGGCGAGGCAGTGCCGCCAGCACCGCGCCGCCAGCCCCACCAGCTGTTCAGCACCAGCTGGACTGCCAGGGGGACCCGGCCCGCCCAGGACACACCACCGGGGACTCACAGAGAAAATAAAATCACAAGTCGGTTTTGCCTCCTGGTTTGTCATCTCAAAGCGGCGCGCACAGCTAGGGAACGTGGAAGTGGGGGGAAAAGGCAGATTACCGCTCCGTCCCGCGTCCGCCCCCCTCGTCATGCCTGGGGAGAGGGAGCGATGCAGCGTTTCGAAATATGAAAGCGAGAAAAAAGACGTGTACACACAAGTACCGAGAGAACAGAAAGATGACGTGAGGTCGCGACAGCAAAAAACAGAGACACATGTAGGCTGTAGGCACACCACCTTCCAGAAATATATCACACATACAGTACACTGCCAGACCAGCTGCATCTTATATTCCACGCTGAAGAGAGAAACTTTGGTGTCAATGTTGCGAGAAGGGTGGCACACATTTATTTCTTAATTGACCTTGGGCGGGCTGGTGGCCCGCGGGCCCCGGCATGGCCCGCCCCACCCCGGCCCCGGCCACAGCATCATGATGTCACAACGGCGAGCCATGCCGCTGCGGTGCTGGGCGCGGCGGCGTGGACCAATGCCACCGGCACGGCGCGGGCGCGGGCCACCCCGCTCCACCACGCCGCGTGACATGTGATTTTGAGGTTAGGGTCAGGCAGGGCCGGGCCGGGACGACGCGACCCTGCATTGATCTGCCCTGCCGTACACATCACGTGTCGTTATTTTAAGACGGTCACAGAGTGTCCTGGCCCCGCTCGGCCCCGCCCGGCCCCGCCCGGCCCCGCCCGGCCCCGCCCGGCCTGCGCGTACACCGGCGCGGCGCTACAGCAGAGCAGCCCCTGCGCGGCCCCGCCTGGCCCGGGGAAGGCCGGCCGGGGCCGGGGCCGGGGCCGGGGCCGGGGCCGGGGCCGGGGCCGGGGCCGGGGCCGGGGCCGGGGCCGGGGCCGCGGGGCGGGGGGACGGGGCGGGGGCGGGGCAGGCCAACGTGGGCCCCCGCGGCGCGGCCCCTGCCGGCGCGGCGGGGCGGTGTCTGCTGCTGCAAAGTCCTCTACTCTACGGTGAGTCTACTCATCCTGGTGTCGGGTCTGGTCGGCGGCGGGCTGCGCTGCGGAGGGGGCCTCAGCCTCGGCCCCGCCCGGCACGCAGCACGGCGATGTATGGCATCCCATTTGCACTTAGCACTGATCACGCACACACACACGCACAGACACACAATGCCGCAGCACTACTGGCGTGACAGCCACCACCACAGGTCGCACAGGCACAGCACCACCGCGAGGGGGAAGTCGACGACGGAGAGGTCGCTGGTGTGGGCACGGCGTCGCTCAGGATCATGACGACGGTTTGGATGCTGATGATGACACCCACCCTGGATCATTCGGCACTTCCGCCGGGGAAGCTCCGGCCAGGTTGACAACTCCGTCTTGCGGCGACTCCATCATCATGGTGCGTGGCGCGGCGCGAGGACTACGAGGACTACGTGCGCCCAGAGTGGCGCCGCTCGGCTCGACTCACTTCGACTCGACGAGCACGGCGCAGCGTCGCTCACACACACACACTCACGCAGCACGCGCACGCCGTCCCCGCCCTGAGACCAACACAGTACTAACGGAACGCCGCGGCACGGAGAGAATCGAGCCGCCCTCGCCTCCGCCGCGCCCCTCCGCGCCGCGCCGCGCTCCGCACGGCCCCGCCCCGCCCCGCCGCTCCCAAACGGTTTGGTTCGGCCCCCTCTGCGGGGCGTGGCGGCGCGTAGCGCGACGTACTTCGGGACTCTCCGACGCGGTCCCGAAGTAGAGACGCGGTGGTGGGGGCGGCGGGGGCCCGGCCGGCCAGGCCCCGGCGCTGCAGCAGGGAAGGACGGACGCCACACGGGGGAGGGGGACACATGATGCAGCACACCCCACCCCCACCCCCGCCCCGCGCCCCTCAGTGGTCTCCGCGGAATCGGAGCGCGGGCGATTTGAAAACGAGGGGGAAACAACTCATTTTTGAACACCACGTGACCCAGAAAAAATCAGAAAAAGTCAGAGAAATTCAGGGAAATACAGAAAAATTCACAAAAAGCTGGGTAAAATTCAATAAAATTTCACAAAAAAAAACAATAAAAATTATCAAAATATGATCACCAAAATTCAGAGTTGTTTCCCCCTATTTTGAAAAGCAGGATGTGCTGACAACGAGAGGTCAAGTCGCGCTTGTTGCCTGTTCACGCCGCGCGGCTTACAGCTACTCCCGGCTACTCCTCATGTGTCTACCCAAGGGCTCAAAAGTAAAGTGAGGTAATAAAAGATATGCGCGTCGTAAGTCATAAGCGTGGGTAATAGGGATCGCAGAAGGTAGAATCACACCTGGACAAAAGAAAATGCCTCACCAAACACCATTAAAGGGGTGTAACAGATATCAGCTGAGAGTAGATATTGAAAGATATTTATTTGAGAATATCAAAAGAGATGGTACATGTCACACATTATTAGCCAAAGAAAAAAGAAGAGTACAGAGAACAGGCAAAACAAGGAAAAGTTTTGAGACCAGGGGGATTATTCCAGATTATTCACTCGTACAAACAGCAATGAACAGAAACAGCTTTTATTACTAAGCTCTCTACTTTAAAACTTTTTTTCAACCAATTGTTTTTCTTACAAGATAATCAAGCAAAACCCAAGAAAAATACAACCACATTCAAATATTCAATAATTGTAGGGATAGCCGTGATAAAAAAATTCAATGTGATAAAAAAATTCAATGATAACATTTCAACATCAATAAACTTTCACTGACGTCAGCAAGAACAGAAACGCCACAGTTAGTGTCGTATGAACAAAGAAAACTGCAAGTAAACCATCCAGATATCAAACACACCAACAAATTGAGAGTAACAGATTGGAACTGATGTATGACCTCAATCTTTAACAGTAAATACTTAAATTGTAAAATCGAGCCTCTAGCAAGCATTTTACCAGCCAGCTCGCTTATAGACAGACAGCAATGTTGGCGAAGAATTGCATCTTTTTGCAGCAGCGCCCTTTGTCCAAGGGATAGTCGAGTTTGGATTAGGAGTTGCATTCAGGGAATAGTTACGATACATACCAAACTGAGCGTAGGTATTAGAAAAGCTGGCATCTTGAGGACGATATATCACCGGAACAGTATGAATACTTGGAGGAAGCCAGCCATAGTCCTGAGAGGTTCGTCGATACATTGGGTTTTGGCACTCCACTTGCACACCGTACCCCGAAAACCAATCTACACACCAAAGTACTAGCATTACAGATCCAAAAACCATTACCATACATGTACCCGATAAAATTCCTTCTTTCCCAACCAAAGTGCAGGCAATTCCCCCACATGCATGAATGACGTCAGGGTGGTGGCAGGGGGACACTTACTTGGGTTATCAAATCTTTTCGGCAAATTGTAAGTCCAGTATAAATCAGATGTCTTTATATGGGAAGAATGTGCTCCGCCTTGGACGCATTCAGGCATTTTACAGAGGAAAAACAGTTAAAGGAATTAAAAACAACACACCGCACACCTCAGGACATACACTACATACTCCAGCAACCCGCTTTAAACTGCGATCGTCACTTGTTTCGAGTCATGGCAACGGTAGCCATTTTGGTGTGGTGCCAATAAAGCTTGTATGTGAATGAAGCCGCAGGGAGGATTGCAGCGCATCGATTTATTTCAATCTAAAGTGATAACAAACAAAAATAAAATGGAATGGGTTGGCTTGAAAATATGTGCGCACTTTCATGTTTTGAACCATCCGCATAGTTTCTCCATGTCTTATTGGTAGAAAAGAACTATCTAACGAATAAATCAAACAAATGCACATCCAAACGCAATCCTCCGCGGAGCACTTGAAGTTTAGCAGGCAGGTATGTCGAAAGGAAGGAGGGGGTGGGTAGAAGGTTAGAGGAAGAAAGTGAAGTACATTTTTGATGTGCTTTGACTTCAAAATGGAAAATATTTCAGAATTAGACTATACTTTTCTTCATTCTGTGAGTCTACAGGTGAATCGTAAATAGTGTGTTGTCGTCGTTATAGCTGCAAATGTTAGATGATACCAGTAACAACAATCAGAGAAAAATTGTTTCTGCTAACCTAGGTATGTCCAGAATCAGCTGTAGCTGTTTTGTTTGGAAACAAGAGCCAACAATTTCGAGAAAATATTATCTCCTTTAAGCCTGTGTAAAGCTTGGGACGCATATGAAATACCCCTGTCCTCTCTTTCGAAAAAAATTGTGCGTGTATTATGCTAACTAAGCGATCAAAGTAAAAACTACTTACTATTGATGTCCGTGAATCGAAATTAAAATATTTCATTTCATCATCTCAATGCTTGCCGTATGTTTTTCTTCTTGAAAGTAACAAGCTTGTTCATTTTCAGTTCTGAAGTTTGTCTCTGGTGTCCTCATTTTAAATTATACCCCTTGGAGGTTATCTTTTCAACCTTGTTCAGCATTTAACTCTTTCCTCTCTGTTGCTATTTCTTTTACATATGTACTGTGAATAAAACAAAAATATTACCTACAATTATGTAAATTTTATTTTTGCTTTCCAGACTGTAGGGAAACAGCTGATGTATCAAGGGGAATTCCCTAGTCCTTTCATTTATTACTTTTATTTGTTATAGATATAATATTACTTTTATTTGTTATAGATATAATTCATTTATGCTAAACACACATTTGTGCTTTGACCTATGATGGTTATTCTTCTTTGAGCACAGTGTTCAAATCATCTTGTGAATGTTTAGCACTAAGTGACCAAGCCTTGAGCTAGCTGCCATCATGCAACAAGAAGGGAAACCTCGTTTCCTTAAGTTCCACCAAGGGAGTGTACGGGGTGTTGCATTTAGCCCAAGGGTAATTAATCTTTGTGCCTTTAATCTTTGCTCTACCCTTCAAGTTGATTATTTGAGCTATTTTCTCAGGACCGGTACCTGTTCTGCTCTGGGGCTTATGATGGTAAAGTCAATCTCTATTCAGCATTGCGCATGGAACTTCTAATGTGCTACCAAATAACAACTATGACATTAGCACGTAATGTGAATGCTGTCAGATTTACATCTGATGGTTCTAGGGTAAGTCAGTAGGCATACCATTGTTATCTAATTGAAACAAAAGCAACTTCCATTTGACTTTCCAATAGCATTTCAACGTCCACTTGTTTTGTTTTCTTCAGATTTTGGCTGCTACAACAGCTAGACGTCTGGCAGTTGTCGATGTAGAGAGAGGAGAACAACTTTTGGCATATGATAACTGTGCATACTCTGGCAGGGATCGGACTGGTTTGGCTGCTGATCCTGTTTGCCCAAATATGGCTGTTGTTGTAGGAGCCAATGGAAAAGGACTTACACTTTTAGACTTGCGTATGCCTTTGCCTTTGGATTTTGTTTATGATGTAAGTCTCTGTGAATTCCTTCTCGTCTCTCAAATTTTCAAGCTGTACTCACCTTAGTAATACTAACTAATTATGTTCTTTTGTTCTAGCTCCATGGTAGTATAATTCGTGACATAGTATTTCTTCATTCTTCGTGGCCTTGGGCTCGAGGACAGTCTGGTTCTATACTGACTGCTGGTGGAGATGGTACCTGTAAAGTTTCTACAATTGATGGCAGAGGGCTTCATCAGTTTCATGCAAACCACCAGGTCAACACCATCTGCCCAACTCCAGAACCATTTAATCAGGGAGCTGAAGATGGCTTTTACAGTAAGTTGTTTGCGGTCTCTTATCAGTTTTGATTAGTAACATTTTAATCCATCCCCATATTTTCTTTTCATTTTATATTTAATTAAGGTCTTATTATGAGTGGTGGAGATATGGTGTCATCGTATGTTCCTCATACCGGAATTCAAGAACATCTCAAAGAACACAAAGAAAATGCTGTTTGGAAACTTAGGTCAGTAAATTCTTGGAACATTTGTGACAGTTTTAAGTGGTATATTATTTTCTATCAATTTCCACTTCCTTCTTTCCATCTTTTCCTAGGTATACTTCCAATGGCAGTCTTCTATATTCTGTGTGTGAAGGTGGTGTATTGAGAAGGTATAGACGCTATCCAGATCATCATGAATACCTTGGAGAGGTTTTCCGACACAAAGATGACATTCAGGATATGGACATATCTCCCTATGATGAATGTATCCTTTTGCTGTTTATTAAAAATTTCCATGCATCCATGTTCCTCGCTGTTTTCGAATGTATCCTTAACTATTTATTTCAGATCTCATTACTGCTTCAAAGGATAGGTCTGTTGGAGTTCTACGGTTAGGTGCTCCAAATCATGGATGGACAGAGTACAGTGAGCTGACTTAAATTTAAAAAATTCTTTGTCTGTTTGTTACATAAGCCAAGTTCCAGAATTCATCAGTTATATTTTGACTGACCCTGCAAGACACAGTGACATAGTAAATAATGCTCAGAGCATTAAAAAAGATTTATTTTAACTAAACAGTCAGTTTTTAAGGCTAAACTATTATTTGCTCGTTAGGTGCTGTAAACATCATAGGTGTTCATTATGCTACTAACCATGCTTAGGTGGTAGATGATGAATAATACGGCTCTTGATGTCTACTTCTATTATTAAAAATGTCAAATTTTTGTTTGAGGGAAGTTGTTCTGAGTGAGCCGTCTAAATTGTTAAAACTTTCCAGAACTAAATATGAACAAATTCTTACTTTTTTTCAGTGGCTCGATGAAATTTCTGATATTGAATGGCAAAACCCAGTGTCTAGTAACTACATCATGATATTATTGACAATTCTGTGGGCCTCAGTTTTTCCTTTTACTGGTTTTTCAATTCATGATTTCCTATCTACTTAATTTTGGTGGAGGATAATGTTTATGACCTTTGAATTATGGAATATTGATTAGTGAGTGTATTATTACCCTCTTATCCATACTTAATCAGAATTTCGATTCTTCAATAGTACTTGTAGCATTTTTCTAAAATGTGTATCAAATGTTTTTTCTTTTCTTTTTCAGTGAGATATTTTACTTCCTATATTTATCATACCATTTAGAAATTTACATGATAGTAGCTTCTTTGTTCTGGCTTGACTGTCTTTCTAGTGGTTGTCACCTTTTTATGTTGCCCAACATGCAATAATATTGCTCAGTTTTGTTTCACAAGGTATGATTATAGTTACCTCCAGGCAACACAACAAGTTTTTAAAAATTTTCATAGGTATGGTCTCAAAAATATTATTTGTATTCATTCTGTTTACAAACATTGATAGATTTCTTTTATTTTGATTCTCTATTGTGAACTGCCTTTTAAAAACAAATTCTTTCTGCACTTTTTGTGTCTGGAAATCAGGGTACTTGTTTACTTACTGCCTTTGAAACATGTTTAACATCCGTCTAATTTGTTCACACATTTTTAGGTGGATGTTGATGGTTCTAGTTTATTTTGGTTTCAAGAAAAATAGTATGTTTCACCATTTTAACCTATAAATTACAAGTTTTTTTAGTTGTAGGATTACAGATTACATTCATGTATGACTTGAAGTTGAAGTGTGCCTTTGAATTTGAAACAGTACTGAAACATGACTCTGTTTGAGGAACATGCAGACTGCATAAAAACCGCATGAAAAAAATGTCTAAATCTGTGTTAAAAAAGAAATCCTTATTTTACAGGGCCCATAGTCTTTTTATACTGTCACTTCAGTTTTCTCTCCTTTTCCCCTGTCTTTCGTTTTTTTAATAGCAGTTATTCATTTTATGCAGTTATATCATGCTGATCCTTTTATCAGAGCATCTCGACAGGAGAGAGCTATATTGTGTAATGCATTGTGATAATTTGTGTTCGGGGAATACTAAATTTTTTCTTAATTTAGATTAATTCTCTATTTTAAAACATAAAGACTTCTTTTTGACTTGCCTCTCTTGATCTAGTTATCATCATGTGCATTATTGGAGAACTGTCTCAATTTTACAAAGTCTTTCAGATATATTCAATGCTTTGTTTTGCTGTGAGTATGTTCTATTATTAAAAGAATAATTGTCTAGTCTAAACTTTTTGCCCTCTCATCTGATTTTCTTTCTCATTCACTTGAATTAGAGGGGGAGTAGTGTTCTACTATGTAAGTAGTCCTGTTCTAATTGTACTGCTGCTAGCATACGAAAATCTTAATGTCAGCAGCTACAGTCTCTTCTTACTCGGACTTAAACTATTTGTGATTTCTTTCCAAACCCTAGCATTACCAAAGTTGAACTGTCTCATGATTTTTGTCCATACTTCTGTGGATTGTTACTCATTAACGAACTGTCCAGGTACCAAATTCACTGCCTCTTGCATCATGGAAGTTCCTTTTTTCTCACCAATTTTCTAATGGCTTGAAGTGTGAAATATATCCCAGTAGAAGCAAATCTTTTTCTGCATCTTATATGGGCGCTGCGTTTGTAACAATAATAATAATTATGATTATTATTCTTTAAACTTATCTTGTTCTGGCTGACCCATGCTATGAAATATCCTTTGGTTATGTTTCATTTAGGGACCACTTCGATTTTTTGTTTCTTTTTGTGCACAGCAGACTATATTTCATTGCTGGTTTGTGCACTTTATATGTATTATTCTTTGATGAAGAAATTTTATGCTGTTTATTAAATGAAGCTGTTATCATATATTTATATAGTATTTTAAAAATGTGCATTACTTCAGCATTGATGTTGGAGGGAAAGTATTCAGAAAGTCATCATATACTTTAGCACACATAACTATGTAAGCAATGTTTTTTAGAATAGTGCTCTTAATATTTTGTTGTTTATGCTTTGAAACTGCTAATTTGGGCTTATTAGTAGAACCGTCATAAAGGTTTTTTTCAAGGTTTCCCTTTCCTGGCTTTTTTTCCCGAGGTGTTTTTTGCAATTTGGTATCCAGTTATTAACGAAGGTCTAGCAGAGCTTACAGGTCTATATCTCAAACGAAGTGAACTCAGTTCAGCAGTAAATGTCATGAATTAAATGAAGCTTTTATACTGAAGTACAGTATTCATAAACATGCCAAGATGCTTTGAGTAAAGATTTTCTACCTTTTTCTTTTGGCAGTCTTTAATTTTATTTTTATTTATGGGGTTATTTCATTACTGGAGTATGATGTGACGAGACATGCTGATCAGTTTCAAAGCCAAAAGGATTGAGCTGCTTTTCATTCCTTTGTGACCTGTTAGGTGATGCAAGAAAAATCTTAAGGCCTTTGTGTAAAAAAGAATTGGTAGAAACCACTCATGGCTTAAGAGGAGATTACAAATCAAGAAGCCAAATATGAGTACGCCCAAATTAAGCTCTAGAGAAATGCTTCTTGTTTATAAGTTTTTGTTTCAGTTCATTTTCTTAGCCTAAGACTTCCAGACTGTGGGAGGAAAAATAAACTTTAGTACAAAGTATGAATATGAATGTTTGAGTTCCAGAGTCAACCTTTTCCAAAATGTATCAATGTATGTTCAATGTCTCATTTTTACAACCTGTAGTGCAATATTGACTGTGACTAAAGCAATTCATATTTTCTGTTAAAACTTTGCAAAGATGTACAGATATTTTATTGCTAGTAAATTTTATTGTTTTATATTTGAGATATCTATCATTTGTTTGTTTGGGTTTCTGGTTCTTTACTGCAAAAAAAAAAAGAAAAGAAAGAAAGAAAGCAGATACTGTGTGATGAAATGTTTTTGTAAGTCCATAGGAATTTAGGATGTAATAACTATTATAAATGTGAAGTAAAGTAATGTGTTCATAATGTTATAGGTAGGAAAACCAGAGCTTATTTTACCTTCTTCTGTGAAGGTTTCTTAGCAATATTGTACATACATTTTTTTAGATGGGTTTCCCGTAGAGTTAATGGGATGCACCTAAAGTATTGTTACCAAAAATGTGATGCAATCCGAACTCAATAGAAGTTAGAATTTTTGTCAGGGCAATGTTAGTCCTGAGAGTTGTTACCTTGCATCTCAACACAAATTTTTTTATTGCTACCTGTCAAATGCCTTGAAGGTGCTTGTTCTTTTAATTTTTTTGTTATACTCTATGACAAAACAGCCATAATATCTCAGTCTGTTTTTAAGTTTCTGTTTTTTTTTTTTTTTAATGTATATTACATTAATTTCTTTTCAAACAGTCTGTATGTAACGTAACACTGCAGAATTTCAATCTGACTAATTGTGATAACGTTTATATGGTGTTTCCAAAAGGTACAACTATGAGACTATTTTGTAGGATTTTTTCCCGGAAAGTAAACTATACTTCTAAATCTGATATAGGAGCCAACAATGATTCTTAATCGCAGTATGTTACAGCTCGGTTTTTCCGTATCAAGCAATAAATTGATATAGCAATTATGTACATCAGTGGGATCTGTAGCATTTCTTAAATAAATGATATAATTTTTCATGTCTGTAGATTTTCATACCCTCTCCCTCCTCCGCTAGACTCATAGGAATACAAGCGCCAGCCTGGCGGCCCCCAGGAGTAGCAGTATAGCCGAAACGAGCCCCATCAGCCCCAACCCCAGCCTCCTGTGGGCTGTGGACCTGCCCCGCTGCCCCGGCCCCTGCGCCTGCCCCGGGGCCACCGCGGTGAGCTTGGAGGTGGCTGCTCCCAGTGCCAGGGCGGCGGGGTAGGCCTCCACCGCGGCCCCCGCGCCAGCAGCGCCAGCAGCGCCGACCCTCCATATCTCGTGATCGTCATCCTCGTCGTCGCCGTCAATGCTGAAGCGGCGGTCCGGCAGCCCCCGGCCCGTGACGGCGCCGTCCTCGGTCGCCCTGGCCACGGCGCTGCGCGCCGCCACCGACGCCAGGATGCTGGCCGCACTGGCCGCGCCGGCGCTCGGCTCGTCCGCCTCGTCCCCGACGGAGTCCGCGGCGTCATCATCGCCCGCAATACTGAAGCGCCGGTCTGGCGGCGCCGCCCCGGGTCCCGGTCCTGGGCCTAAGGCAGGGGGGACGGTTTGTTGGGACAGTAAATCCATGTTCAAGTTAGTTGAAGAAGGCCAGACCGCACAGCACCGCGGGTATGCGAGCGTGTCTCTAGGAATGTCTCGAAATTGTAAGTAACTGGGTAGGCGCACGTGTTTGGCTGAGCAAAGAGTGCAGCATTGAAATGGCACAAGTTTTTTTTTTCTCCCCACGTTAGCAAGCTAGCCGGGTCGGTTCTCAACCCATCACGATCAAGATTGGCTCAGCCCGGAGGTCTACCTTGTGGTGAAATGTGGACTGAGCTATTTAGATTTTTATCTTCATATACATTTAGATTTAGCTCAGCAATAAAGGGGGAATTCCGATTCTGTAGTCTATTCGAAAAGGCGCGGTGGAATATGGTCACTCTCAAGATAAGAGCACTTTTGAGTTTATTCTGTTGCTTCCCGGAAACAGAAATAGGGAATTCCCGCGAACCTCGACCAGGTTTCAAGGTTTTCTCTGCGCATAACCCCTCGGTAATCCCTCGAGCCGCAGGCGAACCGCATAGGCCTAACTGACGGAATGCTAGGGTAGGGTGTGCCGCAGAAATATAACTCCTAGGGTCGGGCCGTTGCAGGTACTACAGCCTGCAGACACTAACCTTACCGCCACAGACCGCCGAGTGTGTAGGCAATCCTCACACACCTACGCATGCCGCACGATCTTCGCCCAGCCAAGCCATATGGCAGGCAAGCCCGAGGGCAATCCCATTGCAGTGCACTCAGCCCCGACGGCCCCGGGAGGGTAGTTAGGAAGCGAGCGAAAGGAAAAGTTGTCCCACCGTTTCCGCCAGCGCGTGACTTCGCAGTTGACAGAACTGGAAAACGCCCCTCCCTGATCGCCCCGCAGGGACATCCCCTGTACGTCCCCGTCGCGTGGGCGGGTCTGCTCGTACCGGTGCCGGTGGAACGGACGGCTGCCTTGGTGTTGACCGCGGCGTCTGGAGGCGCCCTCCGGTCGGCGGGAGCGGGGGCGGGCCGCTCCGCGCTCGCCGTCATGGTCGCCCGCACCTGGGCCGCCCGGTGTGACCGGGTGCGCGGTCAGACGGCCACACGTCAACTGGCGGCGACAGCAGGACCGGTCACTTTCCGGGCTGTCCGGACGGCCAGGTCACACCGCGCTGGGCGGGGCGGGGCGCTTAACCGTGATAAGGAAGGAGAAACTGAACTGTTGACAAGCGACGGGTACTCCACTCCTCGCCACTCGTGCAGGAAGAGGCGACTGGCCCGCGCGCGGGCGCAGGGCAGGCCCCGGGCCCCGACCCACCTGCAGGAATGGCGGGGCACAGCGCGCCGCGCTACCGTGTCTAACTCGAGGTCCCCGTCAAAGTAGGGTCGCGGCCGTGCTCGGGTGCTGCTCCCCGGCCCCGCTCCGCCCCACTTCGCCGCGCCCCGCGCCCCACGCCACCAGCAGCGAACTCAACCAGCTGTGTCCACAGCTCAGGCACACCTGCTGCTCCGCGCGGACCCCCGTCCCGGTCGCATGCATGCCCCCGCGCTGTTCTGTTCAGGTTATTCCCGATATGTCCCCGAATCTTTGACGGTCTGCTGACGGTTTATATTTAGCGCTCGCGAGGTCACGCCGGGGCATAGGGAGCCGCTCGGCCAGAGTTGAAAGTAAAGTGTTTGAACACTTGAGCGTGCGACACCGTGGTGCTCATACCGGCCCGCACGGCCTGGAACTTTGTCCAGTCCAGTCCGGGCTGACCCGGCCCGGCCCGATCCTGCCGCCGCCCCTCTATTGGTTTATGCCCCTGTATATCGACATTTTGCCTCACTTTGCCCCTGTACGCAGGCAAATTCCCGACCGCCACCCTAGCAGCACACAGTCCGTGCCTGTTGCAGCTGCAGCCGTGCCGTCCGGCCGCCCGGGTGTCCCTCCCTACAGTTCTGCTCCCCACTGTTGCCTCCAGCTCGTACTTTTCTAAGGCGTCGCGGGCCGTGATGGAGCGGGGACGCGGGGCCGGGGCCCAACTGTTGGCGTGGTGCGGTGCTGGGCCGGGCCGGGCCGGGCCGGGCCGGCTCTTGTCCCGCATGCTATGCTGATACGAGTCCAGAGCGCGGCGCGGCGGGGCGCGGAGGGGCGAGGCGGACGTCGACGCGACGCAGTTGGCTGTTTAGCCGCGCTACTCGCCGGGTCCGGGTCGGTTCGGCTCGGATACGTGTTGCAGTCGAGCAGAGCGAGCTTTGCGCCGCGCTTCGCGACAGCGACCGCGTCGCGCACGTCATGTGCACGTCCAGGGCCGCGCCCTGCACCGACTGAGTCGCGCCAGCAGCAGAGACAGCCAGCCAAGGTTCGTACTCGTGATAAACGCCCCGCGCACTTATTAAGAAGCAATCAAGAGTAACCCCCGTCATCGCGTGTCCTGACCCCCGAGCGACGCCCGCGCCCACCACCGCGCCCGCCCCCACCCCGCCCCCGCGGTACTTGTCAACACCAGGCCTGCAGGCCCCGCCCCGCCCCGCCCCGCCCCGCCCCGCCCCGCCCCGCCCCGCCCCGCCCCGCCCCGCCCCGCCCCGCCCCGCCCCGCCCCGCCCCGCCCCGCCCCGCCCCGCCGCGCCCAGCCCGCCCCCGCGCCAGGCCTCGCCTCGCGACCCGCACGCCGGAAACGGCATTGAAACGCGTTGATTGCCGTCGATGGCGCCCCGGGCCGGGCCGGGCCGGGCCAAAGCCTCGTGTGTCGTGGGACGAGGAGTTCCCCGACAGTAAGGTAGCAGTATTCCCCCAATATAGTCAATCGCCTTCTCAGCTTTCAACTAGCAAAATGTGTGAAGTTGCATTTTCAGGTAAATTGTGTACTTTTTGTGTGTGGCTGGATAGGTTAGGGTTTAGGCAGGGGGAGAGGGGGTGCAACGGCACGTACAACCTAGGCGGAATCGTGAACCTTGGACTGGTTAACCCCGGTACACTGTACCAGCTGTTTCTGTGAATGCGTAGCAGTGTAGCGGGTTTGCCTACCCCATTCGCCTGTAAGATGCCATGGCCCTGCAGCGCTGGCGAGTATGCAATCCCGCAAAACTGTTACGCATTCAAAGAAACACCCGGTACCCTGCTTTTCAGAGAACGCGTACGGTATTTTTGTTGGTCTTCGCACCCAAGCAGGGGCCACGGACACCGCGTTACGGCTGGAGCGGGTAACCAAACCCGCATCGCCTACTATTATGTACTCCCGGGAACACCCGTTGTACTTACGGTTTATGCATGGTTTATACCGGTTGGAGTGGGGAAGGGGCGTGCCGGGGACTGCACTTGCTCAGCGTCACTACGTTAGCATGATACTGTATCTGTCAAGAAACGGTTTGTATCGCAGTAGTGTACCGCGGGTTTACGAGGACAGATCTTTGAAGCCAGTGCCCGGGGGGGGGGGGGGGGCTGCGCGGGAGGGGGGTGAGGGAGGGGCTGGGGGGGGGGCAAGGTGAAGAACCTCCGCGACACCTGGTGCCGGTGGCCCTGAGGCGTACGGGCCTCCTCCTCCCCCTCCCCACCCCACCCCCGTCTCTCTGCACATTGCTGAGCTAGCTGGATGAATGCACGGCGCGGTGCCGACGGGGCCTCACGGCCTCACCCCGGGGCCGGGCCGGGCCACCGTATGCGACCGCACCACCTCGCTCTCCATCCACCCACAGGCGTTGTCCCGTTCCCGTCTGCATCTTTGGTGAAATCGCTGACCTAGGTGCCTAGGCGCTCGAGCGCGTTTGCAGAGTTGGCATTTCTGTCTCGTAGCCTCGTAGCACTCGTAAGCACGTCTCCGCGGCATGCCGGACGGGGAAACAACGCCATGCCCTCATTTATACGACCCGTTTTGCCTGCGTCACAAATCCTTTCAAGTTTAGCGGGGGCTTCGTTGCGCCACCACCGCTGCGGCGAGAGGCGAGGGAGAGCGTAGCGCGGTGGCTCGAGGCGGGGCGGCAGGGCGCCGGGGTTCTTTGACTCGAGAACGCGCAGCGCGCAGGGTCAGGAGCAAAGAACGAGCGGAGCGAGGCGGGCTAGGGTAAGGCAGTGCGGAGGGAGGTTGTGTTGTACCAATTAATTAATTAACTCGAGCTGAGCGGGGCGGGGCGGGGCGGGGAGAGGGCGGGGCGGGACTCGAACGTGCCGCGCCGCCCCTGCTCCTGCAACAACACCAGGTTTCTCTGAGACAGGCTCTCATTCGAGAGCGGGAGGCCCCGCCACATCGCGCCACCTTGCCGGCCGGAGGAAGTGGGGGGCCGAAAGGTCTGGGGGGCGGGGGCAGCAGTGGGGGCAGCAGCGGGGGCGCCAGTGGGGGCGCCAGTGGGGGCGGCAGCGGGGGTGGCAGCGGGGGCGGTAGCGGGGGCGGCAGTGGGGGCGGCAGCGGGGGCGGCAGTGGGGGCGGCAGCGGGGGCGGCAGCGAAGGCTCCAGGAGGAGCTGCGGATGAGTACGCGGAGAACGAGGAGGTGTGAAACGAAGAGAGGAGGGGCGTGGAGTGGAAAGTGGAGCTAGTCTCGGAGATATCGTTCCAGAGATCCCGAGCCCCGCCCCGCCCCGCTCCGCTCCCTCATCTATTGACAGCCGTATGATTGGTGCGCTCGGAGCCGGAGCAAGTTTGTGATCACTTCCCCGGTCTGGGCCGGCGCGGCGCCCGGTCTTGGGAAAGGAACACGTCGCCTCGCCTCTAACTTTCAATCGCACCGGATGCAAACACAATTTCACGCTCCGTTGGCTGACGGCGTGCCCCACCCTGCCCTGCCCTGCACCCTGCCTTGCCGCTCCCGCCCCGCGGGCCCGGAGGCGTAAGTTAGATGCCAGCGAGCGGAGCGCCCCCTGCTCTCTACTGCGCGGCGCTTGTCATCCTAGTCCTAGTTCTTCAGGAATATTTGGGGAGAGCAGCTCCTCGCGATCCCTGGCGGCTGGCAGCGCGGCGGGAGGGGCGGGGCGGGAACAGTGCCTCCGGGCCGGGCGCGGCTCCGCCTGGCGTGAGTAAGCGAGTGCGATAAAGCACGCTGACGCATTAGCGCCATCCAGCCAGGACCAGTGGCCCAGCCGGGCCCAGCCCTGCAGGCCAGGCGCTGCTGCGCGGGAGACGGTGCGACGCACCGACCTCGTCCCGTGGGGGAGTTATCTCTCCCTCCCCGCCCCCCTCGACCTCGTGGAGCAGCTCCGCCAGTACACTACACGCTACGCGCTCGCACCTCCATCAGAACTATCAGATGTTCCATCGTGTTTTATCCAGCCGACACTTCTTCCCCGGCCCACTCCAGCGCTACCGCCCGCCCACCCTCTCCGCTCCACTCATTGACACAGGTGCGCTGCGCCCCCGGCCCCCGGCCCCCGGCCCCGCGCACCCGCAGGGCTCTCTAGGAGGTGGGTGTAGTGTCATCACACCCAGACTGATTGTCAGGCCGAGATAGAGGAGATGGCTCCAAAACAGAGAGGTAGGATCAAGGATCAAGTAACCGGTGAGGAGCGTGGGGACACGCGGAGAGGAGGGGGAGGGGGCAGGAGAGATTTAAGCCGGTTCGAGCCAGGGCTGGGATCGGAGATGGTTTCGTGGGTCTCGTGGGGGCGCTGCAGTGCCGGTGGCAGTAACGGGGGCAATGATGCTGGGGGTGGCAGCGGGTGACAAGAACGTCCTCTTTGCAATAAACGAAGCGCATCGGTTGTCAGACCTTTCTTTGTCCGACCTCGGAATTTTTGCGGCCACCACCTTCACACATTTCTTTTTGTCCGACCTCATTCTGTCCGACCTGGCAGTCGGGGTGTCATAGTTATTTTTCTGTCCGACCTCGTTTTCTCCGTCGAACCGTTAGAGTCGCCTGCTATCCTCTACGATGCAGCTCGATTGTCCGACCTGATACTTTCCCCCAAATCTGAAAAAGTGCCTGGATTTTTTCCGACCTTGTTTACACGGGTAAAATGGAGAAGGAATACGTATCATGGTCGGAGCATTGACCGAAAAAATGGTACAACACCTCAAATAAATTTATTTTAAATATATTTTTAAAAAAATTGAAAAATTGGTAGGCCCCTACCTAACTCGCAACCTGCGAGCCCCGCCTGCTTAACTTCGGAGTTCTGATGGGATCCGGTGTGTTCCAGGCGACCGCCACCCCGCGGGCACGAGAAGTCCTCTCCGCTTCGGGGAGAGTCCCCGCTTAAGGCTGGCGGCCTGTCAGGCCCGCCGTACTACCCTATTTAAACAGCGCCTTGAAGCCGTAGGTAGCATTTCAGACCAACGACTGGGCACCACCGGGCCGCATGACCGGTCAGTGGGAGGTAGAGGCAAGGAAGGACGATAGAGGGGGAGAAAAGCAGAAAGAGAAGTTTTTGCGGAAGAGTAAGCGTACGGTTGGTTAGACCTGTACTGACCCGCTCCCGCACAGGTCATGGAAAAGCTGTTTACTAAGGAGCCAGATTCATAGGCCTTACTTCCCCACGAGGGACCACCCCCCGTGGCATGGGACGGAACTTCCTGACAACTCGCTTTCGCTGCCAGAGAAGAACCTACCTGGGAATTGAACCCAGGCCCCAAGTGCCGAGTCTCATGACACCCCGCGGCTTTCGTGGTACTAAGACCACTAGACCGTCGGCGATTCCACGAGGGAGCCCCGTTGAAATGGGGGGTTTGAATTCCACTCCAGCAGGCTGCTGTCCTCGGAAAAATTTATATTTAGCAAGATTCGAACCTGGGTTCCGCGGCTCGCGGGACAACACTGAGCCGGCACGGCTTCGACGCCACGGTACATGATGCCCGCCCACTAGGAGTGACGCTGCGAAGAGCCGTAGTCGCCGACGAACCTGTACCGGTGGCGTCATCAGTACACCTGCTCTCCTTGCTGGGACAGCCCAGCCTCGTGGCGACATTGGTATCCACATCGGCACCGTTAGGAGGACTGGGTAGGCACAGGTTCGAATACCGATCACAATTTCTATTTTTTTCCCCTTTTTCTTTAAGAAGCTTTGTCTCTTTGCAGTTGCCCGAAGGGACGCGAGTACAGTGGATACAAAGAAAAAGCAGGTTTTATAAATTAATTCAAAAAAAAATCCACACTCCATTTTGAAAGAATGGTTTGAATACCGGTCTCAATTGGAGTGTGGATTTCTTTTTTTTGAAAGGAAGTGTGGATTTCTTTTTTTATAAAACCTGCTTTTTCTTTGTATCCACTGTACTCGCGTCCCTTCGGGCAACTGCAAAGAGAAAAAGCTTCTTAAAGAAAAAGGAAAAAAAAATAGAAATTGTGATCGGTATTCGAACCTGTGCCTACCCAGTCCTCCTAACGGTGCCGATGTGGATACCAATGTCGCCACGAGGCTGGGCTGTCCCAGCAAGGAGAGCAGGTGTACTGATGACGCCACCGGTACAGGTTCGTCGGCGACTACGGCTCTTCGCAGCGTCACCCCTGGTGGGCGGGCGTCATGTACCGTGGCGTCGTAGCCGTGCCGGCTCAGTGTTGTCCCGCGAGCCGCGGAACCCAGGTTCGAATCTTGCTAAATATAAATTTTTCCGAGGACAGCAGCCTGCTGGAGTGGAATTCAAACCCCCCATTTCAACGGGGCTCCCTCGTGGAATCGCCGACGGTCTAGTGGTCTTAGTACCACGAAAGCCGCGGGGTGTCATGAGACTCGGCACTTGGGGCCTGGGTTCAATTCCCAGGTAGGTTCTTCACTGGCAGCGAAAGCGAGTTGTCAGGAAGTTCCGTCCCATGCCACGGGGGGTGGTCCCTCGTGGGGAAGTAAGGCCTATGAATCTGGCTCCTTAGTAAACAGCTTTTCCATGACCTGTGCGGGAGCGGGTCAGTACAGGTCTAACCAACCGTACGCTTACTCTTCCGCAAAAACTTCTCTTTCTGCTTTTCTCCCCCTCTATCGTCCTTCCTTGCCTCTACCTCCCACTGACCGGTCATGCGGCCCGGTGGTGCCCAGTCGTTGGTCTGAAATGCTACCTACGGCTTTAAGGCGCTGTTTAAATAGGGTAGTACGGCGGGCCTGACAGGCCGCCAGCCTTAAGCGGGGACTCTCCCCGAAGCGGAGAGGACTTCTCGTGCCCGCGGGGTGGCGGTCGCCTGGAACACACCGGATCCCATCAGAACTCCGAAGTTAAGCAGGCGGGGCTCGCAGGTTGCGAGTTAGGTAGGGGCCTACCAATTTTTCAATTTTTTTAAAAATATATTTAAAATAAATTTATTTGAGGTGTTGTACCATTTTTTCGGTCAATGCTCCGACCATGATACGTATTCCTTCTCCATTTTACCCGTGTAAACAAGGTCGGAAAAAATCCAGGCACTTTTTCAGATTTGGGGGAAAGTATCAGGTCGGACAATCGAGCTGCATCGTAGAGGATAGCAAGCGACTCTAACGGTTCGACGGTGAAAACGAGGTCGGACAGAAGAATAACTATGACACCCCGACTGCCAGGTCGGACAAAATGAAGTCGGACAAAAAGAAACGTGTGACGGTGGCGGCCGCAAAAATCCCGAGGTCAGACAAAAAAGGGTCGGACAACCGATGTGGACTCTGATTGTGCCAGCCGCGGTCTCTTAAACTGCTTAAACGAGAGTGGGCGTGTGTGGTATATTTGTTGGGATACATGAAGGAGGAGGAACTTACGGAATTTTTTTGATGTGATGGAATATCTTAGGCGTTGATGCATACTTAAAATCGAGGGGAAGTCACTTCGAAAAATCATTGTACGTCCCCAAAATAATCATTTAAAAAGTCAAGAAAGATATACAGAAAAATCTGAAAAATCGGGGAAAATGAACAAAATATACGAAACAAAATTGGAAAGATTCAGAAATGGGGGCGAAGGATTAGAATTTATCAAAAACTGAGAGAAATTTTCCTTGAAAAATCAAAAAGAAATATCAAAACAAATTTAAAAAATAAACAAAGTTACAAGTAAAAGAAAAAATTCTAACGCTAACGCGTTAAACGGCCCCCTAGGTTTTAAAACTAGCCAAAGAATGAGAAAGAACTTAAGTCAGAACTATTTGTGAGAATCACATCACGAATTTTATCCGCTAAACAGAAGTCCTAAAAAATGTTGACCAGCCGTCAACAACACAGCCTGGACGAGCACTAAATGCAGCCACCAATCATACAAAATAGCGCCCAACGGGCTAGCTATTATCAACAACGCCTAGTTTTACAACTGAATAATGAACATTATTACGTTTTCGTACAAACTTTTTAGAAAGGAATTCACATTTTCCTTGTATAGATGAGAAAAATAAATAAAGGCATTCAGTGAAAACATGGGCTTGGAGTACAGAAATATAAGGTGGTGATTGTTACCGCACCGGCGGCTCGACTCGGCCTGCCGGCTCGGCTTGTAATTGTCATAGAAACACATGATGCAAATTGATTTTATGAAAAAACGTATAGACGAATTGGCATCAAACCTATCTCAAAAATTTTCTAATTTTTTGAAGTATTTTTCATTGTAAATTTGTATATATCGCCACGACAGGATCGGCTGCGGCCATAAGGGGCCATCGTCAAGAATAAATAAAAATTCTAACGCTAACGCGTTAAACGGCCCCCTAGGTTTTAACACTAACTCGAGAATGAGAAAGACTTAAATAATTTTCAGTCAAAAAGTTATCAAACCAAAGCGTGAATTTCATCTGCCTCACATTTTCCACATAAAATGTCATCACCCGCTGGCGGGCCAGCAATCAACAACGCTGCCGCAAGCAATCACCATAAAAGCTGAATCGACAATTATAAAAAAAAATCGATTTTACGAAAATCTGTTAGGCACAAAGTTCATTAACTTTTTGGCTTCATTAGAGACTTTCGTGGATGGTCTAGGTGAATAAGAAAATAAAATCTACTTTGTTTTGTTAAGTAATTTCACCTCAGTGTTTGATCAGTGTCACTAGTACAGCGGGTTAGATGCCAAATTTCAGCTATCTAGCTGAAACGACTAAGAAATTAGTCTGTCAGTAAAATTTGTCCGATTAGCTTGATTTTTGAACTGTAGGCTCGTAATGCAATGGTTATTCGAAAACTGCGTTAGCAATTTTATTCTAACATGTCCTTCAAAATTTTAGTCTTTGAACTACTGTGCATAAGTTGAATCACCAGGTCTCCCCCAGCCGCGGTCCTCCCCTGCGCGCCGAGGCGTCGAGTCTCTCAAACAATGGCGAGCCATCCAGCCGGCTCGGCACAGGTTGCTCGGCTCGCAATCACTATAGAAACTAAGGATGCAAACTAAAATTGCTCAAAAACGTATAGACAAATTGACATCAAATACACCTTGAAAATTTTCTAATTTTTCAAACTATTTTTCAGTTTTCTTACGTAAAAATCGTATAGAAACAATCGTCTACTTCCATAAAGGGCCATTGTCGAGAAGGAATAAAAATTCTAACGCTAACGCGTTAAACGGCCCCCTAGGTTTTAACACTAACTCGAGAATGAGAAAGACTTAAATAATTTTCAGTCAAAAAGTTATCAAACCAAAGCGTGAATTTCATCTGCCTCACATTTTCCACATAAAATGTCATCACCCGCTGGCGGGCCAGCAATCAACAACGCTGCCGCAAGCAATCACCATAAAAGCTGAATCGACAATTATAAAAAAAAAAATCGATTTTACGAAAATCTGTTAGGCACAAAGTTCATTAACTTTTTGGCTTCATTAGAGACTTTCGAGGATGGTCTAGGTGAATAAGAAAATAAAATCTACTTTGTTTTGTTAAGTAAATTTCACCTCAGTGTTTGATCAGTGTCACTAGTACAGCGGGTTAGATGCCAAATTTCAGCTATCTAGCTGAAACGACTAAGAAATTAAGTCTGTCAGTAAAATTTGTCCGATTAGCTTGATTTTTGAACTGTAGGCTCGTAATGCAATGGTTATTCGAAAACTGCGTTAGCAATTTTATTCTAACATGTCCTTCAAAATTTTAGTCTTTGAACTACTGTGCATAAGTTGAATCAACAGGTCCCCCCCCCCTCCCCCAGCCGCGGTCCTCCCCTGCGCGCCGAGGCGTCGAGTCTCTCAAACAATGGCGAGCCATCCAGCCGGCTCGGCACAGGGTGCTCGGCTCGCAATCACTATAGAAACTAAGGATGCAAACTAAAATTGCTCAAAAACGTATAGACAAATTGACATCAAATACACCTTGAAAATTTTCTAATTTTTCAAACTATTTTTCAGTTTTCTTACGTAAAAATCGTATAGAAACAATCGTCTACTTCCATAAAGGGCCATTGTCGAGAAGGAATAAAAAACTTTCTGGCGAAATGAAAAGGCACCCCTAACGGGGGCCTAAAAAACTTTCTGGCGAAAGCAATAGGCACCCCTAACGGGGGCCTAAAAAATCATTGTACACATTTTTGTATGAATGGCCCCCCCTCGCTTTAAATGGAGTGTGAGTTGTTACATACAAGGGATGGTACAAGTGGTCCACCCCTTGTTCGTCCCTCGACAGCTGGAGCACAGAGCAGGTGTTGACGCTGACCGCCGTTTGTGCAGGAGAGGTGTGGGGAGGCGGGGTGTCTCCACCTGCCATGGGAGCGCGGCCAGGCGTGCCGAACGCGCCCGCAGAGCTGTCGCCGCCGCCCCCGCCCCGAGGCTCCTCTGGGACCCTGACCACAGCCTTCAAGGGCATGCTCCTGACGGAGTACCTGCAGCCGTGCGACAAGGGGTCCGCTATCGCCGCCCCGGCCCCACCGGCACCCCTCGCCCCCGGGACGTTCGCTGCCCAGTTTGCCATCGAGCAGCCGCAGCTGGCCTGGAGTCGGTAGGTACACCCACCTCTCACCTGGACGCCGAACGGGAGGGCGATGTCGCCAACGCCTCGCGGGTGATTCCAAACGGCGTATAGTAGTACTCTCTCTCTCTCTCTCTCTCTCTCTCTCTCTCTCTCTCTCTCTCTCTCTCTCTCTCTCTCTCTCTCTCTCTCTCTCTCTCTCTCTCTCCCTCCCTCCCTCCCTCCCTCTCTCTCTCTCTCTCTCTCTCTCTCTATCTATCTATCTATCTATCTATCTATCTATCTATCTATCTATCTATCTATCTATCTATCTATCTATCTATCTATCTATCTATCTATCTATCTATCTTACCCCCCTCCCTCCCCCCCTCTCTCGCTCGCTCGTGATGGCCGTGCCGAATGAGTGCGTCAAGGAAATATAGACGAAACCACAGAGCGGAATCACCCTACTGACCCCTTTCACGATATCAGAGTTCGTTGAAACCGCAGAAAAAATTGGAGGAAAACACGAAGGGTTTGATGCCTACTGCTAGGATGAAAGTTACCTATAAACGGCACAGTGTTCGTCATATGGAGGTCTTCACTTGTGTCTAAATCCTCAACAGGTCGCTGGACCGCAAGATCCTGGTTTGGTACACGGAGAGGCTGCCGCCGGCTGGGTGCGAGAGCCTCGAGTCTCGGCCCCGCGTCCCTGACTCTGTCACCTCCACGGCCAGCTGCCCCGCCCCCGCGGGCGCCGACCAGAAGCAGTGCTCCGTGAGGACCGCCTCCCCCGCCGCCCCCCGCTCCCCCGCGGCCCCCGGAAGGGCCCAGCGTGTGCCGCCCCTCGCCGCCGCCCCCTGCTCGCCGGCGTGCGCGGAGGGGAACACTGGGCGAGGTCAGGCCTCCAATGCCTGCTGCTCCAGGGCGCTTCTCGACCAGCTGCTCATGGACATCTACAAGGTAGGCGTCAGGGCTCCCTCAGCCACAGCGAGCAGCTGTAAGCTGTGCTGCAGAAAGCCATAGCTATAAGTTGTCCTGGTTGCTCTCAAAGTTTAAATTTTAAAACACACCCGCGCGAAGCCCAACACTCGAGGACACTCGAGGGACTCGGAAATTTTTGTACACCTCGTAATTTTAAAAAATATCAGAAGAAAAGAAAGTAATTTTTTAAAAAAAAAACATTCACAAAAATTCAGGTACTTTTCAAGGAAAAATTCACAAAAAGTTCACGAAAATTCTCAAAATGTGTACACCAAAATTCAGAAATGTTTACCACTAGGCAACGCTGTATTCGGTCCTGAGGTCCGGGCAACGACCACGATCCGCACGCCGCCGCTCATGTAACCTGTGCTTACGTCGAACATAGAGTCTGCAAACGAGATTTTATTCCAGTTCCCAAACTCGTTCCCATGACGGATGGGTTGAATGGGGTGCGGGTGCGGTGCGGAGCGGTAAACGGCCCCCCGGGGGAATTTTGCAGGCTCTGCTCAAAGCTCCCCCCCTCCCCCCCCCCGTCCTTTTTCCCCTTTGCCACCCCGCCGCTGTTGCCTTGCAGGGACTTTTTAACGGCAGACTGGCGCCGCTAGCGCCGCTGGCGCCGCGTGTTTGGAGCGTAAGAGGCTTTTGCTGTCGGCCCCGGGGGATACACCACCGGAGGGGAAGCCTACGCGCTTTGCAGTAAAGCGCCCCGTCCCGTCAGTCCTGCCCCGCCGTGGCCGGGTGGCTGGGGTCAGGTGAGCCGTCACCGTCCCCCTCCTCGCACTACCACTCACCCGATATATTGCATTATTGCCCCGCGCTCCTTCCTTCAGCCATGAACTTATTTCGCAACTCCCTTCTTGCCGCCTTTTGGCCGAGACATGCACCGCACCGCAGCTGGCAGGCGCCCCGGCGGGACAGGTCTGGGAAAATAAACGGCTTGCAGGATAATGTCCACGATGTGAGTGGAGTCGTGGGGATGGTTGTGCGGGTGGAGTGAGGTGGGAACGAGGGGGAAACAACACTGGAGTTTGGTGTACAAATTTTGTGATTTGTTTTCATGAATTTTTGTGAAGTTTTGTGAATTTTTCTAGAACTTTTTCTTGAATTCTAGCTGAATCTTTCTTGAATTCCATCTAAATTTTTCTTGAATTTTCCTGATTTTCCCTGAATTTTTCTGATTTTGTTTTTGAACTTTTCTGAATTTTACCCACTCCTCGGGTGAGCAGGGAACAAACGACAAAGTGGACAAAGTTTACGAGGGAGCTACGAATAAAAACCGACCTGTTCCAGGCGTCCGGGACTACCCGGCGGACCAGCAGCGCCACCCTGACGTCCTCGGCGAGGGACTCCTCCTCCACGGATGACGACCGGACGGCGACGGGCCTCCGCCTCCGCTACCGAAGTGGGTATTGTGTTTCCTACAAGGTGGGGCTGGCGCAGAGAGGGCGGGCGGGAGAGTGGCGCGTCCACGGAGGGCGCGCTGAGTGGACGTCAGGGTGAGAGGAGAGAGGTGCGGGTAGGGGGAGGGGGGGGGGCAGAGTGCAGGAAAGAGAGAGGAGCTGGACAGAGCGTCACGTCACATCCCTACCGTCTAACTCGAGGAGCGGAATGGAGTGACCCAAGCACGCCTGGGCCCAGGTCGGGCTGTTGCAGGTGAGGGGCGGTTAACTCAAAACTTATTGTCCAATATTACACTCCGCCCCCCACACACACACACTAAAAAAAATCATTTAAAAAATCAAAAATAAGTCAAAATAAAATCAAGAAGAAAGAGACAGAAAAATTCGAAAAATCGAGACAAAAATAATCAAAAACCGAAATAAAATAGGAAAAAATCATAAAAAGGGGTTTAAAAAAATCAGACGTTATCAAAAAATGACAGAAATTTTCCTTTCAAAACAAATTGATTGAAAGTCAACAAAATCACTGTCCACATTTTGTACGAGTGATGACCCTTCCCCCCTCCCCCTCGGTTGCAGGCGCGGCTGAGCTGCGGCAGCTGGCGGCTGCTCTGCGGGTGCGGGTGGCGGCGGCGGGCGCGCGCCTCGGCAAGCACCTGCGGCGGCGGGACCAGCTGCGCTGGCGACTGGAGCGCCAGCAGGACGTCATCTCGGCCCACCTCGCCTGCGCCGCCCCCGAGGCCGCCGCCGAGTCTGGTGAGTGCGCCGTGGAGCTGGCGGAGCTAGCGGAGCTCGTCCAACAGACTTTCCCCGGCCTGAGGAGAGAAAAATCACCTCGCGGTTGAGGGGCGTTTCATCAACGTCACAGCCCGCCGCGCCCGGCACCCGGCACACGGCACACGCGCGCGGCGTATCCGGTGGAGCGGGATAACTCGCGCGGCGGAGGATCGGGGTGGACTCAATCGCGGAAGCGCTGCGGCTGCCTGCAGGGCGGGGCGGGGCGGGGCGGGGCGGGGTGGGGCGGGGTGGGGCGGGAGGCAGGGAAGACGAAATCTCGCCCGGCGGACCGCTACCGCTGGTGCTGGTGGGGCCGGGGAAAAGGACAGTGTAGTCCAGAGCAGGAGCAGTCAGCTCGGTATGCGCGCCTTATAAATATTCACCGCACTGCCTCTCTTCCTCCTTTCGACCTTTACATCCAGAGGGGAAGAAAAAGAAAGGAAAAAAATAAACAAGAGCAGGAGGTCGGGGGGAGGGTTAGGGGCGTGGCAGGGTGTGGACTGACACCGACACCAGCCTCTCCAGGAGTGACCAAGTCACCCTAACAAAAAGAGCGGCGTGCTGCTGTGTCTCCAACCGGCGAAGCCCGTGGCCCTCGGACCAGCACTCTGCGCGGCGAACGGAACAACTCAACACGAACGCCCTGTTGTGTTGTGCGAACACAAAGACGAGGGTGTAGGTGACTGCTCTCTTTGGAAAACACCGTCTTCACGAAACGCCCAGGGTCAGTCGTCGCTTTGTGGTGGCAGTTTTCTCTCCCCCTCCTCGGAGCGCCCGAATGCCAGCCCGCGGCCTCCGCATGAAGTACTTCTTGCCGGCCTCTCCCTCGCGCAATGCTCAGAAGGAGGCAGCGCGCCCCTCGTGTGAGCAAGCGCGATGGACGTCGGGGGGGTGGGGGGGAGGGCGGGGGGGGAGGGGGGGCGAGGCGCCCAGGTGTGATGTGATGGGCTGCGTATTTCACCCTGCTTGGACGTTTCTCGTTTCTTCACCTCTGCCCGGCCGGCCCAGCCCAGCAGCGGCCCCACGAGTTTCCATCTAGTCTTGAGTGGATGATGTGAGGAGGTGGGGGGGGGGCGGAGGGCGGCATGGAGGGGAGGGGGGAGGGGCTTAACCGGAGCCCTGGGAGGCCCGGACGGCCCGGAGCAGCCCGCAGTGTGATGTGGGTAATGCTAATGAAGCACTCTGCCGGGCCCCCAGCGCCGCGCAGTGCGGTCAGCTAAGAAAAGAGTCAACGAAAAGAAGCCATTTAAAGTGAAATTTAAATTTAAGTTTATCTCAGCAAAAAAAAAAAAAATCAGCCAATAAGTTGAATTTCAATCTATCTCAGCCAATGGGCATTTAAATTTAGATTCAGCCTAGCCAATGAGGCAAGGCGGGGATCCTCCGCTCCGGTCTCCTCTCCCCACCCGCTTCTCTCTCTCAGTCAGGGGGAGGCTTCATTATTCACTAGTAATTTAAGCAAGAGAAAATGTTTTGCCGTATCTTATTTCACGGCGCGGCGTGCTGGGCCCGTCGGCCTAGGCCTGCTGCAGCAGCGTTTGGGGAGAGGGGTGGTGGGGCTGGGCCTGCCTGAGGCTCCCGACCCGACCCGACCCGACCGCCCTCATAGCAGCTCCCTCGCGACTCTTACGGGCCTCAGGTTGCGCCAGGGCAGGGCAAACCTACACAATCAGGGTCGAGGAAAAGAGACAGGGTTGGGAGTCCCTTCCCGGCTGTTTTAGGTGTTTGCGCGCGCGCGCGCGCGCGAGAGAGAAAGAGAGAGAGAGAAAGAGAGAGAGAGAGAGAGAGAGAGAGAGAGAGAGAGAGAGAGAGAGAGAGAGAGAGAGAGAGAGAGAGAGAGAGAGAGAGAGAGAGAATGACAGGTCCGCGGCGGGCGGAGGGCTGAGCGCGCTCGCAGCACCGAGCGCCTGCGAGGTAGGCAGCACCAAGGCACAGCTGCCGGGCGGCACGGCCCACCCTGCACTGCCGGGCGCTACGCACGAGGCTACGCAGCAGCTGTGTCTGCTCTAGCGCTCCTCATACTCCATGTCTAACCCATGGCAGGTCCGTGTGTGTCTGTCGTGTGTGAGGGAGGGCGCGGGGTGTAGAGAGAGAAAGAGAGAGAGATTTTGTTCTAGTTTTTAAAAATAATTTACGGATTTTAGTATACAAAAAGGTTCAAAGAGAGATGAGTTTTTGTGTTACAACTATCTGTCAAAGAGCTGTGTAAGAGTGTACTAATTTTTAGGAGCAGCAAAGATAAAAAAATCCACTCAGCAAACCGAAGTGGGTACTTAGTACACACATATTGGCATGTACTTGCGAGCACACACGTATTGATGAGGACTTACCATAGTACAGTACAACTTACTTGCCGTGTACTTGCCATAGTACACATTTATTTGCCGTGTACTTGCCGTAGTAAGGGAGAGTGGGGCAGTGTGTAACGGATTTTGGAATTTGGTTATTTCAGTCAAACTATGCAGACATTTTGGGAAAAATAAAGATAAAATGTTAGATTGGACCTTTACCGAGGCTGGAAGTTGCTCGAATGGATTACTGAGCGCATTGTGTATGACCTAGAGCTTGTTGAATGAAGGTCTGCATTTGTTACACACTGCCCCGCCCCGGGGCAGTGTGTAACGACAGTGGGGCAGTGTGTAACAAAGGGGATGATTGAGATCAGAAGACAGCTAGAAAGGGAGGAAACAGCTTCTGCTTGCTTCCTTTGGTAGCTGCTGATTTGTTAGTAGTATTTTTCAACAAAATTAATGTTGTGTTAATGGAATTTTCCTGCAAATAGTAAGCTTTTAATCAAAAATGGAAAAGCATAACAATTATTTTGTATATTTTGTGAATATTAACTAAAAACGGACAAAACTGCTTTAATGAGACTGTTGGAGCATATGCATGTCACGGACATAACCAACTAAGATCATTCGTATTGTTACAAACTGCCCCAGAGTTTTCTGTTACCATCTGTTACACAGTGCCCCAAGGTACACTGCCTTGTAAGTGGCCTCGTAGGGCGAGAAACTTCGAGGTTCTGTTAGCGGCAACAACCATTTAGCAAGTGTAAAGCTACATGCTTCGAAAAAAAATATATATTTTGGGTGTAGTTTGTAACCAATAGACCTCAACCCAAAAAGATTATGTCGTAAAAGTACGAAAATTACCTGAAAACCGGGTGATTCTAACTTTGCCGCCCGTTTACCACCATGACACCTTCTCGACCATGGCTATCTCGATTGCAAATGAACTAAGTCAACCAGAAGATATAATATGCACATTCAGATTCGGTTTCGGACGCGCCATATTTGAATTAAGGACCTCTGTTACACACTGCCCCTGTTACACACTGCCCCACTCTCCCTTACACACTTACTTCTGTGCTTTACGTTGGGTAACGTACTCACATTTGTGTTTACATGGCAATTGCACGGCAAATAAATGTGTAATATTGCAAGTACACGGTCAATAGGTGTGTACTATGACAAGTACACGGCAAATAATTGTGTACTATGGCAAGTGCACACCTATACGTTTTTGCTTGCAAGTACGCACCCCAATGTGTGTGTGTGTGCAAAGTACACACTACGGTTTGCAGAGCAGTTTTGTTTTCATGCGGTTTACGGGATTTTTGTTTTGTTTTACATTACAAAAGTTATTAATGATATGATACATTTAGTTACCTTAGTATTAATTGAATGTGAGGCATTATAACAATAAAGTTTTTAATGAGATTATTATTTGGACTCAAAAGACAGACTTCATTTATCTTCTTTGGAAGTTCTACTATGTCTACATTGTAGAGAGAGAGTATGTGAGCCTAAAGGAGTCTGGCTTGTCCTGTCCCGGCTCGTTCTCTCGTTACGCTAGTTTACTCGCTGTCGCCCATGCCGCGCACGTTAACGAGTCACAGCGGAGTCCCCGGGACTGGCCCCACCCGCCCCACCCGCCCCGTCCAGCCCCGCTAAACCAACGGCCGAGGGGGCAACCACTCCCTATCCGGAGGGACACATGATTTCACGATTTATAAGATTTCTCCAGATTTCCCGAGATTTCTCGAGATTCCTCCTTCTCTGATTTTACCTGATTTCTCTGATTTTGTACGATTTCTTCACATTGCGTGTGATTCTACGAGATTTCAACCAGATTTTAACGGATTTCTCAAGATGCCTTCAAGATTTCACGGGATTTCGAGAGATTTCGGTGAATTTCGTTTAGATGATTTCCAATGATTTCGGTGATTTCGCGAGATTTCAATGGGATTTCTCCGGGATTTCACCGGCTAGGGACACATGATTCCTTGAGTGGTTGCCCCCTCGCCAACGGCGCGCCCACGCATGTCGAAAGTCCCCGAAGAGAACCGCGTTGCGGGACGGGTTGGTTCCCTCTCGGCTCAGCCGCTCGAGCTGCTGCGGGCGGCAGGAAAAGACCGGTCGGGTCCGAAGCTCCGGATGCGAAGGGCTGCCTACGCCATTGTGTGGCGCGCCTGTGACGTCAGGGTAGCAGCCGGGCGAGAGGGACTCTCATTGAGTTAAACCGAGCCTCAAACTCACATGATCCGCGTCACCATGCAGCCACGTAGCCGAGCCGAGCCGAGCCGATCCTAAGTGCTCTCGCGCGAGTCAGCCCCGCCGCACCTGCCCCAGGCCACGAACCGCGCGCACACCACTGGGGGATCCCCTACGCCCCCTCCCCACCCCGCTCCCACCCCTGCTCGCCCTGCCGCAGCCGAGCTAGACCACGCACGCACCCTCCCCGCCCCGCGCTCTCCTCCGGGACGCGAGAGCCCCCCCCCCCTCGCGCCACCGCGCGCCCCTCCACCCCCGGCCACTTACGCCCCTCGGCTGCGTACCACCCACTGGCCGCGACGCCCCACCCCCCACCCCTGACCGCTCGACCGGAGGGGAGGGGAGGGGCGGGGCGGGGCGGGGCGGGGCGGGGCGCGGAGTGAACGGGGCGCCAGTGAGGCGCAGGCCGCCAGCGCTGCCAGACACACGGGGACCGCCGCGCCGCCGGGCAGCGCCGCACGCCGCTCGCCCCGCGCGCCTCGCCTCGCCTCGCCTCGCCCCGCCGGGTAGCCGACGGCAGTCCGCAGCGCAGCGCGCAGCGCGCCCTCCCAGTGCCCAGTGCCCAGTGTCCTGCCCTGCCCTGCCAGCACCGGGACCCGGGACCCCACCCCGCCGTGACAACAACAGTGAATGGGCGCCGGGCCGGGGCGGGGGCCGGCCGGGGCGGCGGGGGATAGGCCCGCCGCGGCGGGGGCGGGGGGGCGCAAGCCGAGCCGCTCGCTAGCTGCTGGCCCTGCTGCTGCTGCTGCCTGCTGTTTACCGCGACCCAGCTGAGTGACGTAGCGGCGGCCCCGGAGCCGGCCCCGGAGGCGGCCCCGGAGGCGGCCCCGGGGGCTGGACTCGCGACAGAGACAGAGGATGGCTCCCGGAGGAAGACGGCAGCAGCTGCACGACAGAGGTATTCATTCCTCCCCTGCTGTGTGCTCTGTTCCCCCTTCCCCCACTCCACTCCACCACCCCACCAGCGTCTATCCCTGTCGTGTTTTCCCGCCAAAGTCCTCCCTCCCCGCCCCCGCCCCCCCCCGCCCCGCCGTTCCCGCGGCGAAGCGTGGAACGGTGGAGGCGGGCGCGGAGGGGTGCAGCACGAACCATTCATCCTCATTTGGCACAGGGGTCTGTGCTTTTTCGCTCTGCTCCGCCCTCCGCCCCCCGCCGACCCCAGCGAATCTCTAAATCTGCAACCAAACCGCTTCAACAAGCGGCACTGAACGCCCGCTCTGGCCTTGCCGCGGTTTTGCGGGGGCGAGAGGGCGATTGCCACCCCCCGGCCCCCGGCCAGCCCCAGAAAGCTAACTTGCGGATGTTCCGAAGAGGGCAACTTGCTCCACGAAACCCCTGTCCGCAGTCAAACCACCACAGTCCATCAGATCTGCCGTCAGGCGGACTTAAAACATCGCCTCCTCTGGGCCTTCACAGCAGCGCGGCAGCGCTCCGCTTTGTCTGCACGGGACGGGAGCGCGGGAGCGAAGAGACTGTTTTCATTTCCTTTGCGCTGGGCGCGGCGCCTGGGGCTGCGCCGGGCTGCGCCGGGCTGCGCCGGGCTGCGCTCAGCAACAGATGACATACCTGCACTCAGCAGTGGCGTAATGCGGGATGACTTATTCATGTCGCTGTGCTTCGCTCCGGCCAGCAGCGCGGCCTCATATGCAGCAAATAGTATGGAGATTCCGGGTGGACAGTCGAAAATTATTGAGAGAGCGGTGATGCGAAAGCGTCGGAAAAGGGCAAATGTGTTGTGACGTCCTAAACGTCCAGCCCCTCACCCCACTTTCCCGGCACCAAACGCCAACGCCTCATCGACCCTTGTCCTGTCCGAGTCCACCGCGCCGCACCCTTCGCCGGCCTGCGCGGCGCGACCCCGCTCGAACAACACGCACTTTAATGCTGAATCGGAAATGATGCCACTGTTGCCATTGGCATGCTGGCTCCGGTATTTCAAATTTTCACCCGAACTGCAACTATAGCCAATAATGTGTTACGAACCGCATAAATATGAAAACTACCAATTCAATCAATTCAATATCAGGCGAGTCGGAAAGAATGGCAACGTTCACAGTTTAAAATTTTGTTGTAAATTAACAGGAACATTATTGTTAAGTTTGTTAGCAGCAATTCCTATTTTAATACATGAAAAACTGGAAATTTAAAACAATGGAAAAACCGTTTCTTTTTCATCGAAACATAGTGACTTCTTTTTGCACTTAAATATCTTTTCTGTAGTATTACAAAATTGTTGATTTTGAACAGTATGGGCTGCTAACAAAATTAAGAACGTTTCTCTTGTAAATAGCCAGCATGCAGATTGATACTCATTCACTGTTCTTTGAGAGCGCTGGTTAAATAATTCGTATTTAGTAGGTTTCAAACTGATGACAGTACAGCTGTTCAGAAACAGGATTATACCGTAAACCAGATGGTCGCATAAGCGACACCTATTTTACTACAGAGTATACCCGGCTGTGGCTGTGGGCTTCCCCTTCTTCATTAGCGCGAGCAGCCTCACGCTACGCAACGCGAAGAAGCGCAATAAAAAATAAAAAATTAATTAAAAAAAAAAGAACAGCGGTCTGAAATCGGATACACCGCTACCGCTCTGTGCAATCTAGATCAAGCGGCAACGCGCATGTATGTTCCCCACCACTACCACACCGTACTCGGTCTCCCATTCCCCCCTCCCACCCCACCCGCGAGGTATTTTTAAACAAGCAATGATCGTTACGCGCCAGCGGGCCTTCTGTTCTTTTTCCTGCTCTTTTTGTTTCTTTAGCAGGCTGGCTGGACCACGAGCAGGTGTGATTCCCTCCCCAGCTCCCCTTTGCCCGGTCGTCCATTTCGATAATCCCCTCTGCCATTATCCAGGCATCCGTTTGGCCACCGCGCTTGAGCTCCTTTTTATTTTAATACATAATAACAATTAGCTGGCTAATTTCCTGAGAACCAAAAAAACTCGACGGACGGAATAACGCGCTCACCCACAAAAGGACGGATTGTGCACCGTGCGAAATAGACTTCAATCAAGTGCAAAATACTTGGTCATCTGAAAAACGATTGTACTGTAGTAGTTGGGCCTAAATCAGCTGCTATTGGTTCTCAAATAGTACGGCCCTTTCCTTTTCCCTTAAATTATGCGCATACTCTTCACTGCGAAAGAATACAGAACATCCTGTTGACACTGTTAAAAGCTTACGGTGATTTTCACTGTAAGCTACAATGAACCCGCCTGCAGCACTCTAGCTCACGGTCAAAATCACCGTAGGTTACGGTGAATATCACCGTAGGCTTCAGTGAATGTCAGTGAAAGTTACAGTTCTGCATGGTGGATCACTGCAGCTTGCAGTGAAATTAACTATGGATTAAAGTGAAATTCACCGTCAGCTTACTGTGAAAGTCAATGTAAGTTAGTGCTACAGGGTTCACTGTAGCTTACACTGGAAGCTTTTACGAGTGAATTTTTATTCCAGCCTTCACCGTAGTTTATTTAACTGGGTTCACTTGTACTTTCTGACAGAATTCACCGTACTACCAGTCTGGAAGTACGGTGAATCTTGTCAGGGAGCACAGTGAATCCAGTAAAAGAAACTACGGTAAAGGCTGACATAAAAATTAACTGGCTTTGCTGTAGTAAAAAACACACACACTTAGGCGTATTGGGTTTTGATTGAGGGCTAACTCGCGGCTAACGCTTGGCTTACGGGTTGCGCTTGGCGCAGGTCACGTCACGTGTGCCCCCCCTCTCCCCCCCCCCCCCCACGGGGGCGTCACGCTCTGATAATGACACACTGCGTCCATATTTGATGGCGCGCCGCACTTCAACAACTCAGTTCGGCGTGACGCGCGCGATAACGCGGCGGGGGTGGTGTAGATAATTCACCGTTACTCAGGACAGGCAGGGGCGCCCCCTGCGCGCCCCCTGCGGCGGCGTTGTCTCGTCCAGTCCCAGTCCTACGTCACGCCGGCCCCCGGCCCGGCCCGCCTCGCGGACGAGGCCCGGGGCCCCGGGCCCAGGCTCGTGTCACCCAGCCAGGCCTGGCTCCGGTCCCCGGTCCCCGGCAGCTGTCACGAAGTTTGGCGGCAACGCGCTGCGCCCCCAGTACACTCCACGGGCTGGGCCCTGCTCCTGCTCCACATGTGAGGTCGAGTGGGGTCGCGGGTGAAAGAGTCGGCTCAGTCGGGTCGGTCGGGTCGGGTTGGGTCAGGTCTATCACGACCGAGGGGTACCTCACTCTTTAAGTGGGTGTACATTGATTGGAGGGTTGTATAGTATCGTGATTGGACGGAAAATTCGACCAATCTTTGAAGATATGTCTTTAAATTTTTTGCACCAATACGTTATTTTGCAATTTAAGGGCTTAAAATGGAGTTTTGTCTATATACTACGTGACTGCTGATAGTGATTGGAAAATTTTTGGAACGCAGGGTGTACACTGATTGGAGAATGTGCGAGGTATACCCCTCGATCACGACCTGTTCTCCGATGCCGGCCCGGGCTGAAGCTGAAGCGTGGCGGGCCGGGTTTCAAAGGACCCTGAGTCTCTCTAGCAGCGTTTCACGTTCCGTTTCCGTTCGAGAAAATTTGCTGTTGCTCGTGTTTGGTTCGGCTCGAATTGATTTTGAAATTTTTTGTTCATTTACGTTAAAATTTAAACGAAACAGCCTGTTTGCAAATATCTTCTCGAGGCAATGGCTGGCTTGTGCAACCCGATGAGTGGACCACTCTGACGATACAATCGGAAGTTCCTTTCCAAAAATTCCATTTATTCAAAAAATATTGTCTTTATTCTAAAAGTATGCCATGACGAAAAAAAAAATCTATCTCATGCAAGTTAAGACGCGCGTCAAAACCGTGTAAAGCTGAGCTGAAAGTACCTATATACCTTGGCCTGAAGCGCGCCAAAGCTCTGGAAGCTGAATGCCAAAATTCGTGAATATTAAATTTTCTCATTCCTCTGTTTTATTTTGAAACCGAATTTTATTATTTGCGATTCGGTGTCCTGTGTTTTTTTATTGGTGGTTGGCCAGCCTAGCCTGTCCACACCTCTCATCCCACGTTTCATGCCTAGAGCCTCACTTTATACATCACACCGTCTCACCGTCGATCTACCTGTCTGCGCTCTCTAAAAGACCTAGCATTTAAAGTTCAAATTAAATTTTAATTTCAATTTTTAAGAGACAAAATAGATGTTTCATGTAAAAACCCCACAAAGTATATATCTTGCATGAAAAATATTTTGAGTCCAAACTCAGCTCCAGTCCACAGACGGTTTAATACTCGCTCTGGATAGGCTGGGAGGGAGAGGGGGGGGGGGGAATTGGCTCGCAGGGCTGGGCTCCAGTCAGTGCGTGGGGGTGGGGACGGGGCGCAGCGCAGAGCCGGCTCACACTCGCTCAGACTCGTGCTCACAGACTCACGATGAAAGCCGGGGGGATAAAGTTCTAACACCCAATGGAAATGGAAAAAAAAATACAAAAAAAAAGAACAAGAAAAGCAGCAGAAAGTATTTTGTGGATTTTGCTTGGTCCGCATTTCATCTGTGCGCTGGGACACCGCTGTGCTGAGCAACGCTGAGCGCCGCTTACATGAGCAGCGCTGACAACTAACTCGGCAAAGGCCGTGACGCGCGGCCCTGCCGGCCTGCCCCGTGACTGTCATAAGTCAGCAACGCCGCACCATACCGAGGCTTCATTACCGACATGGGCGACATGACGTGCGCGAGGCTGAGCCGAGCTGAGCCGCAGTCATGGGGATCAAAGTGTCTCATACCCGCCCTGCCTCACGCGCCAGGCCGCACCCGTCCCCTGTGAAAGAAACACATGACGCACCGAAGCGCGCGCGCCAGCGCGCCAGGCCCGGGTATGAATAAGTAAAAAGAAGGCTCGAGCTGCCTAATGGGATTAGTTGCCTCCCTGCGCCTCGACCCACCCCGCCCCACCCCGCCCTACCCGCCCCGCCCAGCAGACTGATCGCACGGGCCGGGCGGGGCCGGGCAGTACTGGGCGAGCGCTATACTAAGTTGTCAGAAACTTTTAGCCAACAAGTCGCTCAACGCCGCGCGTCCTCGAATGCCGATAAAAATGTGACGAAACTGGAGCAGAGGGAGAGGGGAGTCCTAGTTGCGCAGAGGATGGAACGGACCGCCTGGTCAGCCAAAGCGCTGGAGAGGAGGGTGAGGCTGGTACTGCGGGGCTCCGGGGCGGGGCAAGGCCGGGCGGGTCGAGGCAAAGGAGCCGCTCCACCCCAAATCTTGAAAATTGGAAGATCGAGTGCCCCTCCTTCCTGCCGCACTTCGGAATTCCGATACAGAGCTAGAAAGATTCGCCTTACCCCGAGTTTAGAGTTGCTGCCTCTGCTATCGTCGCCAACACCCCCGCCGAGATGAGGTAACCGCAGGCGCTTACGTCAACAGGAGGACAGTGAAGCTAGGGGACGATGTAAGGGAGAGGGGCGGGGGAGGATCGGGCTGGATGGGTTAGGACCAGGCACGATCGTCCCGCCACTGCCCCTGCCCCAGCACGGCTTACCTCGGCCCTGGCCAGTGTGGGCAAACTGGGGCTCAACGCTCCTGCCGGACTGTCCGGGCTGCAGCCGGGCGTGGCGGGGCGGGGTGGGGTGCGGCGGAGAGGGGCAAATCAGGCCTTCGCTCCGCATGGCCGGGCGGGCCTGCCCTGCCCTGCCCGACCAGGACAGTTACTTCGAAAAATCATTGTAGGCCTCACATTAAAAAATAATAATTTAAACAAAGCAAATTACATTTAAGAGAAAATCATAAAAGTTGAGAAAAAAATTAAAACCATTTAGAAATGAGGGTAAAATATCAAAAATTTTCGAAAAGTGAAAGAAATTTTCCTTGATAAATCAAAAGAAAAATTAAATAAAACATCATTGTGCACATTTTGTATGAGTGATCCCCCCCTCGGGACAGGGTAGAGTGGGCCACCAGGCAGGCACCCAAGACTTGGTCTAGAGCAGTTACCCGCTGCTGCTACAGTATCCCCCCCCCTCCCCACTCCACAGGCAAAGAGCTGACCTCTGCCGGCCCTGACATAAATTCCTAGTCTCCTCTCCGCTCCGCCGGGGCGCCAGGAAACAATGTTCCGCCGCACAGTCTTTATGCTCTTCTGAATCTGGGATAATATCCTCCGGCAACGTGAAGAACAGTGGGGAGGGGGGAGGATCTGTTAGCGGGGGGCGGGAGGAAAGGAGGGTTCAGGAACGGAACTGTTGTTCCTCGTGGGCGCGGGAATCGTAATTTTTTGCCGGATGAATTACGGCGCCAGCCTCTCCTAACCCACCCTGCCCTGCTCCGCCTCTCCCTACCCTCTCTTAGCACCAGCACGCAGGAGCTGTTTTCTCTGCGTGTCGTTTTAACGAGACCAGCCGTCGCCGAGATGAAGTGGCAGCGCCCCCAGTGGCTGCTGAGAGGGGAGGAAGGGAAAGCTGCCCGAAAGCACAGTCTTCCAGCCTCCCATCTGGAGACCCGCCCCGCCCCACTCCACTTCGTATTCCCGACAATCCTCTGGAAAATGATCCAGCAATAGTGCGATCGGGCCCCCGGCCCCGGCTCCAGTCCGGCGGCCTCCAACAGTAGCCCGGCCTTGGTTGGATCTGCTCAGAGAAGCAGCCCGCGGCCCAGCCCGGGGCCCAGGGCACGGCGCTGACTCTCCCTCTCAGCTCGATGACCAGCGGATTGGAAGGAGAGCGCCTGCGGGAGAAAGGGAGGGAAAGGGGGGGGGGAGGAGTATGAAGACGCTTAGGCACCATTCATACCGCCAGCATCATTGTCTGTGGAGGAACTGTGGAAAGTGCGTGGGCGCCCCTCGCGGTGTAAACAGTCAAGAGCGGAAACTCGGTACAATATGCTGTGGCCACCACTGTACACAGTCAGGCGGAGGGGCGAAAGACGGGAAAAGGGGGGGGGGAGAGGAATGATAATGCATGTCCATCTCGGAGAGAGGCTTTTCCTCGGGAGTGAAGAGCCGACATTGGGCTCGCGTCACGATCATCATTTGTAAGGAGGGCGGGGCGGGGCGGACCAAGGAGGGGCCGGGCAGGGTCAATTGAGGCAGCGTGAGCATTGCCCGTCCCCCGGGAGGAAGGCTGAAAGCAGCTCCATCGGGGGGCGGAGGCGGGTCAGGATATAAAGGGATTGGCGAGGGGCAGTACGCGAAGGAGGGTGGGAAAAGATTAGCAGTCTTTCATCACTTCCTCGTGGCTTGGCTCTTGGCGGTGGCGGTGCGGTGCCGCGCTGCCCATCGGGCCCCACCCTACTCGCCCCCCCTCCCCCCCCCCGCCCCGCCCGCCACGCACCTCGCGGCCACCGGTTTGACAGCGCTGTTGTTGTTCTTGTGGTGCAGCGGCGGTGAGCGTCCACGTTCACGGGGCAGCCATGTGAGCGACGCACCATGGATCCCGAGCCGGAGCCCGCCCAGCCCGCCGGGGGTGGTCCTGTAGCACGCGCGCCCGGCGACCTCATCCTCGCGGTGGACGGCTCTGTCGAGGACGAAGCGAGGACGTCATCGGAGGCGGCACCGGAGGCGGCTGCCGGCGGGAGCGGGCCGCGCGAGGTGCAGGAGGACCGGGGCGGCCCGGCGGCGACGAGATCAGCCGGCGGACCCCGCGAGAACGGTCTGCCGCGGGCGACCGGCCCCAAGCCCGGAGCAGGCGGGGGCCCTGGGGTCGGCAGCACCAAGCCCGCCGACCATGGCACCCTCAACGGAGGCGCCGGAGGTCGACCGGCTCGGACGAGGCACGCGGGGTCCGGGGGCGGCCGCGGGGCGGCCAGGGGAAGGGGCGGCGGGGGCGCTGGAGTCGGCGGGGGCCGCGGCAGTGGCCGAGGCCGTCTACGCGGCCGCGAGCCGGAGGGGCCCGGGCTCGGGCCCGGGGCCGGGGCCGGGGCCGGCAGCGTGGGCAGCGACCTGGCCAGCGGTCTGCTCAAGTCCCTCAAGAGCCTGGCCGACACGGCGGCGGGGGCGGCGCAAGGTGAGTGGGACCATACTGGGCTTGTCGGCCCAACTTAGCCCGCTGGTCTGCTTGTCTAGTCATCTGCTCGCCCTTGTCGTCTGCTAATATTGGTCGTCTGCTGATTTGATTAGTGGTTCCCTAATTGATTGGTTATTAGAACGAGGCGTGCTGACCTTTTAGCTGAAATGTAGTTAGACGCTCTTCCTATTCCTTCTTTCCCGCCGGTCGTTGTCTTTTTTCGCTATCGAGTTATTCCTTTTCTTCGACCATTGTTTTGCATTTATTCCTCTCGATGTTTACCTTTGCCGCGGTGCCCATGCTAAGTAAAGTTTCCCGCCGGCAAGCTCGGCGCGGCAAGGCGCGGTACACAGTGACTCAGAGGACTCAGAGAGCGTGGTGCCGGCCATATTTATGGAAAGAGAGAGAAGGAGAAGTCGTATGCTTCCTTTTTCTGAATCCATCGACATGCATTGCCTCCACACCACGCCTCCTCCTTCTTCTCGAGGTGCGCCCTTTAAAAGCTCGGCGCCGCCGGGACGTCGCGAAGAGTCCCGCGACCTGACGCCACGAGGGAGCGCCCTAGCGCCCCGCCACCCCACCCCGCCCCACCCCGCCCCACCCCGCCCCTCCCCGTTCCATCCCGCTCGCTCCGTCAGAGCGTGTCGCAAGTTGTTTTCTCTTCAAACATACGCTCTCCACATCCCCTCCCCCTTTTGCTCTGTCGCATCGAGCCGCAAAGCGAGATAAAGGCAGGCCTACAATACGAAGGAGTGAGGAAGGGAGCGCCCCCGCAGCCCAGACGTTCCCCCTCCCCAATCCGGCCCACCCCCATAACCCCACGCGCAGCGCAGCGCCCGCCGCTCCTCCCAATACCATAGGATTCATTATGCATAGCGACACGACGCGTCGGCTGGAGGCTTCCCGGGACGGAGGAGAAATGATAAAAGGCGTGGTGGAGCGGTGCTGCGGTGCTGGGTGTGGTGAGGCGGGGCGGGGCGGGTAGCCCTCGGATTGCGCGAATGTTAAAATGCCAGGGGCGCGGCTCGAAGGAGGACGCAGAGAAGCTGGGAGCGGGTGTCTCCACCGGTGCCCACGGAGGCCTGCCGGTCGCGCCCCCGTCTCTTTGTCAGCGAATTCTATACCAAGACAATTTTCTCCTGCCTTCCGGCACCCTCCTTTACCTCTCACCACCCTCCCCCACGCCGTCTGCGAATAGAAGAATAGGGACCGTCTAATTTCATTCACGACTGTTTCCCCTTCTATAAATTGTTTATTTCTTCAAACAGTGTAGTGGGGGTTGTGCGCAACGGGACTCGTGTCTAATGTGAGAGTCTGTGACACAAAAGCAGGGGTACGGGTGATGGGTAGGGCGTGGCAGAGGGCGGGTTGGGGCGGCGCGGCGCGGCGCGGGTTGCGCAGGGCAGGGAGGACTCCTTATCAGGTTGATGGAGACCTGTCAGCGGGAGAGAGGGGGACGGGGTCTTGTGAATTAGGAGGGGATAGAGCTCGAGGAGAGGAGGGGGGGAGGGCGGCGAGAGGAACTCATCGAGACCGAGTCACCGCACACATGGTGTTCTCAGCAGGAGATAGGGCAGGTGACCGCGAGGAGGGGAGGATAGGATGGGGCGAATGAGATGAGGAGGTGCTCACTTCGAAAAATCATTGTACGGACCCCAAAAAATCGAAGAAAAATACAGAAAAATCCGAAAACCGAGAAAAATTGAACAAAAAACTGAAACAAAAATTTGGAAAAACAAAGCAGAAATGGGGGAGAAGATTAAAATTCATAAAAGAGTGAAATTTTTCCTGAGAAATCAACAGAAAAATAGACAAAAACAAATATTAAATTCAAAAACATCAAAAGTAAAAAAAAAATCATTGTACACATTTTGCGTAAGTGATCCCCAGCCGCCCTCGTCCGCCCCCGTTCTGTGCACGGGGCAGGAGAGGAGCGAGAAGTAGTGGTGGGGGCGAGGGAGAAAAGTATTGCTCGCTTAACGCTAATGGTATGGCCTGTTCAAAACTAGAACGCCATCTCAGGACGCCGCGGTGTAGGCGTGGAGCGGGGCGTGGGTGGGGCTTCGATAGGAGGAGGTGCGCGATTATATTGGAGGTAAGGCCGGTCGGATTTCACGCCGCCTCCGGGTGCTGTGGGCTAAGCGGGGCGGGGTGGGGCGGGGCGGGGTGGAGGGAAATCGAGTTGAACTTTAGCGACGTAACGCCGCTCGCGGCTCTAGCCGCGTCCGGCTAATGGCATATCGATGTTTATTACTCCTGCGCGGAGCTCCCGCCCACGCCCGTGTTATTGGGCTTTAATATGCCGCTATCCCGCCGCCGCGCCGCCCCAACCCACGACCCGCCACAGCCGGTAGTGTAGCAGGCTGTAGGCCGGCACCGTGCTCAAACTCGAGTGATCCCCCCTGCGACTGCCTCACGATCATACTCCACGGCGGCGCAGCGGGGCTGGCGGAGCCCCTGTCAACAGCGTGGTAGACCACACGCTCTGCGTGGGTGTCGCGGGTGCGACCGCTTGCCTACCCCGCTCCTGCCAGGCGCTGAGGCCCGCCCAGCCCCGCCCCTCCCCTAGTCCCCGCCCCGGTCTGTTCTGGACCTGACTGGACTGAGCGTCGTTGTATACTTTTCTCGCCCGGGGCCCGGTGGGCCCGGTGGGTGGGGCGCGGGCCGTATTTTGTCTCCTCTGCCTCCTGCTATGTAGCCTCCGCCGGCCGCCCCGCCCAGCTATAGCTCGCCCATGCAATCTCGGTGTCCTGGAGGCTCCAGAGACAAAGCAAAGCCCCGCACATCCGCGGGGACAGGTCTCGCTGGCCCAGGCGGCTGGTTCGGCCGGCCTATGCGGCGTGTGGCCTCAGCTTCAAAGGCACTCCACCCTCACCTCGCCTGGCTCTACCCCAGTAGTTCTTGGGACTTGGACTTGGACGTACGTGTGGCCGGTGCGGAGGGACGGGCGAGGGACGCAGGGCCGCTGGGCGGCGAGGCCACGGGGGAAATATTCATGGGCTGATTGTTATGTACTGTTGCTGCTGCTGCTGCTTCTGCTGCCTGGAGTGCGATGCTTAAAGAGGCCGAGCGAGCTGGTTTCGCGGCAGGGCGTATTATTCGAAAGATCGAGGGGGGGGGGGAGGGAGGCAGGGGGCGAGCGAATGGGGGTTGGGGGGGGGGGATGATCACTTAGAGGAAATGTGTCCAATTTTTTTTTTAGGCACGAAGTAGCCTTATTATAGTTTTGTCTGGGATCTGACATTTAAAAAAAAATCGGCCTTGTTATAATTATATGAAATTTCGTTCTAAGATACAAATCGGCGCTCTGAATCCAGATCCGTCATGCTCATGTCAGTAAAATACACTTGGTCTGAGATATCCGGCCCGAAAGTATTGGTTGACACGTATCTCAGTGAAAAATTTGAGGAGTTTTGAGAGGTTTTTCTTTGAAGCGCCAACAGTTACGCTGCACTGCTGTTGTGGGGCTCCGACACCCCAGTGCCGCGCGCGGGAGAGGGACCCATGGCCTGTTGATTCTAGTCGCATGCACAGTACTTCATGAAGTGAAAATTAAATGAGCATGATATAATAAAAATGTCAATCAAGTGTTCGAATGATCATTGTACAACCAGCCTACAGTTCAAAAATCAAGTTAATCGGACATTCCTTACTGAGAAAAATAATATACTAGGTACTCATGTGGTAGCAAGGCGATGCATCCTTGTTTGCGCGTTTCTCTCAACGAGCTCGCGAGGACCCGCGGCTCGACCCGCGGGCATATTCCGGAGGTCTGTAAAGTTATAACGATGCGCACAGACGCGCGCACGCACACATATGCACGCTCTAAGACGTATAAACTTTCTTCAATTTGTTCTAAATATAGAGAGACTTGAACTTTAATGGAGCTAAAACCAAACGTAAACTTAAAGAAATTCTTAAAACTTAATGCTACTTATTCGTGACTCTCAGGATTTCACCTAGAAAAATCGTATTTTTGTACTTATGATTTTTTTTAAAAAGTTGTTTTGATTTTTTAAGGAAAATTTCTTTAACTTTTTGAAATATTTTAATTTTTTACCCCCATTTTTGATGTTTTTTCCTATTTTATTTCTATTTTTTGGCGATTTGTCGTTTTTTTCTGCACTTTTCTTTTTGACTTTATTTTGATTTTTTGTATTATTTTTAAATGATTTTTTGGAGGCCGAGGCCGTACAATGATTTCACGAAGTGATACTCCCCTCGGAGGCGAGAGGATGATGGGCGCGGAGGACACGGAGGTCGTCGGGCGCGTAGGGTGTGTTGTGGGTAGCCGCCTGGCCCGACCACTACGTGCAGCGGCGAGGCCCGGCCGGCGGTGGGGCAGCACGCGCAGGACATGACAACACGGGGGCGTGGGCATGGTGGGGGCGGGGCGGGCAGCTCTGACAGTGAGGAATTCCATTCCATACGTGTGCGACGCGACGGCTGCTATTCACTAGAAGGCGCCAATTCTTCGTCCGCTTCGCCTCATCTCCCGGTGATGACCACACGGACACGGGACGATACGTTGGTGGTGGTGGCCTTGTCTGTGGAACGCCCCCCCGCCCCCCTCACCACCGATGTCCCCCCCCCCAAACCCCCACCCCACGCCATCCCTACCCCCGAGAAATAGGCGGATCGAACCAAACCGGGACGGAGCGGGTCGGGGGCTGCCGGCGGCACCGCCTGGCGGTGTGCATGGGACCCCGGCCCGGAGGCCCCCGTGGGGTGCGGCGGTGGCGGGGCGTGCACGTGCCCCGCGTGGCGGGCCCTTCCCGCACCTGCTATTTTCTATTAAACTTGGGAAAAAGTTCATTGCTGGAATGAAGATCACCATTTCCAGTTTACAATAGTATAAGCATCATGCCTGTAGGTATTGTGAGATCTGAGATGGAGATGAAAGCGGAATCAGTCAAGGGTTACACTTGACTGAGAACAATACACGTTCTTTTCACCAGTCAGGAGAGTGGTGGTGGTTACGAACGAGTAAAAAACGAAAAGAAAATAGGAAAAATTTTAGAAATGGGGGTAAAAGATCAAAATTTAGAAAAAAGTGACGGAAATTCTCCTTGAAAAATGAAAAGAAAAATTTAAAAAAATCAAAATCAAGAGCAAAGGTAAACACAAAATGAATTTTGTAATAAGTAGGTGACTCTTTTGATGTCTCATTAAATTGAGAAGTGTGAAGTTGTACCATTTTCATAGCAGATTGTGTTTATGAGTGCAGAAGAACATGGGAGCATCTTGCTAAAAACAAGCCGAAAGTTTTTATCTTTAGAGTTTGTTAAGACAAAATAAACAGGATCGAGCAGACTCGTCGGGGCTTCCTCTTTGGATTCCTTGAGGAGCTGGTTTACGTTTGAGGGTTGGAAAGTGTGAGGGCGGTGTGTGAGGCGGGGTGGGGCGCGTTAAGGGTGGGGCGGGGCAGTGGCTGGGTGGCTGGGTGGGTGGGGTCGGGTTGAATGGGCAGGGCAGAACCCATACCGGTGCGCAAGGCCTCTGCCTTTGCGCGGCCCGCCCCGCCCCGCCACGCCCCGGACACACGCTACGGGCGGCTCGACTCGTCTTCAGACGCTGCAGGCAGCCCCACCGGTGACACCCTGAAGGGCTGCCTCGCCCCGCCCCGCCTCGCCCCGCCCCGGACCGAAAGCTCTGCCGGCCGGCCGGGGGTCGGGCCCGGCCCAGCCAGGGCGGGAACGCCCAACCCAGCACGACCGACGGCTAAGGCCGCCCAAGAGGCCAAGCCATCCAGCAGTCACAGGGGGTCGGGCCAAGCCGAGCAGACGCAGCATCAAATATGCAGCGGGTCTAGAGCTGAGTGGGGTGCGGCGGGCTGAGGCGGGGTGGGGCGTGGCGGGGCGGGGCGGGGAGGGGAGAGGCCGACTGCAGGGCCAACACCAGCCTCCGGGCCGGGCAGCGCTAGCCTGACGGACAGGGGCAGCTGGGCCAATCAGACCGACCCCTTTCTGATAACAGGTGCATAACAAGAGGACCCATCCGAGGGGAATTCACTGTCACACGGTAAAAACATCGTCTGATATTTTGAGGAAAAAGGGAAAAGCTTTAAGGGTCCCACTTAATTTAAGAAATATCCTCATATTTTGAGGAAGTCTCCTCAAAAATTAAGGAAAGTTTCCTCATTTTTTAGGAGACTCCCTAAAAAAAATGTGGAGTTTTCCTCAAAGTAATTAAGTTCCTCAAAGTTTTCCCTTTTCCCTCAAAAAATCAGACATTGATTTTACCGTGCAAAGTCTGTGACCCGGGACCCGACCATTACGTCTTTAACGCTGTACGCTCCGAGATACTATAGATTTAGTTAAGACCGGGTCAAAAGGCCCAAAACGACCCAACAAGAAGTGAAAGATTGAGAATTTTGGCTGATAAACTCCGATTGCGCTTCTGTTACGCCTTTATTACAGATAGAGTGACCAGACTATTACGCGAGAGCATACCCCCTCGGACCTCTCACCGCGGGCTACCAGTGCCGGAGGACGGCAGAGGGAAGGCAGGCCTATTGTGTCGTCATCGTCAGTCTCGTAGCTTTTATTTTTGCCTTTAGAACGGTCCACATTTAGGCCCCGCAGCGGGCGAGTGGGAGCAAGCCCAGATGGGTCTGGGGCTGAGGCGAGCTGAGGTCACCTGCCGCGCCCACCCCCACCTTCTCCCTCCCTCTCTGCTGTCTCTCACCTTCTCTTTCTCCCTCCCTCTCTCACAAAGCCCCAATATGGAGATCTCGGGAAATTTTGTATAGTGTCGCAGGAGAGATAGAGACAAAAGAAAAATCCGTTCCCACCTGCTCAGGGGCGTATTTGGTATTAAGGTCCGACCGACAGGGGGGGCGGTGCCCTTCAGGTTGCCTACATACAGGGCTTTTGTAGCACAATTTGCCTACCTTTCAGGCGGCTGTCTAGAGGCCACAGGGGAGGCGATCGCCCCCCCCCCCCCCCCCCCCCCCCTTAATACGCGCCTGCACCTGCTCCTCTCCTTCCCGCACCCAACCGGCCCCTCTGCCGGTGAGCCCGTTAATGACGGGAGTTTTGCTGCGCCGCGCTGAGCAGCGCTCTGCAGCGTCACGATCATTATCGCCGACACCTCACTCTTCACTCTCATCCTCTCCTCTCCTGCCATTGCAACCAGCGCACTTCGAGCATCTCACACAGCGCAAGGCGAGAAAAACCTGCGGATGAAGGTGTTTACCGACAAAATCCAAGAGGAGAGAAGGGGACTCGTTGACCCGATTTTATTTTCCCACAGCGAAACAGTTTAGCACGCTGAGCCTGCTGGCCAGAGCCCGTGTCGTGTGCTATTGGAGTGGAGCCGGGGGCGCCCAGGGGGTTCTACACTGTTAAAAATACTCGTAAATTTACGACATTTTTTAGAACAATAATGTCGTTTTCAAACAACGCTTTCAAGTTACGACTTGTGTCGTTCGTGAACGACGAAGTGATCGCTAATTTTTATAGCGAAACAGATCGTTTTCAAACGAATAAAGTCATAAATTTACGACTTTGATCCTAAATGTACGATTGATCGTAAATCCCTTCCACAGGATGTCAGACAGATACCACTTCATTCGTAAATTTACAACTTCGGTCGTAAATGTGCGACTTCGGTCGTAATTGAACGATTTTGATCGTACAGTTACGACACAAATCGTAAGTAAACTACTAAAATCGTCACATTTTACGAACTTTTTAGGCCTTCAATGCTAGAAAAGTTTACGACAAAGTCGTAGAGAAATGAATTTTTAGTCGTTAGGTTACGACCAAATCGTTCCAAAACGATTGCAGTCGCTATAAAAATTAGCGACTTATTTGTCGTTAATTTACGACAAAATTTCTAACAGTGTAGGAGCCAGGAGCGGACGGTGGGTCAGCCTCGAGAGAAAACTCCCTCCTCGTCGGGAGCGGAGATCAAGGGTGGATTTTATTCCGCTGGGGGGAATTCACTTTAAAATTATTATACGGCCCCAAAATAATCATTTAAAAAAATTAAACAAAAAATCAATAAGAAAGATACAGAAAAATCCAAAAAATCGAGGAAAAATGAAAAAAAAAAATACCGAAATAAAATTGGAAAAACATTAAAAATGGGGGTACAAGATCAAAATTTTTCTAAAAAGTGACAGTAATTTTCCTTGAAAAATCACTCTGTCAATTCAAATGTATACATTGTATACTTTAAATAAAGTATACATGGCATGTATACTTCAAATAATGTATACATACCATGTATGCATTTATTAATGTGTACATGCCAATGTGTGCATTTATAAATGTATACATACCCATGTATTCTCTGAAAAGAATACACATTTAGCCCTCAGTTTACATACCATGTACACTTTGGAAAAATGTATACGTGGGCATGTATACATTTATTGAAGTATACATAGACATGTTTACATTTATCAAAGCATACATAGTAATGTATACTTTCATTAAAGTGTACATGGCAGGTATACATTAATCAAAGTGTACAATGTACACATTTGTGTTGACAGAGCAAAAGAAAAATCAAAACAAAAAGGAAAGTTTAAAAAATCGAAAGTAAGAATTTTTTTTTAAATATATCAAAAGTGAAAAAGCCGGTGTCCAGCTGAAGGGGTCATCTGAGAATAAGACTTCAAACTCGTGAGCAAGTATCGACAAATTGGAGGAATCGCAACATTGAGACGCTCAGCTCAGGAGAGGCCTGTGCACACTCACACAGACCCACCCAGCTCCAGCTCTGTCTGCCCTCGCGGCGCTCTCGCCGCGTATCAAAGCGGCACTCGCCTTGCGTCAATCGTTTGCGGGCAGAGGCGGCAGCAACAGGTTCGCGGGTGGGGTGGGTGGGGCGGGCGGGCGGGGTGAGAAAGGATTTCCTTCACCCTGCGGGTCTAGTGCCCTCGCCTCCCCGGTCGCTTCGCTTGACCTCTGGGCGCTCGTCTCCTCTCAGAGAGCGAGAGGGAGAGAGGGAGAGAGGGGGAGAGAGAGAGAGAGAGAGAGAGAGAGAGAGAGAGAGAGAGAGAGAGAGAGAGAGAGAGAGAGAGAGAGAGAGAGAGAGAGAGAGAGAGAGAGAGCGGTCGTATGTGCGTGTATGTTTAATGCGCGCGCGCGTGTGTTTGCGTTCTCGCGATGGTGATGTGTCCACCATGCTGGGTCGTTATTTGAAGAGCGCGATGTCAGAATGGGAGTCGGTTCGTGGGAAGGCCTTGGTCGCGCTGGCAGGAGCAGTAGTCAGTCAGGGTCGAGAGCAGAGCTGACGTCGCTTCATCAGCCGCCCCCACCCCACTCGCCTCAATTTCCAACCGCTTCGACAAAACTTCTCAGAGTAATCCTTCTTACCCCGATTTCATTCTTTTGTACTTGCAGCCAATTTTGTCGGGGCCGCCGCACCGCTTGCTTGCTTCCGCTTTTGAGACGAACAACGGCATTATTTTGTTGGCGGGTTTCATCTTCTTTTGATGGCGGGGTGTAGCGACGCGACGGTCCCGTAATAATCCCCATTTCCCCTTGTGTTGCAGGCGGGCTGCGGTTCAGCGTCGCGCCGCGGCCCGGCGATGGCGGTTTCACGCAGTGGCTCACCGCCATGCAGATGGTGGCGCGCCTGCAGGGCGGCATCCCGACCGAGTTCCGACGAACGGTGAGTCGTCTTCGGAAAGCATCGCGGGGGAGGGGATACAGGGGGCGGGGGAGGGCTCCCAAGGGTCTACCACTTCTGTAATCCTCGTACACCCCTCTTGGTGATTACTAATAATCACATAATCATAATCATGTAAAATTTCCAAAAATTGATAAGTTTTGACAAATATGGAAAAACATTATAAAATTAAGTTGCGTGAAATATGTTAAAGATAAACTCAAATAATCATTGATAATCACCATAATCGTGACTGATTATAATCCTCGTAGGCGATTTTTCGAAGTGGTAGACCCTTGAGAGAGTCCAGACAATAACTACGCGGTGACCTTCGGAAAGGGGCGCGCCGGGCCAGCCGAGCCTAGAGTCCTCCATAGTGTACCTGCTGGGAGGGGGTGAATGAAGTGTCGACGGTGGTCGAGCAGGCGGTGAGGGGGCGGTGCGGGGCGTGGCGGGGCGTGGCGGGGCGTGGTGGGGCGTGGAGGGTCTGGGTGGGCGGCGCAAGGGCAGGGTGGCGGGGTGGCCTCGCTGCTCGAGGCACAGACGTGTGCCATCACGTTCGCATTATTGGTGGCCAGGGCCAGGCCTAGCCGGAGCCGGAGCAGTCATCTGTCATGGGAAAAGACGTCTCCCCCCCCCACCTCCCACACGGCCACACATAGCCCGCTCCCCCCCCCCCCCCGGAGCAGAGCACTTGGCGGGATAGACCCGCTCGGTAGCAGGTCTACCACCACTATAAAGTAGGCAGCCCCGTTGCACGCATCGCGCTAGCGGCTAGGTTGGCGCAGCCGGGTGGGAACGGCGTGGAGCCTTTTGTTGCATGCACTATGCAGATGAGGTGGTAAGGGCGTCGAGTACGGCGGCCGCGACGGGGTGGCGCAAAGTGCAGGCTGATCCCACCCACTCGCCATTAGTCATGGTACGAATTATGTCAGTACTTTTAAGACTTATTAGGCGAGATGCGGTGTGGTCGGCTGTTGCGGGCTGTTAGCAGCAACAACAACAACCACAACAACAACAACAACAACAACAAAAACAGCAACAGCAGCAGCAACAACAACAACAACAACAACGACGACAAGACGACGACAACGACAACAACAACAACAACAACAACAACAACAACAACAACAACAACAACAACAACAACAACAACAACAACAACAACAACAACAACAACGACGACGACAAAAAGGACTTAGCACAGAATAGTCAAAGATGTCGATTACCTGGCGCTTCTCGGCAGAGGTGCAACAAAGTATGTATAGAAACAAATGAGATGCGATGCGACGTTGCTGCCGTATGACAGGAGCCTGCTGGCTGAAGCTGGTCGGGGTGGGGGGGGCGGGGCGGGGGCGGGGTGCTCCGGTGCTCCGTGCTGACTGGCTGTCCCTGTTACTCTCGTTGTGTTGCAGATGTGGCTCACCCTGGCCGACAAGCACCTGCAGCGCCGGGGGGTGGACTGGCCGCAGGCGGAGCGCCTTTGTTTCAGCGAGTGGAGCAACCCGGACGACGACGAGCTGGGCGTGCAGATTGTCAAGGTAAGGGGGAGGGTCAACAACATCACTGTACACCAAAAAAGAAAAAGGAAAAAAAAATAAAACAAGTAAAAATGATGCACGTTTGAACCTATCACGGTAAAAGCGATGTCTGATTTTTTGAGAAAAAGGGGAAAACTCTGAGGCACTCTGTGACTTTGAGAAAAACTCCTCAGAATTTGAAGAGGTTTCCTTAAAAAATGAGGGAAAGTTACTCATTTTTTGTGGGAACTTCCTCAAAATCTGAGGAATTTTCTTCAAATTCACAGAGTGCCTCAAAGTTTTCCCTTTTTCCTCAAAATATCAGACATTGTTTTTACCGTGATAGTGAAGGACCCCTCGGCAAGTACAGCCCTATACAGAGATCTCAGGGGGACAACCCTCGCTTCCAGCCCCGTGCGCCGCCCCGGCCCCGCCCCGGCCCGACACAGTAACGAGGTCCAAGCGGACGTGGCGCGGCCTGCACTGCGCGGCGCTGCGGCGGGGTGGGGCCGGGCCGGCGCCTCCCTTACTCACTCCACACTACACACCCTCGCGTGGAGGGTGAAGGGAGGGCCTGTCACGAGCGGCCGTCGCGGTAAACTCGCAACACAAGGCCGTACTCGTAGAGGTGGAGTGCTCTCAAGTACGTTCCAGGTGTTTCCTGAATGCGTGACAGTGTCGAGGTCTTGCATACTCGCCAGGGCTTCAGGCACATACGGCGCCTTTCCTGGCGAATGGGGTAGGCAAACCCTCAGCACTGCTTCGCATTCAAAGGAACACCCGCTACACACTGAGGGTAGAGCAGGGCAAGCTGGTAACAAAAACGCAGGCGCTCCCTTCCCCCTACCCCTACCCCTAGCCCAGAGGCCTCATTGTGTGCGCTCCACCCCACCCCACCCCGCCTGCGCCTGCAGCATGCACTCTGCTACTCGCATCAGTTAGCCCGGAGCCCCGCCCCGGGCCCGGCCTGGCAGGGAGAGGCGGAGCCCGCCTGGTGCCCGGGCCCGGGCTTGGGGATGGAGATCAATAGGTCACCATGAAGCTCAGCGTCGCCACGGCCGGCGGACCTCTCAGCGCCCACCACTGCACCCTTCAACAGACTCCCCCCCCTTTTTCCCCTTCCTTGGGCGATCTACCACTGCAGATGTCTCAGCTGTCTCAGTGAGGTGGCCGGGCCGGAAGGTCATTAGGGAGCTCCCCGCGATAGTCTCGAACTTCCGGGTCGACTCTCCTTGGTTCGAGTTCGAGACTCATTGGGAACTATATCTATATATACCGGATTTTGGACTCGAACCAGCGAGAGTCAACCCGGAAGTTGCCCGTTCGAGACTATCGTGGGGAGCTCCCTAATGACCCTCCAGCAGGGGCAGCGCCTGCGCCTGCACTGGAAACCCAGGTGTAAGAGTGTGCATGCTGCAACACTTGTAGGTGTATATGGATTTTCATTTGCACACACGTCGCTACGTCACACGTGCAGGTGGGATTAAAATTCGAAGGAAAATTCACAACTTTACTTGTTAAGTTCGATAAAGGGGGTTCCCCCCCCCCCCCCCCCCCCCCCCCACAATAAGTATGCGAAATTTTCTCACTTGCTTTTGCAGTGTAGGCTATCGAAGGCGTATTTTCCGGCGTTCAGCTAGCTAGAGAGTGATGCGGCGAGAGGAGGGGATAATTCATACAAAATGTGTACAATGATTTTTTTAAACTTTTGATTTTTTAAAATTTTTCGTTTTTACTTTTCTTTTGATTTTTCATGGAAAAGCTCTGTCCCTTTTTGATAAATGATGATATTTTACGCCCATTTTTAATTTTTTCCAGTTTTACTTCGTTTTTTCTCGAGGGGGAAAGCACTCGCGTAATCACTCGTACACCGTAGCCCGTAATCAATGCGTAATCACTTGTAATCTAGGCGTAATAACCTATTATTAAGGGTTATTATCGATAACATATCAATAGTAATAACCTTGTTATGTATGTTACCCAGTAAAATAACCAAAATAACAGAAAATAAGGAGTAAACATGCGTAATAACGGGCGTAATCGCGTAATCACTCGTACACCATTTTTGAGACTGCTTTCCCCCTCGTTTTTTCTTTATTTTTTCTCGATTTTTCGTATTATTTTTTTTACCCATCTTCCTGATCTTTATTAATTTTATTTTTAAGTGATTTTTTTGGGGGGCCGTATACTGATTTTTCGACGTGATGCGTTGTCGCTAATGTCCTGCTTTTCGCCTCCACCCTGCAGGATCTGCACCGCACGGGCTGCAGCATGTTCTGCGGTCAGTCCAACCAGGCCGTGCTCAAGCGCGTGCTGCTGGCCTACGCGCGCTGGAACAAGGCGGTGGGCTACTGCCAGGGCTTCAACATGCTGGCCGCGCTCATCCTCCAGGTCATGGACCGCAACGAGCCCGACTCCGTCAAGGTAACACGTCTGCCTATATGCATTATGCAATGCTACTCCTCTTGTTTCCGGAGCGTTTGCGTGTACGCACTTTCTTATACGGACCCCACCACACATACCTCTGCCGGAGCGGAGGTGGGGGTAGGTTTAGTCCTTTGCGCACATTTGGGGATGAAAACGCAAGGAAATTGACGACTGCAGCCATCTCCGTGGGTGAGCGCGTAGGCTATCAATCGTAAATTATGGAGTTGTCTTGGAGGTCATGATCATGAGGTGTCCCCAGGTGCCTTATTTGACTCAATTTTACCCCGTTTAATAGAGTATCTGTCCCGTATACATATAGAAGAACAAGAACTCCGAACAAAAGGGGTATATTTCTTCTCGCGGTCAATAGTTTTCGGTACACTAGAAAGGGATATAGTTAGAAATCACAAGTTTGCTTGAAAATTCGCCGTATAAGCAAAGGTCCTCATGCCACTTCCGGAGTTCTTGTTCTTCTAATTTGTTCGAGACAGGTTGTCTATTCTCTATGCCAACCCTGTCACTCACTGCGAGTAGGGCGGACAGTCGCTGCGCCCCTCAGTGTACCCTTGAGCCCGGATTTTGCTTCCCGTCCAGGGCGCCCTTCCCTCATGGTCCGCTGTTGTGAGCGGCGTGGCGTCCGCGGTCCGTAGCGGCAGCGTCAGCTCTGTGATTGTTATGACGATGATTGTCCTGCTGGCAATCACGTTCCATTACTGAATTAATTTCATTCGATGTCGAGTCGACATCTCCCGCCGCCGGCGTTACGCGCGGCGTTATTGACTGGGACAGCGAACAGCGAAACGCGCACGTTCAAGCGGCAGACGAAGTTGGGGAGGAGTGAGAGGCGCGAGGAACAGGGCTAATGTCACAAGTATGAATGTGGGCAAATGGGATATGTCACCAAAATGCGATTTTCCTGACTTTGCAAATTTTTTTTCTGGAAAATGTGGACACTGCGACAGCGGGCACCTCCACGCGGCCAGGCACTGTGAAAAATTGTCGTAGGTTTACGGGAAAATTTTCCACGAAGTGGAGTCGTAAAATTACGATCACTTATCGTAAAATTACAAGCAGTACCAATCGACTTGAAATTCAATTACAAGCAAAAATGGGCTGTCGTAAATTTACAACATTTTTCGTACGTCGTAATTTACAAAATAAATCGTAAATCTACGAACATATTTTTCACAGTGGGCACGGCGTAGCGTGGCGTGGCGTGGCGTTGAAGATGTAATGACCTTTCCGCTCCTGGCTGTTGGTTACAGGTGATGATATACTTGATCGAGGGCGTGCTCCCCGAGAGCTACTTCGCCAACAATCTGCGCGGCCTGTCCGTGGACATGGCCGTGTTCAGAGACCTGCTGCGGCTGCGGCTGCCGCAGCTGTCCCGCCACCTGGAGAACCTGCAGATGGAGGCGGGAGACAACACAGGTTCGTATGCTGACAGTATGCGAGGCGGAAGAGAAGAGTGAGACAGATGGCTTTGCTCTCCTCCGAACTATTTTCTGTGCGGCCTCGCGAGGACATGCGGGACAGGGAAGTGAGTGAGTGAGTGAGTGAGTGAGTGAGTGAGTGAGTGAGTGAGTGAGTGAGTGAGTGAGTGAGTGAGTGAGTGAGTGAGTGAGGGAGGGAGGGAGGGAGGGAGGGAGGGAGTGAGTGGGTGAGTGAGTGGGTGAGTGAGTGAGTGAGTGGGTGGGTGGGAGAGTGAGTGAATGAGGGAGGGAGGGAGTGAGGGAGGGAGGGAGGGAGGGAGGGAGGGAGGGAGGGAGGGAGGGAGGGAGGGAGGGAGGGAGGGAGGGAGGGAGGGAGGGAGGGAAGGGGGTGATAGAGCGAGGGAGGATTCATGGAAAGAATAATTGTTTTGCTGTCCCGAGAGACAGGAAATGGCCCGACCAAACCCGGGGATCAGTGGCAGAAGGGTTGTCGCCGGCCTGGACAGCCTGGGCGCGATGAAGGGATGAACGGAAGGGGTCTACCCCCTCCCCACCCCCCACCCCCCGGCCCGGCCCGGCCAAAACCTGTCGTGTGCTGCTGACCAGGAGGTGGAAACAGCCTACAGAACGCGTGAATCTGTGCTCCCCCACCTTACCTTACATTGGTTACGGACTTCTTCGAGATATTTAAAACTGGACTATCGTTTGCAAAACGCGTTGCACATGCACAGACGAGGGGTGGATCACTCATATAAAACTTGTACAATAATTTTTTTGATTTTTTTGATTTTTGATTTCTTTGATTTTTTTGATTTTTTTGATTTTTTATTTTGATTTTTCCCAAGATTTAAAAGAAATAATATGTTACTTTTTCAAAAAATTGTGTTTTTTCTTGTTTTGTTCCAATTTTTCTCAGTTTTGGGTTCATTTGTTCTCGATTTTTCGGATTTTTATGCAACTTTCTACTTGATTTTATTTTGATTTTTTTTATTTTTTTTATTTTTTTAATTGATTTTTGGGGGGCTGTACAATGATTTTTCGAAGTGATGCCCCCCTCGTGCACAGATCAATAGAGTATGAAATTTAGAGTTGCATGGACTAAACGACCTTCGTCTGTGCTGACATTTACGTACGGCCTGGTACTGAGGAGCTGTTCAGCCCTGCAGGGCATAAGGGATCGCTGGCGCTGGTGGCCTGGTGGAAAGAGGTGCAGGATCAGGGGTAGGGGTACGGCCGGAGGAGACGCCCACGTGACACACGGTATTTCCACCCTCTTGGCCCCGCCCCGCCCCGCCCCGCCCACTTTGTCCTGGCAGGAGCTATTCGCTCATCGATACTGACAGCCAACCTCAGCCCAGCCCTTTGTGGACTTTCAAAATCGTCCTGGTGTAACGTGTATCGGTGCGGGGGCGCAGAGCGGGGCGGGTCGCGATGGGTCGCGGCCCACGCCCTGTGTGTGGGAGTAAGGTATTGGCGCGGGCGCGGGCGCGTGTCTTTGTCTCCGGACGGCTCTCTGCGCTCGATGACGACGGGACACGATGGTTTCTGTTTCCAGGTTCGTGCTACGAGCCGCCGCTCACCAACGTTTTCACCATGCAGTGGTTCCTCACGTTGTTCTGCAACTGCCTGCCACAGCCCGTGGTGCTCAGGGTTTGGGACCTCATCTTCCTCGAGGGCAACCAGATCCTCCTGCGTACCGCCCTCGCCATTTGGGACCACCTAGCAGAGTGAGCATCTGCATCTGCCTTGCTCGCTGTACGGCCGCCCACTTGGCCTCAGCGGCCTCGGCCTGAGAGGATCGCTCTCGTGCTTCTGTCCTTGTCGCACTCATGGCTCGGGCCGGTGTAGGCCATGGCGGAGTCCTGTGAGAGCGACAAGGATGAAGATTGAGCAGTCCTCTGAATCAGTCTGCTGCTCGGGCTGTGTGAGCGCGTGGTCCCCCTAACTGAACTACCCTATGGTGTTGCGCTGACTTACAGGCGTATCATGACGGTCAGCAGCGCGGATGAGTTCTACAGCATCATGGGCGTCCTCACCCGGGAGATTCTCGAGTTTAGCCAGGCTGACTCTAACCGGCTCATCAAGGTAGGTCCCTGCGCCCCGAGTCGTCGGGCCGCGCGGCCGTGCTGCACACGCCCGAAAAAGTGAAACAAATGAGATTTTTGCACACCTAGTAAGTAAAAAAAAATTCAGGGAAATTCAGAAAAAGATAGGAAAACTAGGAGAAATTTAGAAAAATTCACAGAAGTTGAAGAAAATTAAGAGAAACTTAAGAAAATTAATGAAAAAGCATAAAAAATCATAAAAAACGGAAAACTCCAGCAAAAATTAAGAAAAAATCAATACAAATTGTCCAAAACCAAAATTCCTGAAAATTTACTAAAGCAAATATTTAAAAATCTGTGCACAAAAATTCAAAGTTGTCCCCCCTCGGAAACAACTCTTCATTTTTCCGGAGTACTCATACACGTACGCCGCATGGCCCGCTGTGACCCCCTCCCCTCTCTTCCGAATGCTGCAGACCGTGGTGGCGATGCAGTGCCCGGAGCTGCCCGCGCTGCGCGACAAGTACATGTACAACATAACGCCCTGGACCAGCACCGTGTCCTCCGGACTGAGGCGGGGCCTCCGGCTTTTCTACACGGAAGACGACTCGGGTGACTCTGGCGACAACTCGGACCAGGACGACGACGAGCGGATCGCGGTGGCCGCCGCCTTCGGCATCGCCGACCTCTTCCGCTCGCCCCGGAGACGAGGTGAGCCGCGCTGCCCCGAGATTCTGAAGATCGTTTTGTAGTGCCCTCTCACTCAGTCCGAGGCCGAGACCCATGCGTGTGACAAGGACGAAGATACGAAAGCGCCCTTCTGAATCTGACGGCAAAGCGTCTGGGTAGGGCCTGGCACTCGGAATGCTACTCCTGTCTCTCCTGTGCGGTGTGATCGGGACGGGGTCGTCCTGTGTTGTCCAAGCTCTCCGTTGTAAGCTGCGGCCAGATACCTGGGTGTCTTGGCTGCCTTGGGTGTCTGGCCCTATGCTGTTAGCATGGCTCAGACACCCAAGACACCCACGTAGCTGGACGTAGCTCTAATGCTCTTCTGTGGGTCTCTTTCTCTCTGCTCTCACTTGGACACTGCCCTCGCTTGGATCCGCAGGGTCGGTGAACGCGGGAGGCGGTGGGCAGCGGGGGGCGGCGGCTGGTGCCGGGGGCGGTGCCGGGGCCGGTGCGGGCCCGCTTGCCATGCCCGCCCCCGACCGTGAGCGCGAGCGGCTGTCCCTGGACGTGTCCATGCTCAAGCAGCAGTACTGTCGGCTGCGGGAACGCCAGCGGCAGGCGCACATCATTGTTACGGCGGCCTGTGGAGGCCTCGGGGGGCTTGGCGGCCTCGGGGGCGGCGCGTCTCTCAGCGGGCACTCCGTGGCCATGAACCACCTCCTGATCGGCAAGCCCGCCCTCCGCAGCGCCAAGGGTCGCCGCCTGCCTCCGCCCCCGGGGGCCGTGCCACCGCCCCCCACCAAGGCCGCTGCCGCCGCTAACGCGACGAAGCGTAAGTGCAACGTGCATGCCCCGCCCCGCCCCGCCCCGCCCCGCCCCGCCTCGCCCCGCCTCGCCCCGCCCTGGCCTATTGCCGGGGTAAAGCGGGTAAAGCACACGACCTGCTTCGCCACCAAACATCTCGCCTCGCTCCGCGCATGTTGTTATTATTGGTCTTTTCAACGGAACGGTGCTGTTTCTGTTGCTTCAGTCCCTAAATTATTCCAGCAGTTCACGCAGTTCTCGAAGTGCTTTTGCTTTGCTGCTGGGCGGGGGACAGGGCGCGGTAGGACTGGGACCAAGGTAGAGTGCGGCGCGGCGCGGAAAGTTTGACCTCAGTTTATTCGTTTCCAGGACACAGCCTTCAGCCCCGGCCGAGGCCGGTGGAAACTCTCCACTGGAAGGACGAGGACAAGCGCAGGAAGTCGCTGGCCGACGGTGAGTAAAGTCGAGTGTCATAACTTTTTCACAAACTGATAGCCCCCCCCCCCCCTAGCTCTTACGCCCTCTCTCCTTTTCTATTATTCTTCTCTTCCTGACGGGTGCGGTTCTCAGTTCTCGCGCGGCTCGGCGCGGCGGGGACGTGCGGTGCCCTTGGCGGTGCCGCACCTCTGCTCGGTTTAACTTTCTGACGCATTGATTCTCTCCTATCAGGCCCCGAGCTCCCTGTCCAGCACCCCAGCCGGCTCCGGCCGGGGAGTGCCGACAGCCAGCGCAGCAGTGGCAGCAGCAGCCGCAGCCGCAGCAGCAGCAGCAGCAGCACCTCCACCGAGCTGTGCGACGAGCAGGGCGCGCCCAGTGAGGAGGAGGAGCACGCCGACCAGGACCTCCTCCAGTGGGAAGGCGAAGGCGACTTTCCAAGGCCGGGGGCTGAAGTGAACGGGCAGAAGGCAGGCCAGCGGGACAAATCGGGGACACAAGCGCGCGAACCGGCTCCGCGCGACGGGAAGACCGACGTCCTTCTACCGGGTCTGGAGCTGGAGACGCCAACCGATTTCTCCGGGAAAGACTCTACCGCCACCAGTTCGGCAGTGGTTGATCTCCTGCAGGGGGACTCGCAAGAAGAGGGACGCGCCAGCCCCGTCCTGCTGCAGCCCGATGTGAGATCCGACAAGTTCTCGGGCTCCGTGTCTGACGTTGCCGAGGGAGAAGGAGGGCAGAGCGACGGGGCCGGGGCCCGGCCCGGGCTGCTGCACAGCACACGGGTGTCCGGCGGAGACATCGAGCGCACCACCCACGCACCGGACGGCGGGTACGCGCAGCAGCTGGACGAGTGGATGACGGCGTTACGGGACGACATCGGCGGCCATCTGACGCCGACGGCGGCCGACGCCGAGCAGCTGGAGGACTCTGCGCCGGGGGCGTCGCCGGACAAGGTGGTCGCGTCGGTGACAGAGAAGCTCCGGCTCATCATGGAGCACCTGTCGCGCTCGCCATCCGAGGACTCAGGCGCGAGCGCCTTGAGGGAGTCGTCGCCCACGTCCACGAGCTCGCGGGCGTCCAGCTCGCGGGAGAGTCGGCAGCGCATCATGGAGCGGCTCTTTGGGCGCGAGGGTTCCTTCGTCGAGGAGAGCGAGGAGGGCGACGAAGGCAGCGCAGCGTCGCTCAAATCCAGTGCCCTGGAGCTGGACCTCAGCGAGCTGCTGGACGAGCAAGGGGACGACGGCTGCGAGTGGCTCGCGGAGCGGGCGCGAAGCGCGGCTGGCGACGTGGAGGGCGTCACCGCCAGTAGTAGAAAGAGCAGCAGGCGCCTGGACCGGCAGAACAGCGAGCGCGCGTCCAGGATCATCCGGGAGAACTCGGAGATTCTGCAGCGGATTTCGGCCTGGCAGCGGAGCGGGCGGGCCTTCACGCTGCCGGAGCGCAGCGAGCCGCCAGACCTGCTAGCCCCAGGGTCGGGCCTCGCACCCACAACCAGCTCAAGCACCACGTCACACAAGGGGGTTCCCTCGGCCTCGGCTCTGCTGGAGGACGAGGAGGAGGCGGCGGAGAGGGCGGCGGGCACCGAGGACGAGACTAGGGCCGACACCAGAACCAGGGGCAAGGGGCAGCGGGTACCGGTAGACCTGCCCCTGCCGAAGCAAATGTCCCTCGACGAGACCAGCTGGCTTAGCGCCAGGACCTCGGCCTCAGACAGGACGGTGGACAAGATGCAGCTCATCCTGGACCACGGTGAAACGGAGGAGTCACCCACCGCGACCGCGTCGCAACGGCACAAGCCCAAGTACAAGTTCCCCGAGATGTCACCGCTGACTACGTCCCCGCTGCAGCCACTGCCCGGCGCCGGCGCGCACCTCCTGCGCGCGGCCGAGACTGAGCGGGCCTGTGCCGGGCCCAAGAAGTGGCGGCCGGAGCTCAGTCCGCCCAGCACCCCGATGGTGGACAAGGCCTTGGCCACGGCCTCGGCCAGGGCGCCGCCATCGCCTAGTTCGCCAGCCACTCCCTCGTACCTAGGGCCAGGGCCGCGCAGCAAGAGGGAAGAGGTGGGGCGGTTTTCTCTGGACAGACCGAGGCCCGTAGTAGGGTCGGTCCAGCTGGACGCGCCCACGGCCCTACATGTGCAGACACCGTCGCTGCCTCGAGAAGGGCCCCAAGACGATCGTGACTCGCTCCTCGGCCTAGGTCCTCAGAGAGGCTCCTCTCCTCCCAGCAGTCCGCCTAGACAAGTCACAGCCAGGCGTAGGAGGGCCGACAAGTCACCCGATGATGCGGCGGGGCCCACCACTTTCAACCCGTTCCCGTCCAGAACCACGGTGCGCCAGCCCAAAGACATTGGAGTGAAGCTGGGCCTGTACCCGAACTCGACGACCTCGGCGACTTCTCCAACCTCGGCGTTAGCCTCAGCCAAAAAAAGCGAGATCAGGCCTTCGTAGCTGGAAGAAGCGAACCCAAGACTGACAACCCTGTAAGCGTCCCTGTCTTCCTGTAGCCTCTTGATAAGATTTAATGGTGGTGCACACTTCCTCTGGTCACTCTTCACGCTCAGTATAGAGGCTAAAGGGCATGTGGCAATTAAAACAAATAACTAATTTTCATAAAATACTTCATCGCCATCTCTCCTTGAGAAAAAATGAATATTAGAAGAGCTGAAGAGGCTCATTTTGCACCATCTTTTTAATGTTGAAGCCCAGGTGGATGTGGCAATTTTACCTGTTTCGTCAACCAAAAGAAAATTACATGAAGTCTAGACAGATGTAATAGCAGTCATCTTTCATTCATTGCTGGTTTGGGCTGCTATTTCCATCTGTTACTGTGATTTACCAGTGATCCTATTTTCTAGTTTGCTTTGTTGCCATTAATAGAAATAAATGTTGTGAAAGAAACCTTTTGCTATGTTGAAATGCATTCTTTCACCCAAAGTCTGGGCATCACAAGAGGTCATTCGGGGATAAAATGTTCACAATTATTCTCTACAATTAATTTAGAGGGACTTTATTTTCCAATATCCCAAAACTCAGATTTTCAGATAATAGTTTTGATTGCTATAGAATCTCATAACAAGAGTGCAGCTGGAACCTTAACCACCACACAAAGGACAACAAACTGTACTAAGCACATCAAAGAATATGTCAATATCACAAAACAAAAGAATCTGAATGTATGCATTAGATAATTGAAAAAGCAGTAAACCCTGACTATTCTAATTTTCTAAAATGCAGAGTTATGTTTTCTCACTCTATCAATACTGTAAATATAGTACACAGCACATGATTCCAGTACAGTACACACAAACATAAATCTTAGCTATTGGGACATACAATAAAACACCAACAATGCAATATAATAAAATAATAAAACTTATAAAAGAAAAAAAAAGGAGGACAAAAAATGAGAAAGATGACAAGCATTACTGGATAAGAAGGGTCAAATTAATCATCAAAGTCACACAATAAATTTTGGTTCATTTCTGGGAATGTCATCAACTACAACACAGAGTAGTCATGTGAGAATTGAAGTCAAATACTTAGCGAGATCAAAAACAATTGCCCCTACGTCTACTTAGGTAGGGGTGGCGGTGGCTGTGTGTAAGCAAAGCCATTCATTTGGTATTGCGCGTACGCCATGGCGGAGCTCGCCATGGACTGAGGTGCAGCTGCGGCGGCAGGTGGTGGTCCCGGGGGGACGGCCCCAAAACCACCGCCAGCACCGGCAGTGCCGTTGCCCGCAGCGCCTCCGCCGAGAAGAGGAGGAGGGTTTCCGTAAGCCCGTCCTCCGGAGGAACTCCTGGCGGCCCCCGCGCCGGCCCCCAGGCCTCCTCCTGACCCATTTGGCGCATAGCCAGCAGACGCATCGGAACCCCAGCGCGAGCCGCGCTCCTCCCGGTCGCCCCGTGATCCTCCGTAACTGCTTCCACGGCTGTTGCCGAGCCCGCCTCCCAGCCCGCCACCGAGGCCGCCGCCGAGGCCACCACCAAGGCCGCCGCCGAGGCCACCGCCAAGGCCGCCGCCGAGGCCGCCCCCAAGGCCGCCGCCGCCACCACTGCGTCCTCCAAGACCACGGGGGCCGCGGTCGTCTCGGCCTCCACGGAAGCCGCCGCCGCCGCCTGAGCGCCCACCGCCGCCACCCCCATATCTGCTTCGACCTGCACAAGAATAGAAGTATCCGACATGATAGTTACTGTGCAAAATTAAAAAAAAGGAGGAAAAAAAAAAAGAAATAAAAATGACTTTAAAAAAGGCTACTTACTTCGTCCAAAGGCCCCCGATCTGGACATTTCAGACAGCTCATAGAGCTTGGGGTTGACGACTTGTTTTGCCTCTTGAAGAACACTGATTAAATCATTGGCCTTATTTCCATTTTGAGGAGTGAAGAAAGCATAGGCAGTTCCTGTCTGCCTAGATCGCCCAGTGCGACCGATACGATGGACATAGTCCTCCGAAGAGGAAGGATAGTCATAGTTGATGACAAACTTAACATCATCAACATCTGTGAAACAGATAAAACAACATCAAAACTAGTTTTTTTTTTTTTTTTTTTTTTTTTTTTAAAGGAAAAAAAAATCAGATAAAAGTTATTCTCTTTTTCATCAAATAAAACTAATGAATTTCAATAAAATCAAATAAATTTTGGGGTCTTTCGAGCCATTTCAACACCAAGAAATGTGGAAAGATTAATTGTAAACCAAACCCAGGTGAAGGAAGAAAAAAAAAAAAGAAAAAAAATACTAAGAAGAAGCGGGATTTCTTTTACTAAATATTTCAGAAGATTAAAAAAAAATATTGAGATAAACAATTTTCTTTTGTTTTTTTAAAAGCATACCATCAATAAAAACTTAGAATTCAAAATGGGATGATCTGAACCTTAGTGTCCAAAATGATCTTCATTTAATACTTAAGTGTTTCCAATAAAGATATCCTAAGACAAAACATGCAGAACCAAATGGCAATTCTCATCATGCTTGATTGATAACTGGCAGGACTGGATTTTTAATTCACTTTCTTGCCATGAAAAAAAAAAAAAAAAAAAAAAAAAAAAAGATTGCTTTTCACTTTTTTAAATGATTTCCATAAATATTATGGAAAACTGCTGCGCTCTTCTCCCTCTTGACAATTATTCCTTACTGATCTAAAATTCAAACAATGTTTACAAATAAGATAAGAAATTTTGAAGAAAACTATAAGAATTATTTTGCTTATAGAATTACACCCAATAGCAATGATATTTACACCTAAAACCAGAACAACCAAAGACATTGATTACAAGAGGCTTCACACAGAAACTTAATCTTAAAATAGTAAAAGGAATACTAAAAATAAAACTGGGAAAAAAAAATAATTCCAAGAGATTCGACAAGAGCGACGACCACTGGACTGAACAAAGCAGCAGTCGACTGCCCTTACCTGAGCTGGCGCTCTCTTGTTGCTCCCCTCCAAGCCATAGCCTCCGTACCAGATGGGATCCTGTTCATGCCTGCCTACTACACTCCTAGAGCTTGATAACTAACTCTGGACGGTGCGGTGCGGTACGGTGGGGCACGGCTTTTGAAAAACGCGCCAAGGACGAGCCAAGGATTACGGTTCCCATCCCGTGTGGCTGCGGGGAATACATTTCAACCGCACAGAGGCACTGCCAGACAGTGAAACCACCTCATCTTGCATGTGCCTCTGGAAAAGAGAAACAACAACCAGACTCTGTTATTAGTTGACAAATATCCTAAAGACATGATGCCCACACACAACACAGCATTGGCAAAAATAGTTCCAGCTAGCACACTATGGAACTAGCTGCACCTGCTGTATCTTTGCATCTTTAGCCTAATATACAACAGGCAAAGCCGGCTCTTAGCTCTTCAGACAGTATAGGTCACTTCAATGAAGAAGGCAGGGAGAGAGAGAGAGAGATAGAGAGAGAGAGAGAGGGGCTCCAGGTACCACCCACCCCTCAACAATTAATTAATCCCAGCCGAACTTCCATATATTATTGTCAAAGTGTACGCAAAGTACAGCGGAGCAAAATTAAAAATGGCATAAACGAAATAAATTGGTATCTCTTACTATTCACATACACTTCAAACATCAAAGTTCTCAGCTGGGATTGGATGACCTATACATTATTTCTTTAACAAAACAGATAGTAAGAAAGCAAGGAAAGAAAAACAAAAGAACAGACAGAAAGAATAAGAAACAAAAATAGGTATGTCCACACCATGTGACCTATGAGGAAGTGGTACTAAGAGCTGGCGAGATTTCAGTTTAGCGGAGCGGCCGTATATGGGAGTTGTTTACGTGCATAGAGATGTGTAGATACCAGCATCTCTATTAGGCAGACACCATTGCAATTAGTCTGAACTTTCATGATAGTATTTCTTGTTACTGAACATGTTGATTTATAGAATTGCATTAATACATGAATGAATTACAAAATTCAAAAAAAAAAATATAAGTGGAATACAATATGAATTCACATGGCAAATTAGCTGAGCCCCATAGAGATGAAGGTATCATACCTCCCTTGACATAGGATATAACACAGCCTCTGAACCAACAGACAGAACTAACACTCAAGTTCCATGCTGCTGAAAGGCTGCTACTGATCTCTCCAACACCACAAAGATATGTTACCCACCATCCAACATCTCAATATAAAGATGACGGGATACATAAATGACATGTTGGTCAACCCTATGGTCACAGCTCAGCTCATAGTGTTGCCATGAATAGAGGTTCAAGTGAACGCACAGAATGAAATCCAATTTTAAAAGGAGCTAACGTTCTTACCCATGCTTAATGGTTAGTGTAACATGATCATGAGTTAGCTTTGGTTTCCTTTACTACAACAGATAATAACACCTTCTGTTAGAGAAACTATAAAAATCGCCACCTTCAAGTTGTCAAAACAGCAATGTCTGTGACCAGGATCACACATTACCAGACATATACTTAGGGCATATAGTAAAATTTCAAGTCGACCAGCTCCGCAAACACAGCAGCAATACGATTCATAGCTGGGCGTGGTACTCCAGGGCATCAGCTTTGACTCAATTTGTCAACTAGTCTGGTAGAAAAACACCGCGCCGTCCTCTTACTCTGACTTTTGTTCTGCTTATTCACAGCTGCAGTCATCATTTCACAGGGCCACCAAGTTACAATAACAGAGCCAAGTACTAAACACAAGAGAAGTGAATACAAAAATTTGGAACCAAATTAAATAGGAGGAAAATGCATAGGGGTGGCCATTCTGATGAAAAATTGTTTGTTTACCACTGGAGTATCGATAACAGGTAAGGGTTGAAATTTTTTGAAAAGTATTTGAAATGAAATGACTGCAGATGAATTACCACCAGGTGCTTCACTTGCTGTGAAATATAAAGACACAAAACAAGCCTGACTCTCGAAAACTAATATACAAATCCCACCAATCAACCAAGCACAGCAAACAATTCTGGTAGTGAACAAGAACAAGAGCCAGTCTGACTTTTAATTACGCAACAAATTCTTCCACCTGTGAAGGCTTCTACGTTCTTCAGGCACATATCTGGGAAGGTGCAAGAATGAACAATGGAGGAGCTGAAATAAGAAAAGGTTTAATGATTGACTTACCTAAACCTCGGGCAGCCACATCAGTTGCAACCAGAATGTTGATTTTCCCATTTCTGAATTCTGTAAGATAATAATTATATTATAGGATATAGAAAACAAATGAAATAAATCCTGAAATACATAACACAGAGAAAGAATATGATACTCATAAAATAAAATAAATTTAAAATGGGGAAATACCATTTAAAACATAATCTCTTTCCTGTTGAGATTTGTCGCCATGAATAGCCATAGCATGCCATCTGAAAATTAAATAAAACCACTTGTTAACAGTCAATAAATTCTTAATACAAGGACTATTTTGGCTTCCAAAGTATCGTACCCATATCTTGACAGAGCACGAGTGATTTCATCAACTTTCCGTTTGGTTTCAACAAAAATCATGGTTTTATTTTCAGCTTCAGCTGCGATTTCTTGTAACAGTTTAAGCAATCTGCAAGAGTGAATAATTCAATAAAGAACACCTGTCAAATAAAATACAAAGACTGCTTCGATAAAGACAAACTTACTTTCCCTCCTTTTCATATTCTTGACAAACATCAACTATTTGCAGAATGTTGTGATTAGCTGACAGTTGGAGAGAGCCAACATTAATCTGAATGTAATCAGTCAAAAATTCTTCAGCCAAATTGCGGACCTCTTTGGGCCATGTAGCAGACCACATCAAAACTTGACGGTCAGGCTGCAACAAAAACAAAGAAGGAAAAAATAAAAAATAAAAAGAAAATGAGCATAGGTGGAAAATGTCGTAAAAAAACAAAAAAACAGTAACAAGGAGCTTACTCTAATTTGTTCAATAATTTTTCTGATTTGGGGTTCAAAACCCATATCCAACATTCTATCAGCTTCATCTAGCACAAGGTATGTGCATCTTCGCAAATTGGTGGTCCCACGTTCCAGGAAGTCAATAAGCCGCCCCGGTGTGGCAATTACAATTTCAACTCCTCTTTCTAAATCCCTAGCTTGTCCTCCTTTTGGAGCACCTCCAAAGACACATGTATTTCTGACGTATGTAGAGGATCCAAATTCAGTGGCTACCTGCTGAATCTGTTGAGCTAACTCTCTGGTTGGAGCTAAAACTAACGCAATTGGTCCATCATTACGAACTATCCTCGGTTGATAGTTTATATGGACAACTGCAGGCAATATGTACTGTAAAAGTATTGAAACAGAACAATATAAGAAGCATTATATGATGATAGGCTTTCTAATTATCACTGAGGACAACTTTAACTCATTGCAACATACAGCTAGTGTTTTTCCCGAGCCTGTCTGAGCAATGCCAACCATGTCTCGTCCACTCATGGCAATGGGCCATCCTTGAGCTTGAATAGGCGTGGGCTGAGAAAACCCTTGTTTCCTATGAGCAAGAAAATTGTTGTTTTACATATTAAAGAGACACAATTGTACTGCAGATTATTTGATACAAGTACCTTATTTCAGCTGTGACGTAGTCTGGGAAATTAACTTCCTCAAAATACATGATAGGTTGAGGAACATCCACTCCTTTAACAGTAATTTCTACACTAGACCGGTAGGCAGCCACCTCCTGAGGAGTTCTACAAAATAGAAGATGTAAGTGAAGCATACCACATCAACAAAACAGATCTCTTTGTTGTTTCTTTCACTTCCATAACAATTAATTTCAAAATGGGAAAAATGAAAATAGAATTAAAAAAGAAACTAGCAAAAAACTAACCTGTTTGCAACAGTTGGGTGGGGAACATAAAAATCTTTCCTGAATGGTTGAAGTGTGCTCATGTCCCATCTTGGCTTACGAAGGCGTTCTCCAGGCTGCTTGCCCTTGAGGCTACTCCCAAAGCCTCCTCCACCAAAGCCACCGCCAAATCCACCACCACCACCTCCAAAGCGACTACCACCTCCAGATCTTCCAAAGTCTCTTCCACCGCCTCCTCTTCTGCCATCTCTGGAGCTACCTCGATCTCTGTCTCTATTCCTGTTAATAATGTTTAATGTTGATTAGATAATTCAGGTTTTAAAAATGAAAGCCATAAAAAATTTATTTTAACAGTAAAAGGGATAAATAAAAATAAATTGTAAAAGTTATGCCCTGAAAATTTTGCAGTAATAATGGTGCCTCAGTAATCTGAGAGCAAATGTGGTAACAGATAAAGATAAAAAGGTGTTTTAAGTCATAGCTAGGACCTTGAAAGCCTCAAGCAAGGATAAAAATAGATTTATTCTGGTAGCCAAGTACTGCCTGACAGATGATTGTGACAGATCACAAAACAAGACACTCAAGAAATCACAGTAAGATACAATAAAAAGTGTAGGTAAAATACAGGCACAAAGACATTTTAGGTGCAATGAGACGAGGATAAATGTCTCTTGGCAGAAGAAAACAGAGTGTGATGAACTAAACAGGAGGATACATTGAGATGCAGATCTTGGTCCACATTTGAGATTGAGTCAGAGAAGACTGATCCCATGAGAAAATACTCAAAAAAGGGGGCTAAAAAAGAAGAGGGATGCATATAACAACAAAATAAACCCTTAACTTACATAGCGTCGGCCAAAGTTGAAAGTATACGAAACTATTCAACACCGGTAGGCGTAACGTAGCTGAAGCAGAAACTGGGTTTTCCGTCGCTGACAAAAAAACAGTGTTATGAACAAAAAAACAAGAAAATATGTATTTCTTGCTTCAGATAAGAGATATAATAATTGGCTCCAACGAAATTTTGTACGTAAATGCTACGAAAACAACTGTAGTAAGCAAAAATTAGCAAACAAATTGTAGCAAACTCTCACCTCCGTAGCTTCAAGATGGCAGCTCTCAAACGTCGTCGTGATTGTCCGTCCGTCCGTCCGTCGCCGTCGTTCGACGCACAGTAATCCTGCGCCCTCAGAAAGTAGCCCCCACTACAATTGAAACTTACAAAAGAAATCATAATTCTCAAGATCATTACATTCCCACATTCCTGATGAAATCTGAATTAAAAAAAAAAAATGAATATAATACTTAATTGATTTGGCAGGAGTGGAAAGTCGAAGAATCCAATTTATACTGCGCTTCCATATGCAGGAACATGTGAAACACAGCAAATAAGGTCCTTCTTCCTTCTCCTATAAATTTTAATTAGATTCTGATGGTGACATATGACCAGATCCAGGTGTGGGTTAATGAAAATCAGGAAAATAGAGATGATCGAGCTGAATATGAGCTTAATTGCCAAAATATCTTATCCAAAATGCCTGATTGCAACTCTTCCCCTTCCATATAACTTTCCATCCATTCAAGCGTTGCCGCCTCGAACAGTCAAGATGCAAGCTACTAGCCTGTAAAAGAAAACTAAGAGTAGAAAATGAAAAATGATCTATCATGGCACACACAATATGATTTTTTAACAAAAATGATACAATAAAATCAGTGCATTTTTCTATTTGTGAGCTTTAAATACATATTTTTTGGATCTCGACTAGCTCTTACACTTCGCGTTAGGTTGCGGAATCTGGCAGTGGGAATGGGAAAGTATTGATTCACATCCCCTCGCCTGACGACAGTCAGTCTGCTTTACTCGTTGTTTTCGGACATTGCGCAATACGTTCAGTGCATTCGAAGCGTAATTTTTCTGAAGTTTCCTTGGTGGAGTGGTAATTTACTCGGTGTTAGAGTACCTTCTGTTAATAATTACGCAGTTCTCGTTGCGACAATTGTGTGAAGCGGCGCAGTCAGCCCGTTTGCTCCAGTTCAGTGTTCGCTGATCCCGCAACTTCTAGAGTGCAACTGTCGGATTGCCTTTCAACCGCTTTCAACCCACAGCGGACTCTTCTAGACGATTTTCATCATGTCTGCTTGGCAACCTCAACCTGGATACTATCCTGATCAGGGTAACAAAAATCTATCGTGATTACAACTTATTTCCCCGATAACCTCCAGTGATGTCAACTGAAATCTCTGTGCCTCATTTCCTGTTAGCCTGCCGTCTTTCCTGTTGCTTTTCGCTGTCATACCTTATCTTATCTGTCAGATGTGCTTTTTTATTCCTCAAAGCAACCTGCCAATTCATAGCAGGATTTTTTCATCTAAGGTGCTGCAACTGTAATTTTTATTGTAATTTCAGATCCCAACAAACAGGCGCCCCCGGGGGGAGCTACACCTTTTTATCCTGGTGGATACCCACAGCAACCCTCTTATCCGGCGTACCCCCCGCCGTCTGGTCAACCGTCAGGTGTTCCTCCACCTTACGGTGCTTTTGTGCCACCACCAAACGCTCCACCCTTTGGTCAAGGTCCTCCACCTCCTCAAACCAACATGTACGGAGGACCAGGATCCTATCCGGAGGATCCTTTGCAGGATTCTGCATTTTCCTTTTCAGACCAAAGTATTCGCCGTGGTTTTATTAGGTATGTATGTGTATTTAACTTTGCTATTTATACATTTTTTGATTCCTCTTCATTCTTAATTTCATGGATCTTTTGACTTTGGTAGGAAGGTGTATCTTATTCTGATGGGACAGCTATTGGTGACAACTGCCATTATTGCAATTTTCACATTCCATACTCCCACCAATAGATATGTGCGTGGGAACATTGGTATTTTCTATGCAGCAATGGCTGTGATGATTGTATGCCTCATTTGCATGGCTTGCTGTTCCTCTGTCCGTCGCAAGGCTCCAACAAATATAATCTTCCTTGGTATTTTTACACTGGCAGAGAGCTTCATGCTAGGCACTGCCGCAGCCTCATTCAAGTCAGAGGAGGTAAGTGCTATTCTCACTCAAAATTTTATGCCATGAATTATTTTACTTACAAAATATTAAATATTATACTTATCTGACAGGTTGTGATGGCTGCTGGTATAACAGCTATAGTCTGCTTTTCTCTAACAATCTTTGCTCTCCAAACCAAGTGGGACTTCACTGTTTTGGGTGGAGCTCTTTTTGTAGCAGTCATTGTTCTTTTTGTCTTTGGGATCATTGTCGCATTCATCCCTGGCAAAGCTGCTCAAATTGCATATGCTTCTGTTGGAGCTCTTCTGTTTTCGGTGAGTGTCATTCTTCTCCACACCTCTACTGAGGTTTGGAGCTGCTGCTCAACACCAGAGTTTGTCACCCATTTTTCCTTATTAAATCTACTTAATTCTCTTTTGTAGGTCTATCTCATTTATGACACTCAAATGATGATGGGTGGTAAGCACAAGTACAGTATTTCTCCAGAGGAGTACATCTTTGCTGCTCTCAATCTGTACCTGGATATTATCAACATTTTCATTTACATTTTGAGCATCATTGGAGCATCCCGAGATTAAATTTCAGCCTAATGTATTTTGAACTGCACCAGAGGGCTGGAGAAATGGACATGTGTACTCTTGATTCCTTTCCGTGCTGGAGTTTTCTTTTGCCCCCGTATTGTGATGATACAGTAAGCTAGACTTCCTTGCCATGTGAAGTACATTCCCTCAATTAAAAATAAATTTTAAAGATAGTATTTACGTATGACTCAGAGGTGAAGCAGACTGGTATAATTCTTTGTACTTTCTTTTCATTCATTATAGATAAAAGTAATCAATGTTTAGGTACACTGTTTTTTCATGTGAGCCATGCAAACCAGCATGATGTATCTCTATACAAATCTACAACCCGCATCTTTTCTCCAGTGCATGACTCCCATCCTGCTGCGTTTCAGGATTATTGTCAATGAACCGTTATCCTTCTCATATTTTGTATCCGTTTCATTTCCCCTTTTATATTGCATAATTTTTAAGATTGCATGAAGCATACTTTTTTCCCTGTTCTTACTTGGAAAGAATTGTCCCAGAGAGGACTTGGGTATGATTGTTAATGGAACAGGAATGTGTACCTGGTGCAGTTTATTCAGATCCAGCCTCTAGTCTGTTTTACTTTCTTTCTTTTAAATATAGGCTCTTGAAGTCTAAAGAATCCTAAAGTATTAAACAAAGTTTGACTTAATCCTCAGATTACTCTTTTGGATTTGGAAATGCCATTGCATTGTATGGGTTCTTTGATACATATGTACTTCATGTGCAAGCTTTTGTGTTGCTATTAATCTGATTAGGTTTTTCTTTGCCTAGAGAGTCTGATGTGTAAGATATTTTAAGTTTGGTTGATTGTGTTTTCTAGTTATTTCTGTGTATTTTGTCAAGTCTCATGTCTCAATTTATTTTATAACTTACGCTACAATTTTCTCCTAGATCTATGTCATTAGCTACTGCCTTTGGTGCCTCAATGATATGAGATCATGCAAGCCTCATAAGTCCTTTCTTGTTTATATATACCATAAGGCAAGAAAATGTTAATTGTTTCATGCAATAGTAGCTTTTGAAATTTTAGCACTTGTTGATATTAAGACCTGAAGTACCTAAAAACATCTCTTTAAGTAAAATCTATTTTAGTTTTAAAACAAGGTATTGTTCCACATTCTTCTACATTTGGGACCTGAATTTTCAGTTAGTCCAAATTTCTGTACAATATCTTCTTTTTCTTTTTTCTTCAAGGAAAATAATAATGCTGTGTGGATTCGGTCTGAGTTAAATCCATCCGCTAAAATTCTAAATGAAAACATCTTGTTTGTGTAAGTTACGGTAATAACTCTATTCCATTGTTGTGTAATTGAATATTGTTAACCCAAGGATATTTTTTTTTTTTTTTTTTTTTTTTTTTTTAGATAATATCTTTGTCTGTAAGCATTGTAACATAGCCTTAAGCCACATTTTCATGTAGTGAGTAGTCCAGTTGTGATGGTCTGGCTCATTGATGTGTACAGGTTCTGTGCTATAGTTGGAGACAGGCATGTGGCGCAGCAGTGTGCCTTCTTGTTAATGCTGGACTGGTTTGACAAGTTGGGTATAACCCCATGCTGATTGTGATGAAGCATTTAAATTTTGCACTTAGCAACAAAAACTGTGCTTCAGCCATCTGTATTTATTTACTCTTAAAATAAATGTTATATTATAAATGTGAATTTCGTCCCCAGCAAGTTCTACTGCAATTTTAGGATGGGAGGAGAGCAATTCCTAATGTCCCCTCCTGGACGCCAATGTTACAGCTTACATACCAGTGATCCCCAGATAGCCAACAAGCATTTTGCAGGGAACAAACTTGGATGAGAGTTGTTCAGGTTCTCCCAAATTTGAAGGAAATTATTTTGTTTGTCTTTTTATCTTCACTAAGTACTATCAAGCAAACATTTTTTGTCCTTCATTTATTTAAATTAAACTCTTCATACATGAATATATTTACATATAACAATATGCTATCTTGAAAACCAAATAGTAGAAACTAGAAAATAACATATTAATGGTAAGAAGTTTGTGCACTTCAAATGCCTTACTGCAATATAGAGAGATCCAAGACCCCTTGCTACTTTCAAATCTATGCTGTCCCCTAAGCAGGAATTCACCCCATCTACCTCAGCCAGTCTTCAAGCATGAGAAGGAGATAGAGGTACTGCTGAACTAGAGCCAAAATGTTGGCTTGATAACTCAACAGAAAGTGTTAGTGTGAATGGAGAACTCCACCCAGATGACATTTTCACAACTAAAAACCACAGGTGTAGAGATCAGAAATGCTCTCAATAGACATCAAGCAACAATTTTCTTACCCCTTTTCAATTAACACTCACACACATTAGAGCCCCCCAAATGCAAGGACTAATAGTAAAGATTATTAACTATAACAAAATAAAAATTAATTAACTTCACTTTACAGTGCTTTGCTCAATCACGCTCCATCACCAATCATGAAAGATGCCCAAACTCTCTATATCCTTAGCATGTGCATACTGAATTTCAAATTAGTTAAGATATGAGAGTAGAAACACGCACCTCAGAGAATATATTAGTTTTGACAGCCGAACATAAAGGAAAAGCAAGCCAACTTTGTACCCCATACCAGGTTTCTTCAATAATTGATATTTGACCCAAAAAATCACATCATTATGGTGCAACATTCACATATTATACTGGTACTAGTATTTTTTACTATTATTATTTTATTTCATTTTTTTTTTAAAGAGAGAATCAAGTATATGCGGTTTGGTAAATAGCTCGAGTACACTTGATAATTTGATGGCAGATAGCTGTCCTTAATGAGGGCTCATAGTTTTGTCAGAGAGATTGTAGCCTGGTTATGCTTTTCTTTCATTTTTTATGCTAAATATATCACAGAGATAACCCAATATTTAGAGATGAATCATCTCACCTCCAGACGCTCCGGTAACCAGCTTCATAAGCGTTTGCTGAAAGAAGTGCTGGAGCTGAGCCCAAAGGTGCGTTCGCCAGGTGTTGCACTCGAATCCTGCATCATAGGCAGACAACAGTTGGGTAGGATGGATTACTTGGCTTCTGCTCGAGCCTGAGCCTGCACATCCACGTCACGCTCATCATCATCCTGTGACACCTAAAATCACGGAGAATACTGAGTAAAACACATAGTTCCCTTCAGTAAAAACGTGTTGAAAAGAAAGAAACACTAATAAAAATGAACTTGGAAAAGGGAACAATTAAAATTTGGCTACAATAAACCAGGTTCCCAGTGAAAAAGCAGCCCATCTAATCTTCATTACATATGGAGTGAACACTTTTACATTTAATATGAGTCACAACTTACTGGTTTTCCCCGGATGTACATAGGTTCACTCTTGCCAAATACAACATCTTCAGTGATATGCACACTGATTACATCTGACCCAGGAATTTCAAACATAGGCTCAAGTAACAGAGTTTCCTAGATGAATAAAACATAATTAGGCATTCAATTTTAAGTTCCTTAAAGGACATAGTAAGAACCCAAGATACAAGTGGAGGATATGCATATTACCATAATAGCTCTTAATCCCCTAGCACCAGTTTTACGTTCCATGGCAAGTTTGGCAATAGCATTTAAAGCTTCTGGTGTGAATGTAAGGTCAACTTTATCCATACCTGAAATAGAGTGGGGGTTATAGCACTTACAAATTAGATAAAAAGACAAGGATGGAAAAAAAAAATGGAGAGGAAGAGACACTTTACCAAACAGCATCTGATATTGGGGCACCATTGCATTGCGAGGCTCAGTCAATATGCGGACTAACAGCTGTTGACTTAAAGAATGGAAGGCCACAAGAACAGGAAAGCGCCCAACAAACTCCTAATTCATTAAAACATTTGAGTTTAGTAAACAGAAGTAATTCAAAAAATGGACAATAATATAATATATGTATAAAAAATTACCGGGATCATGCCAAACTCAATCAAATCTCTAGCTTCAACTTGACGTAGGTATGCGTCTTTTTCTTTATTGTCTTCCTCAGCTGAAGTGGCAGCACTCTGGTTAGCCATATCCGCTAAAGATGCAGCCCTTCTGCCAGGTGATTCTGCTGCTGGGATACCAAAACCCAGGTACTAAAATTACAAGGAAAGTGAAGGATAATATTAAGAAAACTTGTTTAACAAAGAAATGGATTGATGAGGAAGGTATATACAACCTTTTCATTTTTTCTGCGGCTAATTAATCTGTCTAGGCCGTTGTACGCTCCAGATGCTACAAATAGGATATTGGTTGTGTCCACCTGAACTGTCTCTCCCCTTAGCTTGCGAGGAGAGTTACGCTCCGGCACATTTACTATGGTTCCTTCTAGCATCTACGAGATAAAATTAGGCAGTAAGTAACAGCCTTTTTAAAACATAAATGAGTAAAGGTACTTAGAATATAAAACCTTTTACCTTCAGCATACCCTGCTGGACTCCTTCTCCACCAACATCTCTTAATTGATGAATACCAGGCACTGCACCAATTTTATCAACCTCATCCAAAAACACTATGCCTGGAAATTGAGGACTACATAAGTACTGTATACATACATTACACTTAAATAGTGCAGACATTGATATGTTTAAATATTTTTGCAACAGCATTACAAAACAATTTATAGCTGATCAGCTTACCCATTTGAGCCCTTTCAACACTGTAATTGGCATCTTGCAGTAACTTGGCAATGACACTTTCAATATCTTCTCCAACATAACCAGCTTGAGTCAGGGTGGTACAGTCACATATCGCAAAAGGGACATCCAAACATTGAGCAATGGTTTGAGCCAAAAGTGTCTTTCCTGAAAAGTAAATGAACTTTTGGTGAAAATAAGTCAAACCTAGCATGATTGTTGGGACTACATGAGTGCAGTGTAAAATACATTAATAAAATAAAACCCAAGCATTACCTGACCCTGTGGGACCCAGTAAGAGAATGTTACTTTTCTCCAAACGTAGATCGTGTGAGTTACTATCCAAAATGTCTGATCCACTGTTGACACTTCCACTTTGACTTTTCTTTGACTCAGGCTCTTGAGGTGCTGGCTGTTGAAATCCCATCCCAAATGATGAAGATCCAACTCCACTCACATGGAGAAGATCTGAAAATTTTAAATTGAATGAAAACTTTACTGACAAACATGCTATAAAAATAACAGCTGAAAAGCCTCATTACCTCGGTGATTTAAAGAGTTTTGATGTGAAGAATGTTCTAAAACAGCTGGATCTGAACGTTGACTTCCAACAGGAATGTTGTTGTAGATACGTTTATAATGGTTATAAACAGCAACACTTAAGACCTTTTTAGCATGTTCTTGACCGACAACATGCTTGTCTAGATAAGCAAATATCTGTGAAGAGTTCAAAGCAGAAACAATCAATTAAGACAACATGAACAATTTGCTTGAGCTTAAAAATACTAAGATAAAGAATGACATGTAAGGATGAATTTAGGATGAGTATACTGATATAAAAAGCTGCAAACCTTTTTGGGAGGTGGAGGTGGTTTTCTTGACACTCCAGTTTTTGAATCCTCACGAATTCCCTGATTGTCTTTCAAGGTTTTTTTGGAGTCCAGATCCGATAAGACAACAAAGAAGTGATGACACTTCTCACACTTAACAAATCTGGTTGACGCTTAGAAACAAATCAAAAAGAACATCAAGTATTGACATGCTTGCATGGAAATTAATTTCACTGAAGATTTTGAAGCAGATTTGCACTTACTGACAAATGTTTCAACATGAGTACAGGGATCACCACATTTTGGACAACACAGTTGATTTCCTCCACCATCCTTGCCACTCCCAGAATCTGATGTTGAGGAACCGCTGCTTATCACAGGTGGTTTTTTGGATCCAGTAGTATCACCAGAGCCCACACTGCTATGTTCTGACCGAGTTGAGCCTAATCCACTAGCCACAGAGTGAACCGGGGAACAGGTAGCAGGGCGAAGAATTGTGTTTGAAACATTGAGAGCAGCAGACACTGTTGATTGTGATGCTTTACGGCGTTGAGGTAAACAAAGTGAACCTTTATAAATATTAATGAAAAAGATACTATTAGGACACAAAACTTAACGAAATAAAATAAACGGAATACTCAATGAAATATTCATAAAACAGTATAAGATGGTGTCTAACCATGATTAACACGGCAACTCCGAGAAACCAGCTTTCCTGCTGTCACCAGACGACACTGTACACTACTCATCTTTAATATAGTTGAGAAATTATTATATTTCTCTCTTCCTGAAACAATCAGCAAATTTTATAAGGTGTGCAACAAACAATTAGTCAAAAATCATGGGCGAACTTAGAAATAAACAAATACAATCCAACGAAAGAAGACACGAAGTCAGATTTGTCAAAGAACAGGTAGATTGGAAACAGAATATAAGGATTACACCATTCATTGACTTTTATAATACATATTTTTTTTTTTATTTGGAAGGAATGGTCCGAGGTTATGGCCCGATCGCCAAGCAGACAGCAGGTGACCAGCGCCGGAAGGCTGACATTGAAGTACAACAAACAAGGTGACATAACCTAGGGCAGACTTCAGCTTAACAGAATTCCAATTACGACTTACACAAAACCGAGCATTATGCATGCAAGCTATTAAGTATCAATATATGTCGCAGTTGGAGCAAAGTCTGGCTAAATGGCAAAATCCAACCAGAAGAGCAGTTAGCACAAATAAACCTTCATAAATTTAAGTTGTGATAATTTCACAAACATTTGTGACCAAAAGAATTCTTATTTTACAACAAAAATCATGTATTTGTCTTTTCTAGAAAAAAACTTTGCGATATAATACGAAATCTGAATGAACACAGTCACTCATTACGAAATACGTACCTGCGTAAATGCTATTTTGATGTTTATGGTGAACTTGTACAAATCAACAGAAGAGGGCGACAGTGGGCAGTCGGGTGGTTGAAAAGAGCTGCTGGGCTGAAGCAAACATCACGATGAGGTGATGGTGACGACCTCATCCAAAATGTACGTTTTCAATATGCTTCTGAAGTGGCCCTCCAGGAATGGCGATTGGATCATTTTTTGTTTCTAAGAAATTAACAAAATACATAAAGAAATAAATTAACAAAATACATAACAAGTAGTCAATCTCTCAGCCTCAGCTGGCTGATTGGTGCCGCATGCAGACGATGGTGTCAAATAAGTTGCCTACCTTCTAGGCGCGGGAAGGGTTTCTGAGTTACCTGCGAGACGTACATCTGCCTTTAATTTAAGAATAATGAAATGAGCCGAATTCTAATTGATTTTGCAATTTTTCTGCTGTACTGTCATGGTGATGTGTTCGACAAACAATTGGCACCTTCTTCCCCTTCGGCCCTTCACCCTTCACGCGAATTCCCAAATCCAATTGGGGTTTGGATGAACGCCTCAATCTTCTCATGTTGTCTCTCCGTAGAATGAAAAATATTTCTTCTTATATATGAGTAATTTTCTCTGTCGAAAATTTGTGCGAATGGGGAGAGTACAGCACATAAGCTCGCTCATGTTTTAAGTATTTTAAGTTTCCCGGTCCTGAGGTTGAGTCACGAAACTTCTGGGGTGCCAACAATTAGGAACCAAAAAAGTTTTCGACGGATTAAAATTTCTTTTAAAAAAATGATGGGAAGTGCTCATCTGAAAAGTCAGCTGTGCTCGATCACGCGACGCTCGATACAATGGAAGGATGGAGACGAGTAATAGGTGAAGCTGGTGTTCCATATGTTTAGTATTTTAGGCATGTAAGGAAGGTATTTTCAAGATCTCACACAAGGCATTGACATACACACGTTGAAAGTTGTATCCATGGGCCTCATAACCTTCACCTTGTGTCTGCCTGTGTTGTTGTTTATTTGATCATTAAAAAAAAATTATCATTGAGAGAAGAAATATACACAAGAAACGAAATCTTTCTCGCACTAAGCCGTTTTCCTTAAAGTAGATTTTTGAATTTAACAAGTGTGACGTCAGGTTTGCCAAGTAAAATTTTTCTGTACTTGCTTAACATTTAGCTGTCTCTGTCAACTTCTTGTTTCTCAACATTTCAGAATGACAGACACAGAAATGGATGTTGAAAAGAATAAAACAGTTCTCTGTCGCTTCATGTCGGAGACTGGTGAAGTGACTGGGAGTTTACTGGATTTACCTCTCAATATTGACCGAGATAAATTGCAGTTAATATGTAATGCACTTCTGCAGCAGGTAAACTCTTTTTCAGTCAGATATGTATAGTTAAACCATTGTGTACCTCTAATTGATAAAATTCCATGCCCCCCCCTCCCCCCCCATTTTTCTTTCTTTTTGTTAGGATGAAAATTTGCCATATATATTTTTGGTTAAAGATAAAGAAATTACAGGGTCTTTAGATAATGCATTGGACAAAGATAATTTAAATACTGAGCAAGTTCTTGATATTATCTACCAACAACAAGCAGTCTTCAGGGTTCGCCCTGTTACAAGATGTACAAGGTAAATAATTTCTGATGACTTTTATAATTGTGTTTTCAGTTCTCTTCAGTAACTTTATTTTTAGTTCAATGCCAGGACATGCTGAGGCTGTAGTTGCTGTCCGATTTAGTCCTAATGGTAGGCACCTAGCTAGTGGGTCGGGTGATACAACAGTTCGTCTCTGGGACATTGCGACTCAAACTCCTCAAGCAACATGCAATGGTGTGTTGTAATGATGTTTGGATTACGGAGGTTTTAAATTCAGTTTGGTTCAAAATGTGAATTGTTTGTGGAAGTGGTATAGTTTTTAAGGCAGTACTAATTCTAGTTATGGGTTCAGGTCATAAAAATTGGGTACTGTGCATAGCATGGTCTCCTGATTCTACTCGTCTTGCATCAGCATGTAAAAATGGCCACATAATCATCTGGGATGCCGAATCTGGGAAGCAAATAGGACGCACACTGTCAGGTCACAAGCAGTGGGTAACTTCTTTAAGCTGGGAGCCATATCACAAGTTTGTATCAGAGGCATATGCTTGAAATGTAAGCAGGTATGGTAAATAATAGTTTTAATATTTGTTTTAAATTTCATGTTTAGGAATCCTGACTGTAGGCTGCTTGCAAGTTCATCCAAGGATGGTGACATTCGTATATGGGATACTGTATTATGCACAACCGTGCGAGTCTTATCTGGCCACACAAAGAGTGTTACTTGTGTTGTGTGGGGTGGTGCAGGATTAATATACTCAGCATCACAGGACCGTTATATCAAAGTTTGGCGTGCAGAAGATGTAATTATGACGCATATTATTTTAATGATTGTTGTCACTTTTGGGGTACTGTAAGAATCTACAGCAGTTGATCAAAGGGTGTCACTTTCAATTTTGGACAGCATGAGCTGAAATAGTTCTGTCTTTGCATAATGTACTATTTTGTTATTATATGTTTTACTATTAATGTTTTCCCATGTAGGGAGTGCTTTGCAGGACTCTTGATGGGCATGCCCATTGGGTGAACTCCCTAGCCCTGAATTGTGACTATATTCTACGAATAGGTCCTTGCAATCCAATTACTAATCCTCATGGCACAGGAAATGACAGTAAGTTGTCTTCTCTTTTGCTTATTTCATACAAATATTTGCTTACTTTGTGTGTGTGTTACCCTTGTGCAGAATCCAGTTTGCAAAAGGATGCAGAAAAAAATTACCAAGCTGTAGTCCAAGATGCAGGTGAAAGGCTCGTCAGTGGTTCAGATGACTTTACTCTATTTTTGTGGCATCCTGAAAAGGAGAAAAAGCCTGTGGGTGAGCAAAAGAAAATCATGTGTGAATTTTATGTGTATTTGAACTAATGTAAACAATCTTATTAACTTAAAATCATTTTTCTTCGCAGCGCGGATGACGGGGCACCAACAGCTCATTAATTCAGTTCAGTTCTCCCCTGATGCTAGGTATGTTGCTTCTGCGTCCTTTGACAAATCTATCAAACTGTGGGATGGAAGGACTGGGAAGTAAGTACATTATTGTTGAGGCTGGATTTTGGATGTGCAAGAATTTTACAGTCAATCAATTTCAGATTCCTAGCCACATTCCGTGGACATGTGCAAGCTGTGTATATGGTAGGATGGTCACCTGACTCCCGTCTACTTGTTAGTGGCAGTGCAGATTCAACACTGAAAGGTACGTAGATAAGTCCTGCTTGCTATGCTGTACTTGATGTCTTGCTGAGGTGCTGTAGTGTTAAATTCTTTTGTTTCAGTGTGGAGCATGAAAACATTTAAGTTGGAACTTGACCTACCTGGTCATGCAGATCAAGTCTTTGCTGTCGACTGGGCACCAGATGGAATGAAAGTTGCTTCAGCAGGAAAGGATAAAGTGCTGAAATTGTGAGTTTTCAACCTCAGTGTGTTGAGCTGCAGCATAATGAATCAAGAAATTGCTAATATTGTATTCTTCTTTTTATCAGATGGCAAAACTGAAGAAAATAGTAAAATAAGATGAAATACTCTGAAATAATAAAGATTGAATAGTTTAACTAAGAAAATTTACTGGACTTGTGTACAAATCACCTTTAACATGCATTTCCTTTGACACTATCCATTTCAAAAAATAAAATATTAAACACCTCAGTAAACATACTTAACATAAAGTTACTTTAGAATATGGTCCTCCATTTTAAGATTCTGCTGTAGTACTCCCTGCAGCAGCCATTCTGTAGACACGACAGGAATTTTATTCTTCAATTTGGTCCACATTGCTTTGTCTTCAGGGCACGAAATAGCAACACTGTTTGAAGGCCACACTGATGGAGCTCGAGACACTACAACCCCACCGCTGCTTGAAACAATTGCTAAAGAGAAAAGAATGAAATATATGTTTTTGCAAATTACAGTTACTGGTTTTTATTGGGTGGACTAATAACTTTACCTTTGATTTCATCTGGCTGGGGTTTTACATTCTTTGTGATGTAAATGTGAAATCCTTTCAAAATTGGATTTTTCCCTGATTTTATCAGGGAGTCTCTCAGATTTGTATTGAATTTTGTCTCTGACTCTTTATCTGAGAGAATATGCTCCCAGGGGTCTGAAATGGAAGTACCACAACTAAAAGCACAGAATTCAAATTGAAAAGGTGGTTCAAACAGATTTAGAAAGCTTACCAACTAGATGCATAGCTGCTTTGGAATGTAGAAGCCACTGGGGGCCAACAATTGGAAGGCCTTTACCAAGAAAGCACAGCAGTTTAACTGTCCTTCTGAATTTATCTGTGACTAACACATCTGCCGAATCCACACTAGTAGCAATTACACCACCTGAAGTCCAGTTCAAATTAGGGATCAGTATTGCAAGACAATTCTCAAAAATACATTTTCACATTGATTTTTTTTTTTTTTTAAACTTTAGCATACAATTATGAAAACATTGATACTAACCTAACTGCTTAACTAAAGTTTCATGTCTTGGATTATTCAAGAATGAAAACAAGACACGGGTTGTTGTTCCTTTCGAGCTCTACAATAGGACAAAACAAACTAACCAGATTAACCCTGAAATGTTTTCTGACAGTAATTAATACTCCAAATAAAGCTTACCAGGTGAGGGCGAGGACTTCTTCGAGGACTGATGGAGGTTGAAACTGCACTATTACGCCTTAATTTGGGTCGCTTTGATTCCAGCAGATCATCATTCTCTTCTAAGTCTCCTTCTCTTTTCAATGATGAAATTGATAGGCTTCGATCCAAATCTAAATTAGCTGAACTATTTTCCAAAACAGGTTGTTTGGTGATATCTTCCACATTTTCTGTATTTTTCTGGCAACCTTTCCCACTTCTAGTGCTAGTTGAAGTATGCGCTTGAACTGTATCTTGCTCATTCACTAATAGAGATACTGTTGTATTATCACTTAGTTTTGCGGGTAATTTTCTTGTGCGGCTCGACTTTCTGGTTCCAGCCTGGTGTTCAGTATTAGGTAATGGGGACAAGCTTTCTGTGGAAGAAATGAGTGAGCTCTCTACAGAATTGGTACCTTTCTTGGATTTACTTGGCCTCTTTGCTGGAAGCTCATCTTCCGAACTCTCAGATATTTTCCGGGTCCTGATTCGAGTTGATGTTCTTGAGCTACAACCCGAAGAGTTGCTATCCTGACAACTGTTAGAAGTTTGACTAAATGGCTGAGATAATTCTTTAGACGTTGTAGTATTTTCAGCCTTCTGTTTTGAATTTCTTGTGGTAGGTTTTGGCTTTGCAAACTGCATAGAATGTTGGTCTTCTAGCTGCCCTATATTCTTGGGTTCATCAGGCTGCTGCCTTTCACGTACAGATCTCTTGATTTCAATTTGAGAAAGTGTTTCACTACAAGGAGATGATTTTTCAGTCGCAGGGTTTCTTTCAGTCGTCTGTTTTGGAGTTTGCTTGGCAGATTTTGGCTTGGCAAAGTCCACAGACTTTTTGTTTACATCTGCCTGCTCTTTTTTTTCATGTTCTGCTGGCTGCTTCCTTCCACGCTTAGGCCTTGTTTTTTCACTTTGGGTATGTGCTTGACTTGATGGATCAGATAATTCCTCATTGGCAGAATTATTTCCAGCAATCCGTTTTGAAGTTTGCCTGGTAGGTTTTGGCTTGGCGAAATAACCTGACTGATTGTCCAGGTCTGTCCGCTCTGTATTTTTAGGTTCATCAGGCTGCTTCCTTCCACGTAAGGATCTCTTGATTTCAATATGAGTATGTGTTTCATTAAGGTGAGATGATTCTCCAGTCGCAGAATTTCTTTCAGCCATCTGCTTTGAAGTTTGTTGGCAAGGTTTTGTCTTAGCAATGTCACCTGACAGATTGTTTATCTCTGTGTGCTCTATTACCTCAGATTCGGTATGGTGCTTTCTTCCACGCATAGTTCTCTTGACTTTAGGTTCAGTATGTTCAGCACTTACAAATTCTTTGGACACACCACTACTTTCAGAGCCAGATTTTCTGCTGAAGAACTCTTCTTTTACACTAGAAACATCTTTTGATTTCTTAGTAATGTCAGCTTCAGAAAGGGGCCTATTATCACTTTTTTCTTTGTCTTCAGTTATTTGACTTGGAATTTTATCTGTGTGTTTTTCACATCTACTCTTTCTTGAGGTAAACTTTCCTCTTTCCACAAGCTTTTCTGTAGATGTTACTTCTTCAGATGCTTCAAAACATACTGACTTCCGACTTGGTCCAGCCTCTTGTTTCACCTTAAGAATAGACTTTGTTTTCTCATTTGTTTTAGGAAGTTCCACAGAAGTACAATCATCACTTGAAGCATCTTTTGCATGATTGATTTCTATGTCCTGAGTGTTTCTAGCACTTCTTCTAGTTAACTTTTTCTCCTTGGCTTGGTCACATGCATTCTTGAAGGATACATTTTCTGAACCTGCAGTCATCAAAGGTATCACACCACAAGCCACTTGTTGGGTGACAGTTTCAGAATCACTTAATTTCAGGTCTGTTGACTTTTCTTTAGTTGAGCTTTCCTGTACATGAACATTACTACGAGAATGAGACAAAGATAAGGTTCTTCTTCCAGAGTTTCGAGAAAATATTGGGCTAATTGCCTCCTGAATCGCAGAGGATGAGACATTACTTTCTTTCTTTGGTTCACTGACTCTCTCCGGGAAAAGTGCAAATGGTTTCTTAGTATCCAAGCTTCCGTCATTGTCATCATTGTCATCCTCAATATGTTGATCAAGCGATGTAGCAGAATCTGAACTTGTGTCTTCTATAAAAGCCTCAGGTGGAGTGGATCCTAACAGTTTCATCTTTTTGCACTTATGGGAAGGAGTTTTACTATGCGTCTTCCTTGTATTGCAATTCAATGAATTGGAGTAATCATGATTTGACTTGGTTTGACCATGCTGTTCTTCTGTGGTGTTGAAACATGAGGTAGATGGCGTTTCGGCTTTGCCTTGGCAAACAATGTTTGACTGCTTTGCTGACATGTAGGTGCCCATTCTCCCATTTACAGATATTGCTGCAACGTCAATCTTGCCCCCACTAGGGCTACATGAATGTTTATTTACAGCTTTTTCTGTCACACTACTGCAACCTGGACTATCCAAGATTTGAGTTGAAGCTGTGAAGATGTCCTCTTCCACTAAAGAGATTGGCTTTGAAACAGGACTTGGTAAAATCTGAGTAGCTGCAGTAAATATATCTTCCTCTTGCTCCGTCCGCACATTGACCATTTCACCAGGGCAAGGCAAATTTTGGGTAGCTGCTGAACAGAAATCAACAGATTCCTTAGTGTCCTCACCAACAGCTGAACTTGGACTTTTCTCCAATGTACCAGCAACAATATTTGAATCACTCACGACCGGCAGACTTTGGTTTACTTCCTTTTTGATTCTAGACAAAGACAAACGCTTCCGAACACTGAAGTATTTCTTTTGAGAAGCCAACAGTTCTGAGGTTTTCAAAGAAGCTGTATTAGCATCAGAGTCACATTTCTGAACCTTCAGTTCTTCAGCAGCAGCAACAGTTGCAAAACTGACAGTGTTTTCATTTTGGGCTGGGACAGTAACAGCTGCAATCACTTCAGGCATATCATCTGTGTTTGAAACTGTTGCAGTACCTCGGCTTAAAAGATTACCCGGCACTTCACCACCAATTCCAGAGGAAACATCCAGCACCTGACTCTTAGGGTCATTAACATTACCCTTGCCCGATGGCATTCCAGTGCAACCTCCATGAACCTCTTCATTGACCGTTTCAGAATCCAAAGCAACAGCTTCCACAGATTGGGTTGAAGCCTCATGGATATTACCTAAGCTCTGCATGTCACATTTGCTTGACAATACAACTTTTTTATCGCAAAATGGTTCCACTGCATCATTCCTCACAGAAATATCCAACAACTGAGTCTCAGCATCATGAATTATGTCCTTTACCTGAGGCATTTCAGTGCAGGCTTTATAAACCCCTTCATCATCTGTTTCAGAGTCTGAAGCTACAGAATCAACAATTTGAGTAACAGCCTCATGGATATTACCTACACTTTTTACATCACAATTTCTTGATGATTCAGAAGTACTTTCACCATCTGGTCTCTCATCATGATCTTCTGCAGGCAAGGGTAACATTTGAGTCTTTGCATCATGAATATTTTCTTTGTCCTTAGGCATTTCAGTGCAAGCTCCATAAACCCCTTCATCATCTGTTTCAGAGTCTGAAGCTACAGAATCAACAATTTGAGTTGCAGCCTCATGGATATTACCGAAACTCTTCATGTCACATTTTCTTGACGATTCTGATGTACTTTCACCACCTGGTCTCTCATCGTGCTCTTCTGCAGGCAAGGGTAACATTTGAGTCTTTGCATCATGAATATTTTCTTTGTCCTTAGGCATTTCAGTGCAAGCTCCATAAACCCCTTCATCATCTGTTTCAGAGTCTGAAGCTACAGAATCAACAATTTGAGTTGCAGCCTCATGGATATTATCTAAACTCTTCATGTCACATTTTCTTGACGATTCTGATGTACCTTCACCATCTGGTCTCTCATCCTGCTCTTCGGCAGGCAAGGGTAACATTTGAGTCTTTGCATCATGAATATTTTCTTTCTCTTGAGGCATTTCAGTGCAAGCTCCATAAACCCCCTCATCATCTGTTTCAGAGTCTGAAGCTACAGAATCAACAATTTGGGTTGCAGCCTCATGGATATTATCTAAACTCTTTATATCACATTTTCTTGATGATTCTGATGTACCTTCACCATCTGGTCTCTCATCCTGCTCTTCGGCAGGCAAGGGTAACATTTGAGTCTTTGCATCATGAATATTTTCTTTGTCCTTAGGCATTTCAGTGCAAGCTCCATAAACCCCCTCATCATCTGTTTCAGAGTCTGAAGCTACAGAATCAACAATTTGAGTTGCAGCCTCATGGATATTATCTAAACTCTTCATGTCACATTTTCTTGACGATTCTGATGTACCTTCACTATCTTGTCTCTCATCCTGCTCTTCGGCAGGCAAGGGTAACATTTGAGTCTTTGCATCATGAATATTTTCTTTCTCTTGAGGCATTTCAGTGCAAGCTCCATAAACCCCCTCATCATCTGTTTCAGAGTCTGAAGCTACAGAATCAACAATTTGGGTTGCAGCCTCATGGATATTATCTAAACTCTTCATGTCACATTTTCTTGACGATTCTGATGTACCTTCACCATCTGGTCTCTCATCCTGCTCTTCGGCAGGCAAGGGTAACATTTGAGTCTTTGCATCATGAATATTTTCTTTCTCTTGAGGCATTTCAGTGCAAGCTCCATAAACCCCCTCATCATCTGTTTCAGAGTCTGAAGCTACAGAATCAACAATTTGGGTTGCAGCCTCATGGATATTATCTAAACTCTTTATATCACATTTTCTTGATGATTCTGATGTACCTTCACCATCTGGTCTCTCATCCTGCTCTTCGGCAGGCAAGGGTAACATTTGAGTCTTTGCATCATGAATATTTTCTTTGTCCTTAGGCATTTCAGTGCAAGCTCCATAAACCCCCTCATCATCTGTTTCAGAGTCTGAAGCTAAGGATTCAACAATTTGAGTTACAGCCTCATGGATATTACCGAAACTCTTCATGTCACATTTTCTTGACGATTCTGATGTACTTTCACCACCTGGTCTCTCATTGTGCTCTTCTGCAGGCAAGGGTAACATTTGAGTCTTTGCATCATGAATATTTTCTGTCTCTTGAGGCATTTCAGTACAAGCTCCATAAACCCCTTCATCATCTGCTTCAGAATCTGAAGCTACAGAATCAACAATTTGGGTTGCAGCCTCATGGATATTACCTAAAGTCTGAGTGCCACGTTTGCTTGACAATGCTCCTTTGCTATCAATATCTGGGTCCTCAATGTCATTCTTTGCACAAACATTAAAAATCTGAGTCTTAGCATCATGAATGTTGTTCTTGACACCAGGCATTTCAGTACAAGCTCCATAGACCCCTTCATCATCTGTTTCTGAGTCTGAAGCTACAGCATCCACAATCTGGGTCACAGCCTCATGGATATTATCTAAACTCTTTGTATCACATTCTCTTGATGATTCTGATGTACTTTCACCATCTGGTCTCTCATTGTGCTGTTCTGCAAGCGAAGGTGATATTTGAGTCTTTGCATCATGAATATTTTCTTTGTCCTGAGGCATTTCAGTGCAAGCTCCATAAACCCCTTCATCATCTGTTTCAGAGTCTGAAGCTACAGAATGAGCAATTTGGGTTGCAGCCTCATGGATATTACCTAAACTCAGAGTGCTGCATTTGTTTGATGATGCTGTTTTCCCATCTCCATCTGCTTCATCATCATGATTTCCATTAGGATTTAGGCTGTCATGAATTCTGCTTCTGATTCCTTTATTATTCATATTTTGATGTGTTTTTGATGCAGAAGTCTGTTCACTAAGTTCTTCTTCATTTTTGTTTTTATCATCTATTTTACTGGAATTCATATCACTTGGCAAGCCTGCAGCTGTGCTTAATTTTGTTTCCTCATGGTTCTTGGTATTGCTTGAAACCTTGGCGATTGGATTTGAAAGTGGGGTTGTCAATATTGGGCCTTCAATAATAAATTGTTTGCTTCCAGAGTTAAGGCCTAAGTCAGAGCTCATGCTGCGTTCAATTCTTTCCATTTCCTCTTTTATGAATTTTTGTTCAACATCACTAAGCTCTGAAGCATCACACTCATCATCTTCCATGTCATGGATGTTTTTTATTAAATCAGACGTTGGAACAGCTTCTGTTGCTTCCTTTGCACAATCTACAGAAGAATTATTTATACTTTGATCAGTTTCATAATGTAACTGTATACTGGAACTAGCAGATTCCTCTTGAGTGCATGGAACAACAAATGATGACATTGCTATCTTACAGTTACTGCTATTGAGAGAATCATTGAAGAGGGATGTTTCACTTTCTGATAATTGTGTATCTTCCTCATAAATGTTTGTTCCTCCAGGAGCATGCTCTTGGTTAAGGGAGACTGATTCACAATTGGCATTTGGATGGGATACACTGTTTGAAGCATTCAAAGCTGGAATGGTGACAGTCCTTGGTTGAGGGTGTTTAAACTGTGGTCTCACAGGTGTGCTGCCAATAATGGAATCATCATCAGAGAAATTCTGAAATAATGGAAATCTGGGGTTAGAAGAAACTTCTATGCCTTAGATGGTAGTTAAAGTGATGAGAAAACATCAAAATATTACATTACCAAAGTAGTGTGTCTGCCTGTTGTCATATCAGAAGTCAAAGGCACGGCAGGAGTAGAAAATATATCTGTTTGAAAAAATCATAATATTAGACACTGTAGAAATTCATCAATTCTAGTAAATTTTCAAAAACAGGACAAGAATCAATAAGATACAGCTCTTAATTACCATCACTGGAGGAGTCACTGACCTGCAAAACCATAAAATATCACAATAAAACAAAAAGTTAAATAAGATAATAACAAATTGTTAACATTCTTCAACATGGAAGGCAACATTAGCTTGCTTACATTTGTGGATTCAATTTGGTAAAGACCCTTTAGATCAGCAAATTGTACATCAGCATTATTTGTTAGATTATAACGTATATGGGGTTTTAAGATCATCTGCAAACAGAGAGTGATGTGAAGCAACACAAGCAAGACAGTCACAACAAACAGCCTCTTCTTTCAATAAAGAAATATCAACTGAAAAATTTATAAACTAGATTTATAAATTACAACAACTGTCTTAAAATCATGAGAGGGCATACCCCGTTCAGTCTGGTTAAATTAGAGCTCCCCAAGTCACAAATAATATGGTGACCAGATTCAACCTCTATTAAAGCATGATGGGATGACACACTCTGAAACAAAAAATTTACTAGGTCATATGAGGCAAATTTAGGGAGAGAGACTGCAGCTATTATCATTATATCTATATAGACCTTCCTGTCTAGAACAATGGTGCAACGCTTAGGATCACGTCCAATGAATGTATCCCCATTAAATACAGGAAAATTTGCACCATTTATAGTAATGCACGCAACCTTTGAAAAAGAAGATAAATATTTTGTCAAAACCAGACTAAATAACGCACAACAAATTTGTCTGCTGCCAATTGTATCAAGGCTCCCACCTTTTGGTTCTCTCTTTCAAACCTGTCTTGAGGGTTTCCATGAGTGACATCTTGTAGGATTTGAGTACATTCAAATTCGTCAGATGAATCCATGGCAGATGCTGTTGACAAAGTAAACGTTGTTACATTGATGAACAAAAAAAAGGCATCAGAAGCAACAAAATATGAACATCTAACGGAGGAGAGATTTCAAAGCGTAGCCTGGCTAGATTAGATATTGTTTGCAATCATAACAGCCATGCAGTATTCATTTGACACATGTCAAAAGTATTGTTAACTTGCATATTCTAAATCAAGATGAAAGCTCTAGGGCTCATTCAAAGGAAAGAAGCTGGAGGCAATACCGGTGATGCCAAATATTTGTTGTAATTGTAAGTGATATTCAGACTGAGGATTGGTAATAAATATAACCTGATAGTCCGGATTGCTGCGCACGTGATTATAATGTTATCTTCTTTGGAAGAAAATATCTTGACATGAGACACCGCAAGTTAGCTTTTAGGCATGGCATTTAACGCGGCCCGGTTGTAGAGACGAAACTGATTCTGAATACTGTTACGCGGAGACGGGTAAGTTTCTCATCTTGTTCCTTGTTCAATCTGGGGCGTATTCTCTTAAGGAAAATGCCATCGGTGAGTCGAGCGAGCGAGCGAGTGGGTGATCGAGCGAGCGAGCGAGTGGGCGATCGATCGAGCGAGCGATGGGATGGGTGGGAGATGGGGGAGATGCGAAAATGAGTGTCTTTGTGCTCTCCCCTTCCAAAACATATTCATCTTCATTCAAATTCAGGCCAAATACACCCATTTTGCATTTCCCCCATTCCCAAAAGTGGGTGTATTTGGCCTAAACTGCCTAAATTTGAATTAAGATGAATATGTTTTGGAAGGGGAAGCACAAAGACCGACTATCAAGTAGAAATTTTGGCCAAATACACTCATTTTCGCATCTCCCCCATCTCCCACCCATCCCATCGCTCGCTCGCTCGATCGCCCACTCGCTCGCTCGCTCGATCACCCACTCGCTCGCTCGCTCGACTCACCGATGGCATTTTCCTTAAGAGAATACGCCCCTGAACAGCAGAAGATCGAGGTGACCCCCCCTCCCCTCTCTCCTTCCTCCTCTCCCCCTCTCCCCCTCTACCCTCTCCCGTTCTGGACGGACGCCATCCCGCCCGATCCCGCCATTTTAGTGAGTGAGCTTTGTAAACAAAACCCCACCAAAGCCCTGCTGTTGTCACGTTTCATGCCAGTGGTCATTCTTTATTTTCGCTTTTTCCGCGTCCACGGCAGTTAATTCTTGTTATTTTCTTTATACCACATTACAATTGTTTTTAATATATAAGCCATTATGTCCTTAGACACAATACCGAAGGATTTGCGTCAGCTTCGGGCCTGCCTCAGTTGCTCTCTTATTAAGGTAAAAAATCATATAGCAGGTTGAAATCGTATTTTTCTGAACGTAGTGTTATATTGCAATCATTAAAATTATCTTTGGAAAAAAATTGTTGTAATCTATCCAACACTTCCTTTGTACAGAATGTCGACCAGTTTGAAAATGACGGGTGTGAGAATTGTGATGAGTTCCTTCATATGAAAAATGACAGAGATAAGGTATATGTGTGTACCAGTAACAATTTTGATGGGTACGTTAATCGTTTGTATTCTGTGTAGTAATTATCACCCTAGCATTTAGTGAACTTTGTCTCTGAAGCTAGATTACTTGTTTTCTTTTGAAGAATGATTGCTGTTATGAGTCCCGAGGACAGTTGGGTGGCTAAATGGCAAAGGATAAGTAAGTGCCCATCAACTTTTACGTTTATATTGTTGTCCTTTTAATGGAATCTTCTCTCTATTTTCTTCTTTTGGTATTTTTCAGGTCGGTTTTCCAAGGGAATCTACGCCATCTCAGTAGCAGGAAAGTTGCCTGCTATTGTGATCCGTGACATGAAGAGCCGTGGAATAACATACAAATCGAGAGACAACAGTTCAAGGTAATAGGTTCAGTCTTGATACAATTCTATTTATTGTTTAAACTTAATTTGGGGATGCTTTCCATCTCTACAAGATTATTTTACTGTCATTGTGATATTTTATTTTAATGGCTGTAATATTTTGAAACCTATGTGTTACTATTCATGTAATTCCCGACTTCAGAGCATTCTGACAGAATCTAATTGTTTTTATAAGAGTCTTACTTCTTCCATGAAAATGAGACATTTTACTTTATTTTAATATGTAAAGATGTCAGATGTGCTAGTTGTAAGAAAGCCAGGAAAGAGAGTGCTGTAGCTCTGAGCTGCTGTCTTCCAAATGATCTCAAATTAAATTTCTTCTCTCTATATCTGTATGCCTGTGTTAACTATCTAGGCTCAGTCGAGGTAATCTCATCTTCAATGCAGATGCCTATTTTGCTAAGTTGGTAGAGTATTTTGAAGTAAAATTCAGTTAACCGGCAAGTAATGTGGCAGTGAAGGAGTGTGTTCAAGCAACAGTTGCTGATCATGAAAAAAAAAAAAAACTACAGTTTAGGTAAAAAAAATTTTTTATCACAATTTGCATTCTGTACATTAAATAATGGTAATTATAGAAGAAAGCCCTTACTGAAAAACAGTCTCACATAACTTCACTTGCTTACAATCACCAAAACTTCAATATCACAGATGTACTTATTTCCGCCAGTACTGAGCAATTTTGTGGAACTGTTCCACCATAACTGCAAACACTGCTGATACAGAAACGTCGAGAACAGATTGCATATAACGCACAGCCTCTTCATCACTCAAATCTAGTCTTAGTTTGTCTTGAACTTTCTTGACAGCCTTATCTGGCTCTAGGGCAATATCAGGCACACTAGCGTCAACCATCAATGAAAATAAGTTGAGTATAAGATTGGCATGCCTGGAAAAACATACGGAAAACTGTAGTGCAGTGCAAAATTAAAGCAGTACATAATTACAGTTGCAATTAAAAACTTGCCTCCGCAAATGTAAAAAAGCAGTGTAGCAATGTTTACGAAATTCATGGTAGTGGTCTGATTCCACACCACCCATGGCATCAACCATTTCTTTGCTGAGTTTGATTGGAGGTGGAAGTGGCTTAGGGTCTCTCCCCAAAATAAATCCAAAGTCAATGTGAAATAGCTTCCCATCAGATGTCAGCAACAGATTATCAAGATGTCTGTCACCCACTCCCAATATATAGGTGATAACACAGTATCCCGCTGTTTAGATTGCAAAACTGTTATCTGATTTCATACGTAATAATTTCATTACCAATGTGTAGTGACAACTTACCACAGCTCCTGACATAGTTATCAATTATGTCTGGTTGAATGCCATAGGTAGCATTTTCCACATGATGATGTTTTCGGAAAAAGTTTTGGATGGATCCATCTGATTGAAGAACCTCAGCAACAGGCATGGAATCAATAAATTGCACAAAGCCTACAACAAAAGACAAAAATTTAAAAAAATCTTATTTTAATCTGAAGAGCAAACACAGATTTGTTTTTGTAGTAAAGAATATGATTATTGTCATGGACAGACCATGTTTAGTGCTGGTAGCCAAAACACGGTATGGCGTGAGCTTTAGATCCAGATTTTCTCGACGAAGTAGCTTGTCCATTAGAGAAATACTCTGAAGAATAAGTTGATCTTGACGCAAATCATCACCATGTTTAAATATAGCAACATATTCTGTACTATCAGTGGTAAGGAATGTTATACGAGATGGCATGAGGGCAGACTTGAACAGAGTTGCCCTGAAATTACAAGACAAGACTGCTTTATGAAATCAAAACTTTATAAAAACAAAAAAAGGTTTTCCCAAGTAGAAATTTATTTACACTTACGACTCAGCCACGATTCCTTTGATGTGAATATCAGGATTTAGAGGAAATGGTAATGGTTCAAAATTGGAAAAGTTAATCATGAAGGCTTCAGAATCCACAAAAAGAGCTTGTAAGCGCTCAATCTGTAAGTAAATCAAATGAAGGCATTTCAGTTATTTAAATCGTATTGGAATTTCTTCTTCAAATTTCATATTCAAGAGCTGACGCTACCTTTTTTTTTCGATCTCCCCTTTCTCGTGCAACTAATTTGACAAGCTTTACCAATTCATTTATAAACAATTGCTGACGAGCCAAAATCATTCGTCGTGCTTGCCAGTCTTTGTTTCCTTTCTGCAGAGTCTACAAATACAAAATGTATACACATCCCAAGAACACAAATAGTTCAAGAGTCTGAGTGAAATTTATTTTAAAAATTCACTAACTTGAAGGAAAGTTTTTTTTACAGTGCGATACATTTCCCTGGCCGGATTATCTTGATAAATACCTACATCCTGCTCTTTTTCATGAGATTCACTCTCAGTGACAAGGTACCTAAAACAATAGAATGAAATAAGACTTTGAAGGAATGGACAAAGGGAGAATGTACACATTGAGCAATAAATTTCCTTACCAATAAAAGTAATTTGCAAGAGTGATATTTTGACAAGCACGGTAAATAAGAAAGCTAGCTAGATTTTCTGTAGAATTAGAGTTACTGTTCACACATGATGTAGCGTGAGACCTTTCAGATAACTCTCCATCAGGTAGGCCGACACTACTTGTATCACTGTAAATATATTGTACACTGGTAGACATTACTGATGGTAAAATAGATCAAGACAGTAAAAAAATTATAATAATACTAGATTAGATTAAACACAAACATTAGTAGAAGAGTACCTTGAACTACATTCACAAGCAACAGTAGATCCTTCTTTTTCCTCCTGAGCTGCATAGGTATTTACAACTCTTGAGTAGCCTGCATTTATCTCGTCAAAGCTTTCATATTTAAGGGCTTGTACAAGTTGTAATAAATACAAAAGTAAATCCTGAAAACATCACATTAAACGATAAGGCTGTCAAGTAACTTCCTCAACATCAACAGTCAGAATAAGAGACACAATGAGAACAAATTATGGTTCAACTTAAACAGTTCTTAAACAGAACCTTACTTCATCTGGGGCCTGCTGTAAACGAGAGACCGCATATCGTCTAACAGCTGGGTGAGTAAACTGTGGACTCAACAGCTGCAAGGCATCTTCTACATCCATCGGCACCCAAAGTTCCAGCATACTAAGAGCTTGCCTCACTTCTGCATTAAGTTTCCAGTTCACACACAGCAGAAATTTTGTGAGTGCCTGTAATTTATCAGAGTAATCAAACTTAAAAGTGAAAAAGAAAAAAAGAAAATCAATAATTTTCTGTTCTCTACCTTTTTTTGATTACTAAGGTAGAATCGGAATCGCCACACAAGATCCTGTTCCTCAGTGGTCAATGTCTTTGTGGGTGGATATGCAACAATGTTGTGTAAAGTGTCCCGAACTGCTGCATTTGGTTTAGCATCTTTGTCAGACATTCCACTTCTTAAGCTACGAGCAAGCTTATGGTGCTTGCTTTCCACAAGATTTTCCTGGGAACAAGGAGGCTTAATTCTAAAGACATTTCTCTGAACCAAAACTCTCTGAGGATACCCCATTAATAAAAATTCTTACCTCTAAAATTTCATGGTCAGGAACGGTCACAATTTCTGGTTGAGCTTGGAAGGGGTATATGCTATCACCATCTGGTTCATAATACACCACGGAATGCTTATATCATGCAAGGGAGGACAAGGAATAATAATAATAATAACAATACAAATCTCTATCAGCTGAATCTACAATTTCTATGAAAATGATACTAACAGCAATACCACCTAACTCAATACAAGGGAACTCCACCACGAGGTATAAGAAGTCAGAATTACGCTTTTCACGCTCATTTATCACCTCCATTTCCCTGAATGATAAACGGTCTAACCAATCTACCTTTGGCAAGTAGCCATTTCTATGTCTTTTGGCTAACTGCAAAAATCAATAGGAAGGATATAAGAAATAGAGAGGCACTGAGTTGTGATAACATAAATAGCAGAGAGAGAGAAAGTTGATGCAGTAAAACAAGTAAAAAAACAAGAAATTAATTAACCTTTGACAGTCGTTGCATCTGTTCTTTTCCATGGCTTCGAGCCTTTCCAGGTGTAGAGGTTGGGTAAGATCCATCAGCAACTCTGTCAGGCCAAACTCTGAGGTCTAGCATACCCTATATAACAAGTATCAACAACATGAAACATGGTATCATGTAGATCATGTAACACTATAAGAAACAACTATTGTCAAGACTATTCTGCACATTTTAAGAAACTCTTACCTGTCTGAATACACCATGATTTCCAAATAATGCAATAGTTGTACCTCCTACTGGTTGTAGTTTACTTGGGCCAACACAGTCATACACCGTCAGTGCCAGTTGAGCATCACGGGGTAGGTCACAGAACATGACAGGCAGCACAACCCACTCATTCCAACTGGAAAAGCAGTTACAATTATGATATTATGATATCATTTACAAAAACGCAATCGTTTTACTGACAAGTCCTAAACACACCTCCATCTAGCAGAAAATGCCTTATATGAGGTAGTGACAGGTAATGCAAGGGGTCGACCTTCAGAAAACACCTGACATTCAACAATTAGATCCGCACAACTTTCTTTGTACAAACCAGAAAATGACAATAATGGATTTTCAAGCAATTTATCATATTCCGCTTTTAAACATTTCCCATCGAGAGTTCCACTGTAGAAGAGAGAAGCTTATGAGTGAAATGAGCCAGATATAATTACAGAGAAAACTTGCAGGGGAAGCGAAATATAATACAAATGCATTAACACTGCTCTCAGGGCTAGATTTCAGAATGCCAATAACAGTACAACAGAATAGAGATCAAAGGTTAAGTGAATTCTACAAAACATGAAAAGGTACGCTACTTGTAAAATTACTAACATTTTGAGTTGAACTTTTTTTTCCACCGAAGAACTATGCACATAATAAAACTTGTCTTTCAAATCATCCATCTTCTTGACATCCCTTATCGACGATAAATATCACTGCACTGTTTGACATCAAGTAAAGAACTGCGCACACGGAACAAGTGATGGCTAGCAGACAACTTACCATGATGCCAACGTTGACATAAATAATTCGTGAAAAACAAAGGTCTAGTCGTGATTTATCTGCGTCGTATTCGATTAAGAGCATTATCAACTTCCAAAGCAATAAATATTTTACATTACGGCAGCACGGCATTTACTTTTCTTTCCAAATGTGAAGAAATGCATGTCGTATGGAGAATTGTGTTGTTTTCAAAGCTGGAGTAACAGGTCGACTTTCAAACTGCTCCAAATGTCAAAATCAGTCAAATCTTCCCACCTTGTTGCAGTCGCACCTAATCATCTGATGTCTGTAAACACACCTTAAATTCTGCAATGTTTTCACACGAAACAGTTAAATGGGAAATGCAAATAATAAAACACTCTCTTGCTATGGTCAAACAAGAAACGAAGTTTACAAGCGACGGCAAGATTTTAGTCAGGTACCATGGGAGTGGTTTATAACCTTTTCATTCTGTCATATCATATGATTGTCTATTTTCTAGAATAATAATTATAATATGTTAACACAATTTGTTTCATTTTTTTGTGATTTATATCAATTTTTCTTGGTTTGTATGCCATCTAGAACTTCCGTCAATGGTAGTAACCACTGTGAGAGACAATATTTTTGCATGTGTTTGCAAAATACATTATGTCATGATTTTAATTTTCATTTAATGTTCATATTTTTCAGTTCAGTTTGGCGACTTTGACCAATAGTTGGAGTGGCCGTTCTTTTATTAGTGGTGCTAGTCAGCAGTCTGCTTATAGTGTGGCAAGACCATGGTCTCGAGTCTCAAGAAGGAGGTTGTAAACATAGTGACCAAGAAATAGTGCACTACAGTATTTGTAAATCTTAAGGGAAGAATTGTTATGAAAACAATTCTCTTTCAGATGGAAGGAATCAACCCTGAACAATCCATATCAAATAGCCAAAGCTACATGGCCTGTACCTCACATAGAAGCCATTTTCCTACCAGAGTTCAGCATCAAGGGACCTATCACAGAATTAAATTTTGAGGTAATTATAAAACTTTCAATTTTAATACATCTTAGGGTTGCAATTTTTATCTGTTCTTAGTGTTCTCTTTGTGATTTTGCAGGTTCTTAGTCCAATATCACATGGAGCATTTGGTGTAGTTTTTCATGTTAAAAAAGTTGATACTCAGGGCAATTATGCAATGAAAATTTTATCGAAGTCCAAGGTATCTTGACAGTATGCTATCTGACCTTACAGCTCTTCCAAGATGTATTCCTTTGACCAATGAGTTCCTCTTTGTCATAGATTATTGCTGAAAGTGCTGTGCAGCAAGTAAAGGATGAAGCGAAGATTCAATCAACTTGTGGGCACAATCCATTCATCGTTAATTGCCCATTTTATTGGCAGAGTAGAAAACAGTTATTCATTGGTGATTTTTGTTTTTTTTTGTTTATTTGTTTTTCAATGCTGATTATTAATGTAAAGGGATGTGCATTGTTCTTACTCAACTCATCCCTTTTTTTTGTCTCCCTCTTCTAGTTAGTGACTTTGTTTGTGGAGGAGAACTTTTAGATCTCTGCAAAGTTCATAGAAGTCTACCGGAGAATTTGGTGCAAATTTACTCTGCAGAGCTGGCTCTTGCTCTAGATTTTTTACACAATGCAGGCGTTAGTTACCGTGATCTCAAATTAGAAAATGTTTTGCTGGACTCAGATGGACACTGCCAATTGATAGATTTTGGGCTTGCAAAGTGGTTACGCCACGGTGATAGAACAACAACAATATGCGGCACATTACAGTACATTGGTATGTATTATACATCTATTATTGAGGAGTGAAACCTGAAATATTAATGTAATTGATTAAATAATTTTTTGTGATTTTTTTTTCTTTTCTATTTTCATATTTGTCTTTTTGCAGCTCCAGAGGTTCTCAGCCAAGAACCATATGGACACGCTGTGGATTGGTGGTCCCTTGGAGTATTGACGTGCTGCATGCTCTGTGGAGAGGTGAGTTGTTCTTTGGTTCTCAATATAAATGTTATGCTCATGCAGAACGAGTAACATCGGCACGTCGTCGAGCCCGCTCTGCTCGTGAGTCAAGTGTGTTGCCTACCCACAAACATCAGGCGCCTCATGCATTTTGGCGTTTTTTACGGTTGCGTCTTAACGGGGTTTTATTTTGAGGAAGTCTCACCGCGTGGCAAAGTTATTCATACACGATTAGGAAGTGACCTCGTTGGTCTTCACGTGGACTGGACTGGACCCGCACTCCCGCTTCTTCGACCGCCCCTCCTTTCGCCCTTTGAGGTCCACTTGAACACGCATTGTGCGCGGATGGGTGGCGGCTGACTAGTTGGCTTTTCCTCTGTGACTTCCTTGTTGGGGTTGCAATTGGTATTGCGTTTTTTGGCACACCTTGCTTCATTTCATTGAAGCATGTTTTGGTGTTGTCCTTAGGCATTTTATGGAACTTTGCTCAGCTTTTTGGTGCTACCTTTGTTCATTTTGCTGACTTTGCTTCGCTCCTACCAAAGCGGATAAAATAGTCTTTTTTATAAGTTTGTGTGTTCTGCATGTTTTATGTGTTTGCTGTTTTTATTTCTTCTTCTTAAACTTAATTTGGTGACCTCCATTTTTGTTATTTTGTGGGTTGTGTCCATTTCTTTTTTCAGCTATGCAGCAAAAACTAGGGTTGTCCTTGAAGATGTTTTATTTCTCATCACTTATAAATACAGACATGTAACAAAATACTTTTTGTTTGGATGGACAACAGGATGGGTATGGGTATGGATTGCAGATCACTTTATGCTTGGGTACTAAATATTCACATACAACTTGTCTATGCAATCGATCTATTTCTTTCAAAAAAACAACAAATCATGGAACTAATGGCCTGTTCTGAGTAATAATTTATCGCAACGGATGTGAAGACCATACGTACGCACTCACTCATTAATTATACTATTTTAGAAAAATACAAAAAAGAACAGCTTAAAGTTACCTATGTACATAAGGCAATTACTGTTCAAAACCGTCTTACTTCATACCATGAACATCAGATTCTTCAGATCAGTCTTGACTACAGACCAGTGTTGCCAAAACCAGAAAGCCTTAGAAATTATTTAATCATCAATCCAATTTTTTCCTCGCGTACTCATTTTATCTCACAAGTTTTTTTTGGAATTTTACTTCTTTGCAAAACATATTGATGTGCCTATTAAAAGTTTGGGGGCTAGCGGCTTTGGCAACACTGCAGGGCACACACACATACACGCCGCGGGTTTTCTTTTTAATTGTAATGGCAAGCGCGATGATCCTGGGCCAGTTTTGTATCACCAATTGGATAATTCTATGCAGAGCAATTGCACAATAAAGCTGAACTGAGTCTAAACCTACAGGACTTAGAGACAGGAAAAAAAAAAGAGTAAAAAAAGGTCGGTACGCGAGCGACCTGCTGCTGCACTCAGCTAAATTTGCTCTACAAGAGTATGTAGGCTATACCGATACAAAATCGATCTACGTGCAGTTGGCACAACGAGTATGCGCCAATAACGCCCTTTTAATGTCATTACACAGGTTACATTGCCATAAAACAGGGGACCTCATCGCACCTCTAACTTGTACTGTGGACCGGCCTGTCCCTTCCCGGCTAGAAGATTTCAATAAATAGCTTAACTTTTATCTGATAGCGCGGGAAGGGGCATAACCGTTATTTGCTCTTCCATGACCTGAGAACACAACAAACAGGGTTGTCAAGTCTTGGAATGGCGCGCAAGGAAGAATATTGACAGTGAATTTTGACCTGTGTCACTGCTCACTGGACGGGCTTTGAGGGAACTTCGACTTGCTCTACCGGCACTACTCCCGCAACCCCGGACTTCAGGCTCTGTTCATCCTTCTTGAGTTCATCTTTCTTCTCTAATGGTTTCATGTCTTCTTTTTTGATCTCGTCCTTCTTCTCTTCCTTCATAGGTTCGGAGGGAATAGCAGGAATCTCGATTTTTTTTGCCTCCTCTTTGATTTCACCTTTTTCCTCATTGATTGGCCCAGACTTAACTTCAGGTACAATGCCAGCTGGTACTTCGGCCTTCTTCACCTCCTCGATCGGTTTTGCGATTGGTGCCTCTTCTTTCTTGAGCTCGTCTTTGACCTCCTTCTTGATCTCCTCCTTCTTGATTTCCTCTTTTGGCAGCTCTTTGATCGCGGGTACTGGTGTCGCTTTAGCTTCTTCGTCACTCTTGCCCTTCTTGATTTCGTCCTTCTTCAGGTCCTCTTTCTTTGGCACTTCGGTGGGCTTTTTCTTTTCTTCGCCCTTCTTTTCCTTCTCAGCCTCTCGCTGTTTTCTCAGCGCACTGTCGGCTTCGACCAGCTGCTTCGTTTCCTCGGGTTTTACCTCCTTCTTGGGCTCCTCGATTTTGATCTCGCTCTTTTTGATCTCTTCGATCTTTGCCTCCTCCTTTTTCGGTTCCTCCATCTTGACTTCCTTCTTTGCCTCTTCGATCTTGGGCTCCTCAATCTTGGGCTGCTCTGCACTCTTCACTGCTGGTGCGTCGCTCTTGGCGTCGACAGCGACCTGCTTGGCGGGCTCTGGGAGCTCACCACCCATCTCTAATTTGACAGCCTCACCAGATAGTTTCTTTTCACCACTCTTCTCCTCGATCGCATTTGAGGGCTCGACCTTCATGTCTTCCGTGACAAGAGCTTGATCCTTGCTGGGTTGAAGGGGCTCAATCTTGGCTTCAATTGGCTTGATGGGGTCTACCTTCTCTTTCTTTTCTTCTTCCTTCTTCGGCTCCTCTTCGGGAATGTTTTTTGCGGTGGGGATGTCCTCCTTCATTTCTTCGGGTTTCTTCTCCGGGATGGTTTCCTTGATGGGCTCTGCAGGGATCTCCTTCGCCTCCTGCTTGACAGGGGTTGCCTCCTTTTCGACAGGCTTCTCTTTGGCCTCTTCCTTTGGTGCCTCCTTGACGACAGGCTTGATCTCCTCCTTAGGAGTCTCCTTAACGGGTTCCTTGATCTCCTCCTTGGGAGCTTCCTTGACAGCCTCCTTGATTGGCTCCTTGATCTCCTCCTTGATGGGTTCCTTGATTTCTTGAGGAGCTTCCTTCAACTCCGCCTTCATTTCTTCCTTTGGCGCCTCCTTTGCAGGCTCCTTGATTTCTTCCTTGGGTGCCTCCTTGATGGCTTCCTGCTTGGTCGGCTCCTTTATCTCTTCTTTAGCCGGCTCCTTGATGTCTTCCTTAGGCGCCTCCTTCAGGGCCTCCTTGGGCGCCTCCTTTACGGCTTCCGAGACTTGCTCCTTGGGTGCCTCAACTGCGGCGGACTTGAGTGCAGGTTTCTCTTCGGCCGGCTTGATCTCGGCCGCTGGTTCTATCTTGGCCTCCTCAGACGGCTTGGCGGCTGCTTCTGGCAGGGCGGCGGGGGCGGGGGCGGGGGCAGCCGGGGGGATGGCGGGTATGGCTGCGGGAGCCTCAGCCGCTTTCACGGCAACCTCGGGGTTGACAGGGACGGGCTCCGCCTCCTTGGGGACGGCGTCGGCCTTGACCATCGGCACGGGTTCGGCGGGGACGACGGGCTTGGCCTCCTCCGCGGCGACGGCGGGCGCTGCGGGCGCCGCAACGGGCACCTCCTTGTCGTCCTGGCCGACGGGCATGGCGTAAGCGCAGCCCAGCAGGACGACGGCCAACAGGAAGGCCTTCATGGCTGCAACAAAGAGAGGAGGGGGCGTGTTAGGACCTTCGGATTCGCACAATTGGATGATGTGGCGATGAACAAGCAAGCTGACCCCCCCCCCCCTCCCCCGTAGGACCCCGCGGTCGTTGCCCTGCAGGAATGCAGTGGGCGCTGGAGCCCGCTGGAGCCTGTGCTGCGCCCCGGCGCGGCCGGCCGGCCGGCAAGCAAGGCCACTGCCACGATAAGCACAGGGGTCCCCCCCCCCTTCTGCCCTGTGTGCAAGTGAGACTACCATACAGTTCCAATCTAATGTGAGGTGAGGGGCCCAAGTTCCCGCCATTCACCGTTCTGCTGGAACATGATGCCGATATCATCCGCATTGAACTTCAGCTGTTCTGAACCCCTCATCATGAACTGGATGGTGATCGGCGCAAACTTTAACTCTTTTGGAAAGGAAAGCGGAAACATAAAAGCTGCGGTGTGGAATATCTGCCTGCCGGGTGCATACCTGTGTGCCATCGCCTTGCCTTGCCATCCATCACAATGGACGCCCCCCCCCCCCCTCAATCCCCGGTACCCCCGCGTAGGGTTCCGGTATGTCGGCCCCGCCCCACGCTGCACCTGACCCTGTCACACCACAACTGAATAGCCGATACGGTAATATTTACGGTAACATACAGAGTCCAATAATTAAGTTTACGACATTATTAACGACACACGGGAAGAGACGTCTCCGATACCCGATATTTCATGGAAAAAGTAAAATGTAAACCGTGGCGGTGTACTTGAATATTCAGAGAACACGTTAGCAGTATGCTGGTTTGCTTAACCGATCCAGCTGCGTTTTATCGGAAGCACTCGAGTGATCGAGCACCCGCAAAAGCTTACGTTGAATTTCACTGGGAGCTGCAGAGGACCGCGCAGCACTGCAGCATGCGGTGAGTTTTCATCGTGGGCATCGGTGACGTCCATTTATCGAGGGAAAAAACAACTGTGAAATTTTTGTACACCTCGTAATTTAGAAAAATTTACAAAAATTCGGGGAAATTCAGAAAATTTAGAACAAAATTCTGAAAACATCAGAAAAATTATGAAAACTATAAAATTGAGGCAAAATTTAAGTTTAAATTTAGAAACATTCTATAAAAATTTGCAAGTATTCTTGAAAATTCACGAAAATTCCAAAAAATTCACGAAATGTGTACCTCAAGATTCAGATTCTCGACCTTTTCACGGGACGAGGTGTCGAATCAAAATCGCCATAAGCTTTAATTAGTGAGGCCAGACGGGCGGGGACAGGCGAGGCGCATGCAGCCGCGGACCCTCACTGCTGAGCGCTATTGATCAGGGTGCATCCGCGGCAGGGCGCAGCCGGCGCAGCCCCCCGTGCTCTCGAGCGACTGGGCTTCACAAGACTTTCACGGGCTGCACTATGCACCGCCGTGTCGCGGCTGACTGGCCTGGCCCGGGATTGCGTGAGTACGGACCGCCCCGTGCCGCCCCGCGCTTCGCCTCTGACCAAGGGCCTATCTGCTCGTTTACATGCTCGTCGGGGGCGTGGTAGGCGCGAGGCGGAGCATCCGAGACTCGCGCGTTCCGGCCGGGACGGACACCGGGCTCTTTATCGCTCTCATCGATTCAAACACCCCTCCCCCTCTCCCCCTGGGGCGGTAGGGGGGAGCCTGCTGTAATGCGCTCGTCGATGCCAGCGGCGAACTTCAGTGCACTAGCGCTGTGAAACACGCTGAGAGGTGTCGCATTTGTTTTAACCACGGTGCAGGCTGCACTGCCGCGACACCGAGGGCCCCTTCCCCCTCCCCTCCCCCCTCTGCTGCGACCCCCGAGGGGCGCCAAGGTCACCCCGCCAACGTGAGCCCTCTCTAGGTAGCGCCGCGGGCCAGACCACGTGACCGGCGACGGTACTACATAGGGGCCGAGGGGCGTGAGCTTCACGTCACCTGCAAGGAGACACGCTGCAGGAAAATGTTATTGCGATAAGTGATCGCTGTGCTGTTTTCAGCCTCGATCGTATGAGATAAGCTTGGCGAGACAAGTACTTGCCGCCGGAGGAAGGGTGATCCGGAGCCCGTCATAGGCAATGAGAAGACCCAATCACTGCGCAGTGGACGCTCCCGTCATAGCTGTGTGCGGGTTACTCGAGGGGGAAACAACTCTGAATTTTGGTGTACAAATTTTGTAATTTTTTAATTTTTAATTATTTTTTTGCAAAGAAAAGTTCTTAAGTTTTGTAAATTTTCCTGAATTTTTCTAAAATTTTCTATTTTTTCCAGATTACGATGAGTACAAAATTTTTAGAGTGGTTTCCCCCTAGGAGTTACTTAATGCCGAGCTGGTCGGGGGCCGCGGCGGCGGAGCGGGGAGGCGGCACTACTGACGCCCGAGCTCCCGGTCCGGCCAAGCCCGCGCACCAATTATTTGGGCCGGCAGAGGGCTCTACTTACTTTCCTACCTCCCTTCTTCCCTTTCTTACTTTGTTTCCTAATTGTCCCGCGGGGGCACCACCCCTCGGCGGCGCCCCTGTTCCCCCCGCCCCTGCCGTCCTGTGCGCGGGGGGTTCTGTGCGCCCCCTCGCCGCCGGAAAAAGGAAGGAAAAGTTGAGTCTGAGGGGAGGGCAAAGTGAAAGTGTGCTGCGCACCCACCACCACCCCCGAGCCGGCCCCGGCCCTAGCCTTTCCGACCTAATTGGACTGGCAAGACAAACAGCCGGAGGGGAAGTTGTTTGGGCTTCTGTGTCTGACGAACTGACCAGTCGGTCCGAGCTCCGCAGTCCCCGCCCCGACCCGCTAGTCATTTAAAAACAACAATAATTATTATGTTTATTATAACAGTAAAAATAATAATTATTATTATTATTATTATTTTTATCATAATAATAAAACTGACGACGAGCTACGAGCTCCCCGGGGCTGGATGAACTCATAAGCAGACTTTTTGGGCAGGGTCAAAGGTACGCGGTAACAACAATGTGATTTTTTGAGGAAAAGTGAAATCTTTGAGGCTCTCCCTGATTTTTGAGGAAAACTCCTCAGATTTTAAAGAAGTTTCCTTAAAATATGAGGGACTTTTCCTTATATTTTTAGATAACTTCATCAAAATTTGAGGAGTTTTTCTCAGTCACGGTCACTTTTTCCTCCAAAAGTCAGACATTGTTTTTTACCGAGTAAGGCGAGCGTTAAATGTGAACATTCGTTTACGCGCCGACTCCCTATCTCTAAATGACTAGAAAGGTCGTCGTGCGTTTTGAACATGCAAACACTCTTCTTATTGTGAAAACTATTGTTTTTTTAGGGCGTTTCTTTTACCTCGCGCCTGGTCTCGCGTGCCTCAGTTAACTCAGAGCACAGTACGTTTCCGAGCGGCTCTCTGAGCGCACCCGTGTGCCGGGTTCCACCTCACTGCGGGCGAGAGGCTACCAGAACGGCGGGGAACGGAGAAAATTGACGCGAGGAATCCTGCGATACTGGGGGGTGTTTGGGATAATATCTTTGTTGCCCCGCTGCATAGAAATAGGAAAACACAGTAAACACGATGCTTATCATGAAGTGTGTTGTCAGTTCGCCGTGGAGTACCAAATGCGGAAACGTCGCATGTTTAAGCCGGTCGCACTACGCCCGCCGGCCGGCCTCGCCTCTGTGCGACCCCCACCCCCCCTCTCCCAGGCCCCGGCGGCCCCGGCCCCGGCCCCGGCCCCGGCCCCGGCCCGGGCCTCCAACCGGCCGACCCGGACAGCGATCCAAATCGACACATTTATACGCCGCAAGTCTTTCGTGCTGAATGTCTCCAGTGATCCTGGTCATCTCGTGAGCGTGAGCCAGCGCGGCAGGCGCTTTGCCAACCACCCTCTCTCCAACCCCACTCTGAAGCTAATCTTACTGCAAGCCTGCCCGACGGGGCGTCTCACGCTAGGGCCACGGACACTGAGAGGAAAGATTCACTGAGTATCACGTTTTAGTTGTTTCAGAGGCAAAGCGCAAAACCAGGGTTGAGCCCGCAGCCTTTTCTGTCTGGCCACATTTATCTGCTGCAGCTCGCCCCTGAAGCAAACACATGCCAAAGGTTCGCACAGGTCTTCACTTCTCTCGCGTTGGCCTTGCCGGGCTATACGCGGGGCGGTGAGGGGACCCCACAAAACAGTAGACTTGGACTTATTTGTATGAACTTCATCCAAGCCGAAAATCATCTCAGTACAAGTCGACTTCGCTTGATATGTAAGTCCATAAACTTGACTCGCGCTCATGAGCGCTTCAAGACTCTTTGGTTAACACTTTATCCACAGTCCAGGTCCAGGCCGCTTACCGGTGCGGTTGCTGCGCTGTCGCTGAGAGTCACTTCCCCCGGCGCGGCAAGGCGTTCGCGGGGCGTGGCGGGGCGTGGCGGGGCGTGGCGGATCGCGGCGAGGAGCACACACGCGCACGCACACGGCAGCAGCACGACACTTTATGCCGGAGCCTCGGTCGCGTCCCGGTCTTTTAAAGCCTTGGGTCAGTTGCAGCGGCGGGGCTCGGCGCGGCGCACTGCGGCCCGGGGGAGGGGAGGGGAAGGGAGGGGAGGGGGGCGCAGCGCGCAGCCAGTCAGCGCCGGGCCGGGGCCGGGCCGGGTGAGGAGGGGAGGGCGCTGTGGCGTGGGGCCCGGGTGGGGGTGGGCCCCAGCGCGCAGCCGCGCGGCCCCGGCGGGCCCAACCCCACGCCCCGCTGGCTGGGGGTGGCCCGGCCCTGCCCGGAGCCCGGGCCCTCTGGACCTGCCCTGCCCTGCCCCGCCGCTCTCGGATTTGTCCTTCCGCCCTCCTCGCTCTCCCGGAATGAGAACTTTGCCGTCCTCTTTTCATCCACCGCTCCGCTCATCCCCGTCCCCGTCCCCCGCCCCCACCGCGCGCGTCCGGCCCGGGCCCGAAGAAAGTGGGGGGGGGGGGGGGGGTCCTTTTCATCTTTGAGGTTGATACAATATTCTCGCGGGCCCCCTTTGCATCATAAGGGCGTCCAATGCAAACTGGACGCAGCCGGGTGCGGCGGGGTCGCGGCGCCGCACAATGACGGGCTGTATTCATAAGGCCCGGCCTAGCCCCGCCCGCAGGACCCGTCGTTTCCTATTCTGCCCCCGCCGCACCCCGCCCCACCGTCGCTGCCAGTTCTGGCATATTCTGTGTTGAACGGATGGCGCGCGTCTCTGGCGCGCATGCGTGGCCTGACACTGGAGCCCCCTATCCGAGGCCTCCCCTCCGCCGCCCCGGCCCGCACCCTCCTCACCCCCGCGGGCCGCGCGCCCACCACATCGATTCTCCCCCGTCGTGTGGAGCCGTGAGCCACCCCTCCCCAGCATCCCATTTACCTAGGGCCCCGGCCCGGCCCGGCCCGGCCCCTGCTGCGCCACCCCACCACCCTCTTGCTCCTCTTCGCTCCGGAGGGACCGTCTCCAAACCGCGTCCTCCGGCGAGCAGGCCCTGGAGCAGAGCGGAAGCGAAATGCTTAGTGCCCTCGGAAGTCAGGGCTGAAGGGAATTGGTATGACGGAGAAGGGGAACGTGACGAGGGTGCGGGGCTCCGGCACTCCACTCCGGCCCGGCGCGGGGGAGTCGCGCCCGACACGCTAGTTCGTACACGACGCATTTTCTCGAGTCTTGAGCTCGTGTTCTCTCCTCCTGACTGCTTGTTTTAAGTAGTAAAGATGCACAAATAATGTCCCGATTGTCTGTCGCGGTGCAGCGCGCGGCGCGCAAGGCCGCGTCCCGTCCGGTGAGCCCTGACCTCCTCCCCCAGCCCGAGCGGCACGCGGCCAGGCCGCAGGCCGCCGCCGAGTCTTCCTCATTGCTGAAGCTGAAAGCCACGGTGCAAGAGAGCGCTACCCACCCGTGAAGCGTTTTGCCTACCCGCCGTGCTGCGCGCTCTCCTCCCGGTGCAGCGTGTTGCCTACCCGCCGTGCTGCGCGCCCTCCTCCCGGTGCAGCGTGTTGCCTACCGGCCGTGCTGCGCGCCCTCCTCCCGGTGCAGCGTGTTGCCTACCCGCCGTGCTGCGCGTCCTCCTCCCGGTGCAGCGTGTTGCCTACCGGCCGTGCTGCGCGTCCTCCTCCCGGTGCAGCGTGTTGCCTACCGGCCGTGCTGCGCGCCCTCCTCCCGGTGCAGCGTGTTGCCTACCGGCCGTGCTGCGCGCCCTCCTCCCGGTGCAGCGAGTTGCCTACCGGCCGTGCTGCGCGCCCTCCTCCCGGTGCAGCGTGTTGCCTACCTGCCGTGCCGCGCGCCCTCCTCCCGGTGCAGCGTGTTGCCTACCCGCCGTGCTGCGCGCTCTCCTCCCGGCGCAGCGAGTTGCCTACCTTCCGTGCTGCGCGCCCTCCTCCCGGTGCAGCGTGTTGCCTACCCGCCGTGCTGCGCGCCCTCCTCCCGGCGCAGCGAGTTGCCTATCGGCCGTGCTGCGCGCCCTCCTCCCGGTGCAGCGAGTTGCCTACCCGCCGTGCTGCTCGCTCTCCTCCCGGGGCAGCGTGTTGCCTACCGGCCGTGCTGCGCGCTCTCCTCCCGGTGCAGCGTGTTGCCTACCCGCCGTGCTGCGCGCCCTCCTCCCGGTGCAGCGTGTTGCCTACCGGCCGTGCTGCGCGCCCTCCTCCCCGTGCAGCGAGTCGCCTACCCGCCGTGCTGCACCTACCCTGCAGGGCGCGGTGGCTTGCATATTTTATGACTTTGCCTGCGTAGTCCGCTGTTTGTGCCCGAAGTGTTCGCATCGCGCGGGGGAAAATGCCGTGCGAATTGCCTCGTCCCCCACTGCTCCCCCTCAGCCCGCTTCGGCGGCTCAAGTCGCGGGTCGCGAGTGCACGTGGGGCGTGTAGCCGCGGCGTAGCGTGTCGCGAGGCAGCCCTGACCCGCGACAGTCGCGGCCGTGCCGTACCGTGCCGCTGCACGCCACGCTCTGCTGCTGCCGCAGGCGTCTAACCGCCCCGCCCCGCCCGGCCCGAGCTGAATCAGGTGCGGCGGGTCGGGGCGGGGCGGCTCGGCTGCTGCTCCGTGCCAGCCTACGCGTCTCAGGGATCTGCCGTGCTGCTGGGGCGGCTGAGCGGAGCACGGCGACAAAGGCTTGCTTGGGTGTCTGCGATGTCCCCGGCCTCAGCCCGACCGGCACGTCTCCTACGACGCGCTGCCTGCCGTCTGATTCCGCGAAGATCGCTCTCGCGCCTCCATCCTCGTCGCACTCATGTGGGGATGTGGCCCTGCGATCCCCAACACAGGGTGCCGCCATAGGTGCGACAAGGACGGCGAAACGAGAGCGATCTTCTGAATCAGCCGGCTGCCGGCGACGGCACGCCCTGCGGCACCTGCGGGAGCGCTGCCGGGCCGGCCGGGGCGGACCGGAGGAGGTCCCGGGCCTCGGGACCTGACAGGGCAGGGCAGGGCAGGGTAGCTCAGGATAGGTCTGGCGGGGGGACTCAGGCCTATGGCGGTCGATGCAATCTCTTCGCTGCTGACAGGCGTGCGGGATGGGTCACCCCGGGTGAAGCCGGGTCGGGTTGGGTCGGAGGGTGCATCCCGACTCTGGCTATGGCAGAGAGCGGCCCAGAGCAGTGCTGCCAGAAAAGTTAGGCAAAAAACTGCGAAACACACCTGTGTGCACATGGCGGTATTTCCGCCTGCCTACTAGGCAACTCCTCTGCACCCGTGCCCAGTGCCCAGACCGAGGCGGGGTCTTTAACTTTGAGATTTCGTGTACACCGAATACTCGAATATGGTTGAATATCGATGAATCAGTGTTGCCAGAAAGCTAGGCAAAATTCGGCTAAATACACCCGTGTGCAACGGTCTTGTATTTCCGCCTGCCCACTGCTGCCGCACGCGCGTACATGCGATTTGCCCAGTAGGCAGGCGGAGATGCCGCCCGCAGCACACGAGTGTATTTAGCCGAATTTTGCCTAGCTTTTCTGGCAACACTGATGAATATCGGTAAAATATTCGTAAATTCGAGTTAAGTTTGTCTAAATTTGGGTGAAATAATAGTAAGTGAGGCTAAAATATTGTTTGATTTGTGTGAAATACTGCTGAAAATGGGTGAATATGGTTGAATATTGAACTGATTACCGCAAGCCCGTACACTGAATATGCCAAGATGTTGACCCCTCGGCCCAGACGTTGCCTAGTAGGCAGGCGGAGATACTGTCCCGTTACGCACAGGTGTATTGCGCGGCTTTTTGCCTAACTTTCTGGCAACACTGGTCCAGAGCTCTGCACCGGGCGGGCATCCAGATGCTCGCTTGCGTCCGTGAACGAATTGGAGTGAGAGTTAACTAGGGCCCGGAGCCTTCGTATCTCTCACACTCTAAAAGTCTGAGGAACTTTTGCTGTGAACTTTATTTGTCCACAGTTTCAGTGACAAGTCCATTGCTACCAATACGATAGTTTACAATTTTGTGAACAGCTATAGACAAATTTGTCCATGTGAATAAAATCGTCCTGTGGGCTTTTTGGCGAACATTTAAGATGCAATTTTGCAGACAGACTGTCAATATTTTTTGCGTTATTTGTGTCTAACTGTAAACAATTCTTCCCAAATTGTGGACAAATTGTCGCCAATTTTGTCACCAGCCTGGAAACGCTTAATTATGTTTCCAATTTGTCTAAAAAAATGTCCGTAGCCATGCAGTGTGTACTTTTGCCGCTTTCGGGCACCAAGCTGGCCACGACTCCCGTTCGGTGCAGGGCTCTACAGGGCCGAGGGCGTTTCCACCCACGCTTCTGCCGGAAGGGTTCAGTGGAGGCACCCTAAAGGTGGCTCGCGTCGCGGCTAGCCCCGTACGCAAGGAGGAGACAACCCTGAATTTTGGTGCACAAGTTTGGTGATTTTTCTGAATTTGTGCTTGAATTTTACCAAAATTTTTGTTTTTTCCTGAATTCTTCTGTTACCCCCCCTCCCCCCCGAATTTTACTGAAGTAAGAGGAGTTAAAAAATTCAGAGCTGTTTCTCCCTCGCTTGGCCTGCTCCTCCTGGCGCGGTGCAGCTCGCCCCTGCGAGGGCCACTTCGGGGCGTCAACGTTGCACTAAAGGTTCCCGTTGGGCCAAGTCGGATCTGACGAACGAGCGTCCGGGCTTTATTCGAAGCTGGCATGGCAGCTAGTTGGCAGAGCCCTGCTCCCTGCTCCGTGCCCCGGATGCGTACAGGGCGTCCGAAAGGAATGGCGTCCGAATGCGGGTCGCGTGGGTGTGAGATGCCCGCTCCGAGCGCCGTAGCTCCCTCACTGTCTACTTGTTTTCGGACGCCATGTAGGCAGGACCGCTCTCCCGAGTGCAGGGCCTTGCCTGCTAGCGGATGCCGGACGGGCTGTCTACCTCCCCCGGCTGCGGCCACCGCCCCCCTCCCTGCACCCCTCGCCCCGTCCCCTGGCCCCGCCCGCCCTGCCCCACCCCGCCCCACCCGGCCTTGAATGGTGCGGTACGGCGCCAGCCGGGGTGCCCGGGCTTGGTCGGGCCGGGGGATGGCTCCAGACAGACAACCCTATTTCCGACATGACTGCCCGGCCCCGGTCGGGGGCGGGGGAGCAATCGCATTTCATCTCCTCTTGGTCGTGTTATCTGGCGGACGAACTCGCCGCCTGGCGGACCCCCATTGCGCCTAGATTTCGCCGAGGGACAGCGAACGTCTCCTTCTCCCCCACCCGAGCTAGACAAGTCGACCAGAAACACATTCAATATTCTAGAAGTGTAATTCCGGGTTCAAGCCTATTTCGTTTGATCTGGGTTTCTTGTTTTTTCTCGCTCTGCTGTGGGAAATACTCGTAGGTTGACGAGAAAATTTCCCCCGAAGTGGTTTTGTAAAATCACATATCGTAAAATTACAAGTCACTATCGACTTGAAATTCAATTACGAGCAAGAATGGGCTGTCGTAGTCGTAAATTTACAATATTTTTCGTAAGTCGTAATTTACAAAATAATTCAAAAATATACGAAGATATTTTTCACAGTGTATGACGTTACCATTTTGCCCAAGCCTGTACCTTAAGTGGGGAGGGGAAGAGGCAGCGAACGTTTTATACATGTTTGAAAGTTGTCCGCGTAAATTGTTATCGTGTTAATCCTATTGCAGGTAGTTGCTTTCAGTCAACTCTAGACGACCGCCTCCTTATCCGATCGCTTCGGATCTTTTTCAATATCCTACACGCTTTTAACAGTGCCCTCCTCGGCTGCTCCGCGCTGCCCCGCCGTAGAATCTCGCACATTGGCATGTCCGGTGCGCTACGCCCCATTCTGAGCCCCAGCCTCGCAGCCCATCATATAGTAGCATTGAAACATAGTGTAGTGCTGTGCTACTGAGCGGTTCCCTGATGCACCCTGCGGGTAGGCAACCCGTCCGCACGTGTGCATACGGTGCGGTGTGGCTGCACGGGGCTCCCGCGTGGCGCGAGTGGCGAGCGGGCGTGGCGCGGCGCGGCGCCTCCGCTCAGGGCGGGGCAGCACCGGCCCCCCCCCCCCTCCCTTTCCCCCCATCCCCGTCTCCCCTTTTCGACACATTTTGTATAAGTTCGCCTTGGCTGGGCTGGGCTTGGCTGCGTGCCCTGGGCCTCTCACTCCATACTGGTCCTGCAAGTCGTCCTGCAGGTCTTGCTGCCGCCCAGCGGGTCCTGCTGCATCCTCCTTCGGCGCTGGCGCGGCAACATCGCAGAGGAAACTTGCAAAGAAAGTGGACATGTCGGCGCAGAAGTGCGATGCGTGGCGCGGCGTGCTGGGCGGGGTGTCCAGACGGTCGGGCTCTGCGCGCTCTGCGGGGCACTGACATTCCTTGGCCGTGAACACAGCTCGAGTTACGCAATTCGCAGCAACATCGCACACAATTCAAGGGCGGCTGGGCTGGACCGGGCGTGGCGTGGCGTTGCGCTGACCCTCTGCGTGGCTCCGGCCCGGGGGACCCGGCCGGGCAGACGGCTCGGCACGGGTTACACAGGGAGGGGACGTGATACGTGATGCGCCTCTGTCATCCTCACCCGAGGAAAACCTCTCCTTCTCCAATCAGTCCTACACCCTGAGTTCCAATCATTTTCCAATCACATAATTTTTCAACAAAAATATATTTTGAGCACCTTAAAATTGCATAATATCGAATTGGTGGCAAAATTTTTAGCTTTCTTTGAATTTTGGTTAAATCTTCCAATCATTATACAACCCTCCAGTAAGTGTACCCCCATTTAAAGAGTGAGGTACCCCTCGCCCTCACCTCGTTACTTTCAGAACCTCGCCTTTCGGCTTGACAAAGACGGAAAAGCTCAGTATATATGATAGCCCCAAGATTACTGGAAAAACGAAGGTAGGACATAGCAGTGTTAAAAATTTCTAGTGCTTTCCCTTTACTAGCTCGATGCGAAGCAATTGTGAAATCCCAACACTTCTTCGTAGTTCGAAATCAGGAATTCCACCATTCCACTATCGTAATTTGTTGTAGTTGTCGACCGGTCGCAATACTGTCGAAGTTGATCATTTTTTTAATAACGAAAAGGAGTTGTGAATTCCCAAAGGAGGGTTGTGATTTCACGACAAAAATAACGAAGTGTTCAGAATTTTTTTTCACGACAAATACCTCGCAAATTTTCCATTTTTTAATTATTTTTTTTAAACAGTGAACATCCTTTTAGCGGTGTTGTTAGTAATAGTGCCTTTATGAAGGCATTATTCAAATAGCAGCACCCCTCCAAAGGCACTAATTTTCCCTAGCGGGGCTAATTTTTAGTGCCTTCGGTGGGGACACAATCGTGCCTTTAGTTGGCTCCGACCTTTTTATGGCATTAGGTCCTACCATTTTTTTTTTCAGTGCACTGAAAACTCTATGCAGTCTAATTTCCTTACGAATGTACTATACCCTTAAGTTACAGTGAACTTTGTGCAAGCGTAAGGTGTGGACAAACTCACCGTGATATGGATAAAAATTGTTGGTAATACAGACAATTTGTCCGTATTTCAATTACAGCCCGATCCGTATTACCAACAATTTTCATCCGTATTACAGTGCGTCCGATTTTACTTGCACTTCTTAGTCATGCAACATGAGAAAACGTCTTATAACCATTTTTCCCCCCTACTTTAAAGACGACACCAAACAGTACCATTAAGCCGTTCGCTATCTGCCCGGCGGCGCGTTGTGCTTCTTGTGCGCAGATGAGATGAGTATCCTGTTTCGGTATTCGATCTGGACGGCGATACCGATCCACTGCGCAGGGAGTCAGGCAGGTACGCGGGATAGGGACACCTGACAGAAATATAAGTGCATCGCGGCCCCTGGGGTTTTCTGTCTGCGAAGTTGCCGTGCGCCGTGCGCACAGTTTTACTCGGAAATACGGAAGAAAAAAAAATACATAATAAAATACTTCAAAATACTTTGAAACACAGTAATTTACTCTCGGAAGATGCCAGATTAGCACACAAAAATACATGAAATACGCGCAGAGTGTACACAGAAATGCACTAAGGTGGAAAAATAGTTCCTCGGACCAAAATTTTAGTTATTTAGTTAGACAATCAATCTTGTTTGGTTCCAAACGCCGACGCCGATCAAAAACAAATTTTGCCACCAGAACAATAATTTAGTCGCTTATTAACGTGCCAGTTTCAAGGGTGAAACCAGCAACAAACACATTTTTGATTTGTTTTCATTCTTTGTAACCAACACATCAATTTCAGCGACCAAATTGTAGTTTTGGTGACAAAAATTTGTTGTGACCTCTAAAGCGTCGGCATGTGGAGTTGAACCAAAAAAAAAAAAAAATTGTTTTCTTAAAATTAACTGAAATTTTGGTCTAGGCAAATAATTTCTTTTCTCCGTTTACTAGAGCTGATGGCTGCCCTTTCTGAAGACTTAGTGGATTGGATTGTCTATTCCTTATTCAGTTCAGATAAATTCAAACGGAGAGCTCAGTCATTTCTCTTTTTAATTCTTTGCGTACTCACGCATCAAGAAATATTTCCCCCTTTGGGTCGGCTGACCCGCAACACATCGGTGCCTTCAGTAAGAGGAGAATCCCTCTCTAGAGCCCGGCCCGACTCGGCTCACCAGAACCAGCACCAGCCGTCGAGATTCCGGCGAGTGAATATTGTGGTTCGGCGGACACTCCCCGTCCCTGTCCCGCCCCGTCCGTGACCTCGGTCACGTTTTTGTGGTTCCGCATCCTGCCGCGTGGCTACACGCTGGTGGATGGCAGTGGTCACCGGGCCGGGCGGGGCCTGCGGTTAGGTTAAAGCTTCATGTTTGGACACAGAGGCCACCGCACAATGCGCACCGCGCGCCCGAATTCATCACGGTACCCGGGACCCGCACTTGTCTCGCTCCGGAGAGAGATTCCCAGGCGCACTCGACCTCACTGTTCTCTTTATTATTTTTTGCGACTCGCTATTTTGTAAATTCACAATCTCACCGCGAAATGAAACCACCACATCTGTGGATCCCGCGTCCTTCCAATTCAAGAGCCGGCAAGCCCTTTCCTTGCCTCCTGGAGCAGAAGGTGCTGAATGAAGCTAGGCAATGAGCAGAAACTAGACGCACGAATCTGGGGCTCAAGCTGGAGTAGATGCTGGAGCTGAAGTGGAAACTGAAGCTTGAGCTGAATCTAAAGCTAGAGTTGAAGCTGGAGCCAGAGGAGTGGACGGCGCCACACATAAGATGCCAACGACCCCGAGGCGAGGCGGCGTGGTGCATCTCGCCCCGCCCCGCCTTGCCGCGCCGCGCTCTAGCGTGTGCACAGGCTGGCTCACCTGGCTGGATGGGCTGGGACGGGCCGGGCTGGTCTGGGCTGATGGCTCTGCAGCTGCTGCAAAAAAAATTGTAAGTCTAGCGATTGGTTAGCTCGGCTGCGAATTCTTCTGAGGGACTCCGATAGATCAGTGAACATACTCTCGGTCCGCTTTTGTAATTTTCATGCCAAAGTTCAGACCTGATGATGACGTATTGAATTGGTGTCGTCACGTTGTTGAATACCGACCAAAGCTTGAGGATTTCCTTATACAAAGAAAGGCGCGGAAGTGCGACTTTGAGACTGTCTGCGCCTTTCCTCTAGTCTGAGGCTATGTGAGACCATGCACGCACCTGTACTACTAGTCTGTACCAACTGCCACCCCTCCCAATGTCACTGTCAGAGGCCGCCGTTGCTGCTGCTGCTGCTGACGAATTGCGCGGGTCTGAAACTAGCTTCCGCCTGAAGCACCCTATCCTCCCTCAGTAATTGCTTCCTCTCGGCGCGGGCCGGGCCGTGCCGGGCCGGGTCCTGCCGCTGGCAGAGCTCTCGTAGCCCGGTGCGTTGAGGTCTCTCATCTCGTGCTCAGCCCAGCCCAGCGCAGCTCCTCGCTCGGCTCGGCCCGGCCCGGCCTGGACCGGTCGGGCTCGGGCCTCAGCCAGCAGGCCGGAGCTCAGTGGTTGATGGTTGCAAACAAGTCAGGCCGGGCGCAGCGTGGCGGGGAGCGGCGCGGCGCGGCGCGGCGTGGCGCAGCCTGCAGGCGGAGTGCAAGCTGCAGGTTTGATAGGTTGGACGACCCCCGCAGTCAAGGTCTCGGTCGTGGCCGCCCGGAGCGATGCCTTGGCTTTTGCCTTGGCGTTTGCCTTGGCTTTTGCCTTGGCTTTTGCCTTGGCGTTTGCCTTGGCGTTTGCCTTGGCGTTTGCCTTGGCGTTTGCCTTGGCGTTTGCCTTGGCGTTTGCCTTGGCGTTTGCCTTTGCCGTTTCTCTTGGCGTTTCTCGTGGCGTTTGCCTTATTATCGTTTTTTTTAAATCGGCGTTTTCGTCATTGGCGTTTGCCTTTTTTCGCGTTTGCTGTGGCGTTTGCCTTGGCGTTTGACTTATTGACGTTTGCCTTGGCGTTTGCCTTGGCGTTTGCCTTGGCACAGCCTGACGCGCGATACGGGGCGGGCGGGGGCGTTTCCCTTCACGGCTGAGCCGGCGCCATACGGAGAGTGTAAGGCGTAGTAACAGTTTCCTGTACTCCGGTGCCGAAAATACGTTTTATGCACACGATTAGTTACCGGAGGGCCATTTTCGCTGCAGGGTACTGTCCTGTATGCTGCGGTGATGCACGCTGGTTCACGGTAACTGCTGTGCTTGCTGATTTTGCAGCGGAAAACAAGAGATGTGACAACCATGGTACTGGTTGATGTTTCATGCCCATTTATTTTTTATTTTCCTCTCTGTCTTTGACTGATGACAGCTGCTTCGCGCCGCCGCCGGCTGTCGGCCACTGCTACATGCGCGAGCTTCTTCTTCTTTCTTTCTTTTTTTTTCATCCGCTCCTTTCCCTGGAAATCTTTAAAATTCTGCGCGGAGAACGCTGGTAGTGGAGCTGAGCGGCGCGCACCGCGCTACCGAGCGGCCTCCGCCGCATTTACTGCTCTAATTGTCGCCCCGTTAGGGATGAGACTCGACGGCATTTCGCACGATGTGAGCGGCCCGGCCCGGCCCGGCCTTCATCCGCCATCCGTACTCTGTCGAATCTATGCGGGCGGTGCTTCACGTGGCGGCAGCCCGCCGCGCCTCCTGGGAATGCGACCCGACCCGCCCCGCGCCGCCGAGCCCCCGCCCCGCCCCGCCCCGTGCGACTGGATTATTTTCTCACGGCCGGAACTGAATATGCGCAGTGCAGTGACCACGGGAGAGGTGCGAGCCGGTCCGCCGCAACAGGCAGGTGCATTTGCCTAGTTCCAGGCCGCGGTGCCGAGGGGTCCTTAACTTAAAAAAAAAAAATAGTGTAAACCCTAAGAAAATAACTTAAAAAATTAAGGAAAAATCAGGAAAAAATCAAGAAACAAACAGAAAAAAAAAATCAGATAAAATTAGTAAAAATCAAGGAAGATAACGAAACACTATAAAAATCAGAAACGTCCGTGTTCGCTCATTGAATTTATAGTGAGGGACCCCTCGCGCGGTGCGCAGGATGTAACTATTGGTCGGTGCGGGGAAGGACAATGTAAGTAAAGACCTGGTCGTGCGCGCCGTATGCGGCCAAGGGCGGCGGCCAAGGCGCTCCCGGGAGCCGGTCTAGCCCCGGCCTGGCCCCGGCCCCCTCCGCCACCAGAGTGCATAAGGACGCTCCATACCGAGTGTCGTGTGATGTGTTGGTCGCCGCAGCCCCGGCTCCAGGACGTTCAGCCGCATCGCTCCATGTCAACAATATTTTATACTTTTTTAAAACTTGAACGCTAATTGTACCTGTAGAGCGATGCGCGGGAGGATGTGCGTGATTCTCACATGTAAGTGTAGGTGGGTTTCCATTCCGCTTCCTCTTTGTTCTCAAGAGGCTACTTCTCTGCGGGGGAGAGACTCATTTCAATTCAAGGTGCCCGGCGTCAGCAAGTTGTCGCATTGTTAATCGAAATCTTTGGATTCGGTCGCAGGTTTTCGAACGTAGGTATTCTAGAACCGGATGGAATCGCATCAGTCAGTTCGAGACGCTACCATCCGTCCCTTCGAGCATCTCTAATAAGTCTGAACTTGTGTGTGCTGACTGGTTGAACAAGTGTTTAGCAACTAAACACTTATTAACTGTATAGTTTGCTCTTACATATCATTGTGTGTTGGAGGAACTAAACATGGTATGAAACGTTTCGCAGCCTACACACATTGAAAAAGCATAGTTGTCATACACTTGGTGATGTGTAGAACTACACTTATGCTTGAGGTTCCCCATACGAATGATTCCAAGTCCAAAGTGTATAGTCAACTATACTCCGCCGAAATGTATACACTTGGTAATGTTTAGTTTAACTATGCATGACGAAATGTCGAGATATTATACATAAGCGGCCATACACCACTATACTTTTGTTTTACCCTTATTGATGTTCCCTTAGCCGTTTGGTCTTCCCTCCGGGCAGCCCCGCGCCCCTCCCCACCCCACCCCACTCCGTGCGTCCAAAAAGCCTCGCGCTTTGCCGCGTACAGAAGCTCCTCCATGAGGTTCCCGCGGGCGCCAACCTGACAGTGAAAGATCCCCGCGGCGCTGGCGTGGCGCTCCGCGTCCTTGTGGCCGCGTCACGGCGCCGCGCGGCGCCACGCCGCTTCCTACTCGCGCGCGAGGTGCTGTGCGCCGCTGTGCGCCGCTGTGCGCCGCGCAGGAGATCATATTAATTTGCCTGCCTCATCCTTCCCCTGCTCTCTTTTCGCCTGCCGATTCCCTTCCCCGCCCCTCCCTGCCCCTTTCCCCCTCCCGCTTCGCCGCTCCCAAATCTTTCTCACTCTGCGGGCGCGTGCGCGCGCGCGCGCGCTGCTTTTGACGGAAGGCTGCTCCGCGGCGCTGCTCTTCTCAAGGACGCGCAGGGAGTGTGTAGTGTGAGGCTGCTGCTGTCTCCCTTGTTCTTTTTTTTCTTCTTCTTTCTTTTCTTTTTTATCTTGCTCATGAACAGGGCCGCGCCTGATTTGCGATTTTTTGCCCTCGTAACGCCAACGCGCCGATGGATGGGATGAGGAGCGGCCAAAGATTATGTCATTCTTTCCACGAACTCATTTCGGTAAAGTCGCGGTCGCGATGAGTGTCGAGTCAAGGCGGTTGTAAACAAAAACAAACAACAGGCAGCCCAATTACCAGCAACAATCAATAGAACGCGCAAAATATTCCGCCTCGGTCGTAAAATATATCTCCTGATTGACGACCTGCAACACGAAGTGGCAGAGCAGTGGCGCCACGCCGGGCCGGGGCCGGCCGGGGGCCCCCGCGGGGGGCGGGGGCCGTCTCGTAAAAGATAAGCAGGACTCCATGTGACTGTCCGAACACGTGGAGCTGGAGCGGGTCGCTCCGTGCGGGTGCGAGAGAGAGAGGGAGGATGTGACAGGCCAGGCCAGGCCAGCCCTCTCCCACCTGCAGACCCTGTCCCTGTCACCCCGTGCAGCGGACGCCCGCCCCGCCCCGCCCCGCCCCGCCCCGCCCCGCCCCGCCCCGCCCCGCCCCGCCCCGCCCCGCCCCGCCCCGCCCCGCCCTGCCCCGCCCCGCCCCGCCCCGCCCCGCCCCGCCCCGCCATGCTTGGCTCTCCCGTGGCCGAAGCGAAGCGACGACGGCACGCCGCCGGGCTGGCGGTGCGCGGTTCGAGAAAGGTCCGAGCAGAACCGGAAACTCAACTAATGTCAAGTTTGTGGGTCGTTCTATTTTGGTCTCGAGACGACATCCAGTCCCATCGTATCGCGATAGTCCTGTTCTGCCCTGCCTGGCCCTGCCCGGCCCGGCCCGGCCCGGCCCGGCCCGGCCCCGCCCAGCTCGGCCCGGAGTACCGCTACCCGCCATAATAGCGTCAAGTTTATACGGCGCGGCCGAGAGGAATGATGGCAAAGCTGCACTGAGAGGCTCCTCCCGCGACGCGGCCACAGTTTTGAAGCGATGTAAGAATTCATTCTTAGGGAATGGAAAAATAAAATCGGGTGTAAATATATATTGTGACCGATTGTGACGGTAGGAGCTAAGCTTACGTACAAGAGAAGTTTGTGGTTACAAAAAAAAAATGTGTTACCACAATAAACGTTATTTTTGAAATGGACCTAAACATTTTTGCTCCGCTACACAGTAAGTACCAGAGCGAGGATTCTCGCCCTCAGGAGAGCGAGAATTTGCTGTAAATTTTCTCGCGCTCCTGAGGGCGAGGTTTATGGTTTTCTCGCTCGATTAGAGAAATAATTTCAAAGGCATCACTCTATTTGAGTGATGACTGGTAAATTCGCCCATTTTGAGTGAGGATTTATATCCTCAACCTCACTTAATTTGAGTGATGTTTTAGATTAACTATCACTTCAACCAAGACTTCAACGGATCAAGAGAAAAAATCTCGCTCTTTTTCGATGAGACATCTGACAATTATTTGCAGAGTGTAGCCAGTGTTTTAATAAGAAGAACGGTACTACTCGAGGGGTATGCTCTCCCAAATATCGTGACCCGACTATTACGAAATGAGGTAATACGCTGTAATAGAATTCTATTACGTCTATTACGCCTACTACATTCCATTACGTGTATTACGGGTTTATTACGAGACTATTACGCGCCTATTACGCCTATTACTCCTATTACGCTACTATTACAGGCATATTACGTGACTATTACAGGCGTATTACGCTTGAGAAGAGCACGTCAAACATTCCCTAGGGTGACTGCCAATACCATTAGCATAGCAGAAAAGTTTGGAGGAGCAGTTTCTATCTGTTCTTGTTTATCTTTTTCTGTGACCATTTTCGAAACATTCGTGCACCAGTTTTCTTTAAATCTCACACTTTTTGTTTCCGTAGTCAAACACCCAAACTGGAACATTAACATTTTGAGGAAAGTACTCGGTAGGCGTACGTGAAACTGATACCTTCTCAAACTATTCTATATCTATTATCAAAATGTCTAATACAGCATGGACTAAAATGTTACTTGCAAAACATTAGACCTTTAAATGAAAGAAATTTTCCGTGAAGAAGTCCAAAGACAATTCTAAACAAAAAACCACTGTGGCTGGTTTTACCACCGACTCTGACTTGGGCTAGGCTAGACTACCCCTACCCTCATCCCCTCTGCGACTGCCTCACGGGGAAGGACAACAGTCGAGCGAGGGGTAGAGACAAATCGGTAAATACTACGTCATCGAGACGTGTCGGAGACGGTATTGCGCGGCTAATACTCGGATATTACGCACTATTACTCGAATATTACGCTTTATTACGCCGATATTACGTGGAGATAACGCACTATTACGCCGATATTACGCACTATTACGCGGCCATTACATCTATTACGCAGGCATTACGTGTAATACATGTATTACGAAGTATTACGTGTATTACGCGATTATTACACCTCTATTACTGGGTGTGTGACCCGACTATTACGCAAGTGCATAGTACTACTCAAATTGCATTAACAATTAATTTCAATAACTAACACCGCCACCATCGCGCCAAGCTAAATCTGTTTTTTCAGCCAACTAAATCGCTTGGTTTTTTTGAATGACTGCGTAAATTGCGTCGACTAATTTTAGTTTCTGATCCAAAGAAGTTCCCATTTCGTTCTGATACAGGAAAAAGTTGCTGTCACTGTCACAACCTTTACTTCTAGTTTAAAAAAATTAAATATAAAATTGAATTAAAAAGAAAAATCGTCTTTTTGGTGGATTGGACCGTTTTGCGACTGCATAACGACGGGTCCTATTAACGTTGTCCGATCTCCCAGCGACGCTTCAACGTTGTCCGATCTCCCCGCGACGCTTCAACGTTGTGCGATCTCCCAGCGACGCTTCAACGTTGTCCGATGTCCTTTTCGGCGCGCGGCGTAAACATGAAGTTTAACATCATACCACGTCGCGGTGTTTCAAGTTTTGTAAAATATAAACTGATATCCTTATTCCTTGGTCTCTGACAAATCAAAAGCTACCAAAGCACGTCAAATTTGATCAAGATTTGACTTCCAAAATGAGCTTTTAGTAAACCAATGCACGCTCAGACCGAAAAGGAGATCGGACAACATTGAAGCGTCGCTGGGAGATCGCACAACGTTGAAGCGTCGCTGGGAGATCGGACAACGTTGAAGCGTCGCTGGGAGATCGGACAACGTTAATAGGACCCGTCGATAAGATTTTGCTACTTTTCAAACTAAAAGTGTCTAATTCTAGTCCGCTAGCGCAGCAAACTAACGTCGGCTAAGACGATAGTCTTGCATCATCAAAAGCTGCGATTAACCCAAGGTATTCCCTACCCACGCAGCTCGACAACATTTCCTTTCGTGTTTCTCGTGATCTGGGCGCCTCGAAACAGAAAGGCATACCACTAATAACCGCGTAAGATTCGTCACTACACTGTAAAAGTGCCCCCCTCTATCGGCAGGGCAAGAGATTCTCCGCTCATGGTGGGTCCTTCGCATATTTGAGCGCATTCGTTCGCGGAAGGTCTAGACAGAGACACGCGACTCTGGGGTGAGCGGTTGGCTGGAAGTCTGCAATCCCCACCCTTATCGATGATGTTTGTTTCGGAAGTGAAGTGGTCTCGTATCCGAACCAAGATCCGAACGAATGAATTCGAGTTTTGTGATATAAAAATAAACCTGTCGTCAGTTGATATTACTTACCTTCAAATCACCTTGGTATGGTTGGTGCTCAAAAATTTAGATACAAACATTGAAACATGATTCCCGAAATACCGGTAAACAGTTTCATTTCACTACTATCGTCGACGGGGGGAAAATCGGTTCGTTATTCGGGCATAAATTTTTTTGTGCGGGCATCAGAATCGTTCTTCATTCCGACTACGAGACCGAATTCACTGTCCTAAAAATGTGTCTGTATTAACGAAGAAATTAGTCCTTAAAGCAATTGTTTTCCGTGCAGTGTCTGCACGTTGTGGAGGCTGCGGAATGTGCTTTGTCTAGACGGCTGTGGTCCTTAAAAGGAGGTACCTGATCGGGGCTCAACCTGAAGCGAGCAGCGATAAAAATAGCATCATCCAATCGCTGTGCGGCGAACAGAAATTACTTGTCTTGTAACTTTATATCTCTGTAAGAAATTACTCGTCTTGTAACTTCACATCTCTGTCCCATTGCTCATTAGACTCTTCTCCCTCCTTTTTTCTTTCCTCTGATGCGTCTTATGCTCTGCGGTCAGTTTTAATTAACTGTTGGAGATCGTTCGTATACCCTCACGTGTAAATGATTTTCTGTATTACAAAATCTCTTTATAAGCCAAACGCAACTTTTTTTCCCCTTGTGTTCTCCATTTTGTAGGCTATCTTTTTCAAAGAAGAAAAGTTTTCTGATAATTTTATCCACGAGTACTATTAAGCCCGAGATTACCTCGCCTCCCTCGTGTGAAATTCAAGAGATTGCCTTCGAAAATTATATACTTGTTATTACACGTACTTAAAATTAGAAGGTGCCTTTTACCTTTCTTTATTTTTTCGGCCGTGCAACTCTACTCTCACTGTCAAGGTCGGCCTGGCGTGTAGTTGCATTTTATAGAGATAATGATGATGGCGATGCATTATGACGTCACTCACGTCTGTGAGGCTCTTGCCCTGGGCTCTGCTCGCCTGCCCCGCCGCGCAACGCCACGCCTCCCCGGAGCGGAGGGAAAGACTTCCACCGCGAGAGTGATAGGCATATATGCGTGATTCCCATCAGCTCCTAACACTGCAATAATAACGGAGGGATTTCGATACCTCACTGCAAGAGTAGCCTATCTGGTGTCGTTGCGTTAAAAGTAGCCTATCTTTACCGTAGCCAACAGGACTAGCCTATCTCTCCTAGCTCGTTTCAGACTAGCCTAAGTGACTTTTTCGAGCAAACTGAGATTTTGGTGGAAATATCCGTTTCATGAAAATCCACGTCGAATGGTATATGTCTCTCATTTTGCTCCAAAAAGTCACTTAGGCTTGTTTTAAACGAGTCAGGAGAGATAGGCTAGTCCTGTTGGCCGCGGTAAAGATAGGCTAGTTTTAACGCACCGACGCCAGATAGGCTACTCTTGCAGTGAGGTATCGATTTATCGAGGGGGGCTCAACTCACCCAAAATTTGTGCACATGATTTCAAGATTTCACATGATTTCATCTCTGATAATTGAAAGAAATAATTCTTAAAGTAAATACAAGCGTATTTTGAGCTTTATGGGCCCAAAATACGCACTCAAATCAATTTTTTTCGGCAATAGATCCACATTTTTTGACAATGATTTCGAAAATATCAGCGATTGTGTACCCATGATTTCAGGAGTTGAGGCCCCCTCGGGATTTATTCATTTGGAAACGATTCAGAAACTATTTCTGCGGTTTCTTTTTACGATGTATTTTAATTTTTGCGACGATGTGTACTTTGAATATTAATTCTTTCAATAATGCTCGTCTTTGAAATTGCACAGAGTTGTCTGCTCGATGGCTCGATACTCCGAGAGGGAAAAATCCTCTTTGGTATCGGGATCGAATGATCGCCCCGATGCAGCATTGATTTTTCTGCAATACATATGAGCATCGCCACGGGGGCTAGTTTGTGCCTGGCAATGCCGTGCCGTCTTTGTTGTCCCTCGCTAAGGCTCGGCTCGACGCAGGGACTCGCCTATACTCTTTGCTTTTTCCTCGGGCCACCTTTCCTTGTCAGGTTCGGCGTTGTGTCGTTTTATCCGAGGGAGCTATCGCATTCCGAATGCAGTCGGACAAGGGCTCAGCGGGAGGGGACGGGACAGGCCTGCGCAGCGCAGCAGGCGCAGCGCGATACCTTCCTACCTACCTGCCCGACCGGCCGCCTCGCCCCGCCCCTCCCCGCCCCCGTACCCGCCCGGTACCCAAACCAACAGAATGGCATGCTTGTTGCCTTTTTGGACCAGGGCTGTATGACACGCCGTAGAAATACTGGAAGAGTTAACAGGATCCCAACGCGTCGTTTGCTTTTGCTTTTACGATTGTTTCCGACGTTGCTGCGCCGAAGCCAGTACAGTGGCGCCGCCCCGCCCTGCCCCACCCCACCCCACCGCGCCCCACCCCACTGCGCCCCACCCCACTGCGCCCCACCACGCCCCACCGCGCCGGTTTGCAGTGAAGCAGCTTGCACCGAAACGCGTCTGGGGCCCCGCCCCGGCCCTCCCCGGCTCAGCCTGGTCTGCCAGGTCCAGGTACCCTGTTCAGTTCAGGTTCTGCCTCCCTCCCCCCACCCCCCGCTCCTCCTCCACCCTTTCCCCTGGAACGCCGAGCTGCAGTACTATCCTATCCGAGGCCGATGAACTCAGCAACACACACTCACACACACTCTCTCACATACACTCTCACGCAAACAGACACAGAGAGCAAACGCATCGCGGCCAGTGTTACCAGGCGAGGCGGCCCGCCGGCCAGCGAGCGCGGCGCAGGCACTGCAAACTAAAAGAACAAGTAGGATGTCATTTCGCCTTTGATAAATGCTAGCTGGTCACGTGATCGGCTCCGGCGTATTTGCGGCTCGTACATATACCTTCGCCGCCCCGGCCTGCGTGGTAACGCTGGCTGGATTACCTGCGTCAGCCTGCGTCTTTCTTTCTGAAGGGAAAATCAAATTGATATTTAATTTTTTTAATGGAGGGAGGAAGAAGCAATCATCGTGTTATTCGAAGGGTCCTTTTATACTAGAAATCGAGGGGATCCCTCACTCGCCAAATCTTTGTACACTTGCAGCGTTCAACTCGCAAAAACTCGCGTTCAACTCGCGAAAACTCGCTTCAACTCGCGTTCAACTCAGGAAAATATTGCGTTCAACTCGCGAAAATTTGCGTTTAACTCGCGAAAACTCGCGCCCAACTCGCGAAAATGCATCAACTCACCAACTCGTTGTACACCTGTTTTGGGAGTGGGAGACCCCTCGATAGAAATTCAAGCAAACTTTAATTTAATTTTTTTTTTTTTTTGAGGGGGGGATTTTCCCTAATTTTTACTTTATTTTGCTCTAAGTTTTTAATTTTTTTCTGATGCTTTCTGATTTTTCCTGACTTTTTTTCTTGGCCTCTTTTTCTGATTTTTCCTGATATTTTTTGAATTTTTACTGATTTTGGTTTAGGGTGAGCACTGATTTTTTTGAGTGAAGGACCCCTCGGTGTTACCCCTATCTCTCTTGCCAAGTCGAAGTTTTCCGCACCCTCGCCTCGGGGCTCGAGTTAGCCTTCCAACTCCTCCCGATCATCTCGCGGGGTGCGACGAGGACAGCAGAGGATGGCGACATGTCTCCAGACGGACGTAAAAGAGTGGCGCCGCTCCGGCGCTCGGGCGGGGCGGGGCGGGGCGGGGCGGGGTGGCAGCCGGCCGGCGCGGAGGGTGGCACGCCTCACCCGTCCCCGCCCCGCCCCGCCCCGCCCGGGCCGCCTAACTGGACTTGACTCGCGCGATGCAAATTTTGAGGAGCCTGTGGACGTGGCGCGTCGCCCCGCCCGTCGCTCCCACCCTACCCCTGACCTCCGCTCATCCCCCGCCGTACCCCTGCGCCCTTTCCTCTTTTGCTCTCCTGCGCGCGACGCGCCACTGTCCCCACTGTGTTGTCTGTTTTCGGAAGTAGGGCGCGCCTCTCTACACCGGTTTTGTCTTTGGCAAATCTCTAATCATGTGTCGTGGTGGTCCGGCATCAGACACGTGGCTCGAGAGGAGGGAAGAGTTGGTGGTTTTCCCTGAGCTAAGGCTCCATTGCTCTCCTGTATACACGCACATTTTTCTGGGTGCACGCGGGACCTGATCCCGCCGTTGTTGATGGGGTGTTCACGACATCGTCCTTCGTGTTATTATTTTTTTTTTCTCATCCTTGTCTCCGTCACGGCGGCGTCTAGTGCGAAATAAGCTGAAGTTTGTCATAATGCGGATGCACGTATCAGCGTTTCCCCTTGACTCGGCGGCATTTTTATGGCGCGAAAGACGTCCGGAAGCGGCGCTGTAGTGCCAATAATACGCGCTGCACGCCGCTCGGGGTGTGTGTAGGTGGAGGACGCAGGCCGTCGCAGCGTGCCTCAGCCAGGGCACACACTCAATCTTATGGACTGTTCTACGGACAATTTTGAACATTACCAGATCTGGTAACAAATTTGCGTACATATATATGTGGACAATTTGTCCTCGGTCTCGGTTATGGACAAATTTTGTGCACGATATTGGACTTAATTTTAATTATTGTCCATACTGGTAACGTTGAAAGATGTCTGTAGACTGTCTGCAAAATTGATGCCACACTGTCCACAATTATATCCATATAGAAATTTTGTGACCAGCTACGAACAAATTTGTTCTTAGTCGTCGACAAAATAATTGTAAACAACCCTTTTACTAACAATTTACAGGGATGCTGCAGGTCAGGGAAGTCAGGGAAAAGTCAGGGAAAAATGAAAAATTTGGTCTGGAAATCAGTGAAAAGTCAGGGAATTTCATTCATGGACTTCTGTAGCAACCCTGATTTAGGTTGTAACTGAATCTGAGGACAAAAAAAAAAAACTATAGGAAATGTCCATAGACTTCAGAGTGAATGTTCGTCAGTCGGGGCAGAATTCAGAAAGCTATCCGTGTTTTACGTTCCGATGCTCGCGAAAGTCGACATGATAAGAGGGCAGGAGGGCAGACTCGTCGAGCTTCCTGAGAACGAGCTCATAGAGAGCCAACAAAAGGTGTCGTTGAGTTGCGCGCGGACGTGGCGGGGCGTGGCGGGGCGTGCCGCACTGCTTGCGGGTGAAGGTCACCGTGGCGCCTAGACTGCACCACCGTGAAATGATTCGCTTAAATGCTCCTAGAAGACGCGGCGCGCGGCCGCGCGGCCTGCGGCGCTCCGCTTTCATCGCGATGCCGGTGGACGTTGCGTTCGAAGGCCGAGACTGCCGATATACATACACACTCACTTAATGGCCATGGACATTTATTTGGACAGATTGAAAACATACTTACGCGTCTCCGCAAAGCTGGTGACAAATTTGTTGACACTTATCAATAATTTGTCCATAATGTTGTACAATATTCTTGTGCAGTTGGACACAAATAAAATTTGTCCATAAGTTTGGTAAAGCACAGAAATATTGACAGCCTGTCTCCAAAATTGCGTCTAAAATGTTCGTGGGACGACTTTGTTGACAATTATGAGCACATTTGTCTACAAATGTTCACAAAATTGTAGACGATATTATTAGTAACAATTGACCTGTCACTGAAACTGTAGACAACACAGTCCACCTAGAAAGTTCATAGACTTTAAGAGTGCACTTGAGACAGCCCAATAACGTAGTACAATTGTTTTTGTATTCTTTTTTCTATTTATTTATTTTAGAAAGCGGAAAAGGTTTTAATGAAGATACACTGCAAAAAATACCTTTCTAGATTTACGGTATATTTTGTAAATTTCGACTTACAAAAAAATGTTGCAAATTAAAGACAAACATTCTTGTTCGTAATTAAATTGTAAGTCGATTGTAATTTTACGATATGTAATTGTAATTTTACGAATTCACATTGTGGAAGATTTCCCCGTAAACCTAGGAAAAATTTTCACAGTGTATCATGGTTGACATACTCTGTCATACGTTAGACTCTACCTGACAAAATTTCATGCGATTTCTTATTAGTTATATTTGAGCACCGTGGCGTGCGTGCGGAGAGCGTGGTGTGGGCAGCGCGCTGTGCCCTTCGCGTAATGTCCAGTCGTTTGCGGTGCGCCGCAGGCAGGCGGGCCTGCCTGCAGGGTCCGTGGCCATCGCCCCGGCCCCGGCCAGCGCACCACGGCCTCTCTGGACATCTCTCGTCGCTCCAGCCCAGCTTCCGCTCCACTCCAGCTGACAAAGTGTGCATCTGCCGCGAACAGGGCCGTGTACACGCCGAATAAATAAGAGAACTCAAAGACAAGCCCTTGGATTCGTAGGGTACGTAGATGGAAACCAGGAGATCCCCTTTGGAAATGATTTCCAGGGGATCGGGTTTCCCAGGGCGGGATGCACTTGGATTGCCATGGGATGGGATGACCTTATTGGATTCCCATAAGATGCCCTGGAAATCATTTCCAGGGCATCTCCTGGTTTCCAACTGGGAATCACAGGGCTTGTATTTACCGTATGAACGCGTGCCAGCAAAATTCTTAAATCAGCAAACTGGAATCAACTCCTTCTTATGGTATACCAAATTACTTGGACTAATAAAAAGATCTCAATCCAGAAATGATAATGAAAGATGATAAAAGTTTACAGATAAGTAGTGTCCTGTCGTCTTTATCTCCATATTTAGAAATGTTTTGTTCGTAACTTTTGATTTGTTCAGTGTTCAGTTCTGAAGTTACTGATTTTTAGTTTTCGTTGCTTTGCACTATTATTTCATTATTTTTAGAAAGTAAGGCCTACTTGCATGTCATGAAAAATTCACGGGGTTCGTAACTAGGCAGGTTTTTTCTTTTCCTCATCGGTTTTAATAAACAAGCACCTAGGCATTCGTCTCTTTACGACCAGTAGGCTGTGCGGGGCGGGGCAAGGCCCTGATGCTCCGGCCGGCCCAGGCTCCCGGCTCCAGGCACCGGGCTATAGACGTGCATCACGGCAAACCGGACTTCCAGGCAGTCGCTATATTTAGCGACATTCCTCTTAGTACACGCCACGCTGAGTTGGTCCAACGTGATGTTGATGCTCCTGTCAAGTCAAGGTTCTCTCTCTCTCTCTCTCTCTCTCTCTCTCTCTCTCTCTCTCTCTCTCTCTCTCTCTATCTCTCTCTCTCTCTCTCTCTCTCTCTCTCTCTCTCTCTCTCTCTCTCTCTCTCTCTCTCTCCCCCCCTCTCTCTCCCCCTCTCTCTCCCTCCCTCTCTCTCCCTCTCTTTCCCTCTTCTCTCCTTCGCCTCCTCTCTCCGTACACATCTTCCCTGCGAATATCTTCCCTCTCGTGCTGCCTCTGGATATCACTTCACCGATTACATCCATTTGAGTTGGAACTGCGAGAATAAATTTACAAAAGCGATGGGGTAAAATCCCCCTCCTCACGCTACTTCTTTGCAAAAAGTCATATTATATTTTGTGGTGGATACGAATGACGTATGGTGCTGCTTCAAAAGGTACAACAGCCGTTAAGTCTATCGCAGGATCGAATCTGATCGCTATCCGAGCTCCACTCTTTGTGTGTTCGGTCCGGGTGAGTGTGCGTCAGCTGGGAGGAGTAGGGTGACTATTGCCATCGTTGTTCTTTGTAAGAAGCGTTTCAGATTTACACGCGCGCTCTTACACGCAAACAGAGTTAGTAGACCGCTGTGCCACACCTCTAAGTCCCTTACAGGGGGGTATCACTTCGAAAATCAATTGTATGGCCCCCAAAAAATCATTTAAAAAAATGAAGTTTAGGAAAATCATGAAGAAAGATGAAAAAAATCCGAAAAATCGAGAAAACAATGAACAAAAAACCGAAATAAAATAGGAAAAATTCAAAAGTGGGATTTTCAGATGAAAATTAACAACAAAAGGTGACCGAAATTTTCATTGGGAAATCAAAAGAAAAGTCAAAACAAACAAAAAATCAATGAAATCATCAAGAAAAAAAAATCAAAAGTCAAAAAAATTATTTTACACCTTTTGTATGAGTGATACCACCCTCGAGTCCCTCATGTCTGGGATTTGGTGCTTTGTAAAGTGGTTAGCGGACAGTCTTATTAAAAGTTATTTTTTTTCTCCAGTTTGAATAGTTTGCTGTTCATCTTCCGCCTGTCTGTAGGGCGTGTTGGCGGGAAGATCTGTAGGCTCACCAGACGGACCCTTTTCGCCCCGCGTCCTACTCTTTTTGGTGTGCAGAAATTGTCCGGCGAGGGAAGAGAGAGAGAGAAGCGTCAACGTGGGAAGAAAAGGGGGACGGCGGACGCGGACGGCTGCCGCGTCAGCTGCGCCCCAAAGCCGAGATTGGCCGACGGTCAAGTCGCAGAGACAGGCGGGGCGGGGCGGTCCGAAAACGCACGCGGCTTGAATGTGGGCCGCGGTCTGGTCTGGCCCGGCCTGAGGAGTCCTGCGTGGGGTCAGAGGGTCATCATAGGGCGGTGCAGGGGGCGATGCTGCGTGGGACCAGCGGCCAGACAGCAGGCTGATTCCGAAGATCGCTCTCGCGTGTTCGTCCTTGTCGCACTCATGGGACCCCGCCATACCCAACATAGGGCACCGCCATAGGTGTGACAAAGACGGAGGTACGAGAGCGGTTGTCGGAATCAGACCGCAGGGCCACGGGACTTGACCGCCGGGCAGTGTCGCCGTAGGACGGACTGCAGTCTTCCTGTACAGCATCAGGCCCATCGAGATGGGCTCGCCCCCCCCCCCCCCCTTTCTTCATAGCAATCTGCATCGCCATGGCTGAGAGAGAGGGAAGGGGAGAGAGAGTGGGTTTGTGCTGTGCATTTCGATAAAGAATGTATCGGGTTATATGACATCTGCCCAACTTAGTTATTCGAGGTTTTTGACAGTGTTTTGGGAGTTTCACTGTAGTTGAAAAACGAAGTCCTGCTATGGAGGTGGATAATATCTGGATATCTGTTGGTTACTGTCAAATTATGTAGTGGGCGTATTCTTTATCCTGTTTGAAAAATTGTGTCGAAAAGATATTGGCGGAGGCTGCATATTGCATGGAGAGCGCACTGCGAGCAGAAGAGCGCCTCCATCCTCCCGCCTGCAGGACGCGGCGCGCAGCCGGCTGCAGGACGCAGGCCCCGCAGGCCCGCAGGCCGCAGGGCAAGGGTCGTAGGACCGGTTCCATGCCCTGCGCCTCCCTCCCCGCACTGGCGCGGCGCGGCGGCCGCTAGCCCCGAGTGTGCATCGTCGGCTATAGCGTCACTTGGGCTGCCCATGGCAGGACAGGCAGGGCCTTCAGGCCTTTTGCACTCATGGACTCGTCGAGCCCTTAGACCCTGATCCTGATCGAGTGCAGCACTCGTACTAAATGTATACAATTATTTTTTAGTCGTTCTTTACCACCACTTCTCTCCTGAGTGGTGAAAAAAAAAAACGAGTATTGTTGTGTACAGTCGAGTATAACCCTTAACTGATTCCTTTTTCATCTCAGATCTCACAATACCTACAAGCATTATATTTAGGGTATTCTAAACCAGAAATGCTAATCTTTATTTCAACAGTGAACTTTTTTTTTCAAGTTCAATAGTATTATTTTGAGAACACTTTGTGAACATTTTGTATATTTTTATTTTAAGTCCATAACCCAGCTTATTAGTGGAGTTTTTTCAATCTCAGAGAGCACAACACCTTCAGACGTAAAACTTGAACGAATCTGAACTGGTATCCTTCGTCTGAATTTCAACAATGAACCCTTTTTCACGTTTAATAGTATTAATTTGAGAACTCTTAACAAATTTTGTGCTAGTTTTCATTTTAAGTCTCCGAGTCGGCTTGCGCTCCTTGCGCCCTAACAATCGGACCCGAGCGTGGGGAACGAACATCACGTTTTACACTTCTACCTCTGTAGCACATAATTCTGTAAGGATCGAGTTCCATACTTATCGCAAAATTCATTTTGTGTTCTATTTGTCCCTTGTTTTGACCTTTTTAAATTTTTGTTTTGAATTTTTTTTCTGAGTCTTCGAGGAAAATTTTCTGTCACCTTTTGATAAATTTTGATATTTTCCTCCTATTTCTGACCTTTGTCGATTTTTTTCAGTTTTTTGTTCATTTGTTCTCGATTTTTCAGACCTTTCTGTATCTTCTTGATTTTATTTTGATTTTTTCTAATTTTTTCTTCTATTTTTTAAATTATATTTTCTGGGGCAGTACAATTATTTTTCGAAGTGATCCCCTCTCGGCAGCATTTAACCGACATCTCGGGGGCCATGTTAAAATTGACTCCTATGCGAGGGGTGCGCCGTTATTAGAGCTTTCATGCTGTCTTCGGAACGCCACGCCGAGACATCAGTGCAATCAGTGGCGGGCCGCCGAGGCCGGTGCCTCGTGCTCCGGCTCGTCGTGTCGGGGAGGCTGTCTAAACACCAGAACACCAGGCGCGCCGCGGCCTGACACTGTTGGGTTTGTGTGTTCCAGTTCCCGGAGGCAGTCGTCGACCTGCGGAGTAGCGGTGCCGCGGGCGCTGCAGGCGGGGCTGGGGACGTCGCTGAGGCCGAGGCCGAGGTTGGCGCCGGCGGCAGCGGCGGCGTCACCGCTGGAGAGTCCGGGCCCAGGACGTCCTCTGCGGCGGAAAGCCCGCCCCCGGCGCTGAAGCTCTGCTCGCAGGCCGCCCGGGACGGCGCTGAGGCCGTGGCCGAGGTTGGCGCTGGTGGCGGCGTCACCGCTGGAGCGCCCAGGCCGAGGACGTCCTCTGCGGCGGGCAGCCCGCCCCCGGCTCTGGAGCGCTGCTCGCCGGCCGCCCAGGACCTGGTGCGCCGCCTCCTGGAGCGCGACCCCCGCCGCCGCCTACGCTCGCTGCACACGCTGCAGACCATTGCCTTCTTCTTCCAGTTCAGCTTTGCCGACGTGCGCGCAAAGAAGGTAAAGGTGGCACCGTGTTACAAGGCGGTGGGTAGAAAACGGGGGGAGAACAACTCCGAAATTTTTGTACACCTCGTACACGGTAAAAACGATCTCTGATTTTTTGAGGAAAAAGGAAAAACTTTGAAGACCTTGTATACTTTGAGGAAATCTCCTTAGATTTTGAGGAAGTCTCCTCAAAATTTGTGGAGATTTCCCTAATATTTTGAGGAGTCTTCCTTAAAATCTAAGGAAATTTCTTTAAAGTATACAAGGTCCTCAAAGATTTCCCTTTTTTCTCAAAAACTCAGACATCGTTTTTACCGTGTAATTCAGAAAAATTCTGGAAGATTTAGAAAACATTCAGGAAAATTCACAAAAATTTGCTAAACTCAAGTGAAAATTTAAGAAAATTCACAAAAATTCTCAAAATGTGTACACTAAAATTCAGAGTACTTTCCGCCTCGGTAGAAAATCACTTGATGACTGCCGTGGTGGGCGAGGGTGGTCTTTCGTGGGCGTGCGCTCACTCAACTCTCAAGTAAGAGGAGGCTTGGACTTCTCTGTCGTGGCCTGCTCTTCCCGGCCCTTTGTCTTTGTGCGCGGTCCTCAGCGTCGTTCGGTGTTCTCCAGGTCCGCCCGAGGGACTTGTGGCCGGAGGTGCCAGCAAGCGAGCCAGAGCGCGCGAGCGACGCAGACAACGGCGCGTTCCAAGGCTTTGACGACGTCGCTCCCATCTACGTTTAGTGTGGAAACGTCACTCTTTAAGTTTTGGGTGATTTTTTTTTTTAATTTTTAGGCCATGTTGCTGTTTTATTGAACAGTTCTGTGCAACGAATTCCGTCCGTATTTTTGACTCTAGATTTTATCAGTTTTTTTTACGGGTACTGGCGAGATTTTATTTTTCTGTTGAGTCTTAAGTATTTTTCTTTAATTGTGTTGAGGGAGGATGGTGAATTTCATGTAGTATGGAATCAGGCCAGTTTTGAATAAAACTGCTGTACGAAATACTATGAGGAGGACTGTGAATCCGATCTGTTCGTGGATACCCCGTGTGCTGTGGGAGTAATGCACGCTGTCTCTATCCCTCGCAGTGGTGGGGCTTATGCCGCTTCGTAGATACGCCGTGCTGCAGGCGAGGCCCTTGTGCCGGACAGTGTTGCCAGAAAGTTAGGCAAAAAAAAAAAATCAACGCGCAATACACCCATGTGTAACGGGACTGTATCTCCGCCTGCCTACTAGCCAACATCTGTGCACGAGTGCAGGGGAGTTGCCTAGTAGGCAGACGGAGATACCGCCACCTGCACACAGGTGTATTGCGTGGTTTTTTGCCTAACTTTTTTGGCAACACTGGTCTCTGATCTGATCCTTATCTTCCTTGCGTTTCGTTTAGTGATGTAGTAGTTTCCATTGATTAAAATGATGAGTCATTCAACTTCTTTATTTACAACTTTTAATTTTGGTCTGTATAATTCGATGTCTATTTACACATATACAGTGTGCATTTTATTTTCTTTCCTAGTACTGTGACAGTTGCTGGATGTAACTCCCAAAGATGTGCACACGTTTAAAATTGACACTCAGAGTTTCAGAAGTCTCTGAAAGTTTTGGGCGAGGAAGGACGCCTGACTTACCTTTAAAGGAAGGTCCGGCGGGCCGGATCCTACGTTGACATTTACAAGGAATGTTTCTAGTACACTGTAGCGCGAGGAGAACGGAGAACGAGCGAGTGAGCAACACTAGAAGACTAGAAGTTTGCTGGATGAAGCACTAGTTTCGTGCCTACTCGTACGTCACACAAAACTACTCCACAGAAAGTGAAAACTGCCTATGGAGGGCCCTGGCGCCCTGGTGTCGCCGTTGCTGCCGCGGCCCGGTCGGTAGGGATGCTCGCAGTCCAGCCGAAGCTCGCTGTGGGCAGTGCAGCAAGTTGTCCTGCAGTGCCCTGTGGAGTAGTGGAGGCCGGCTGGGGTCTCTGAGGTACAGGGCCTAGGTGGCGGCCCGGGCCCGTGTATCAGGCGGCTCTGCGCCCCTCTACAGGTCTGGTGCTGGGGTCGGCGGCGGCTGCAGCGGCTGCAGCCCGCTGCGTTGCTGCTGCTGCAGCACCTGCTGCTACTGGTTGAGGAAGCTGCTGTTCTTGGTGAGCAGCCCGGCGGAGCTCTCGGACATAGGGATGACGGGGCCCTTCTGCCCGGCGGGGATCTTGGCCTTGCTCTTGAAGTCGGGCCGGAGGCCACGGAGCAGCCGCTGCGGAGTTAAGGTGGGTACCATGTGTGAATCGAGAGACTTTTTACTCGTTCTTTAACCAACCACATCACTTTAGTGGTGTAAGAACGAGTACTATCAGCAGTGCACTGTAACCCATTTTTTTGTTGCCATTTTCATCTTAGAATTGACAACAACTACAAACATGAAACTTACACAATTCTAAACTGGAAACACGGCTCTTGATTCCAACAATGCATTTTTTCGACTTTAATGGTATAGTTTTTAGAATGCTAAACAAATTCTGCATGTTTTTTTTTCTAAGTCCATAACCAATGGGGCGAACTGGGCCTTAGCTCGAATGTCCCGAGAAAAGATTCCTCTTACACACACTAACACAATCTGAGGTGAAAATGGCACAACTTCCTATTCCTCCATTTAATGGAACATCACCCCAAATATTGATTATTTCTTAAAGGACGAGTCACCTACTTATTACAAAATTCATTTTGTATTTACTTTGGCTCTTGTTTTTACTCGTTCTTTACCTCCATCACTGTCTGTAATGGAGGTAGAGAACCAGTATTGTGCTCTGTATGGTGTAATGTAGACCCCATTTTCACCATCGAAACGGCAATACATACAGTTATGATTATGTAACCAAATTGTAGCTTTTAACCCAGTAATTAGTCCATAATAGAGGTTTTTTTGACTTACTATGCAAAATTTTAAGAAATATTGAATCGAAATTCCCGGTGTTGACGATCAGACCTTCGCCGACAATGCCCTTTTTTGCACATCTCGAAATTTTAAACACACAAACACAAACAATACAGTAAAGTAAACAATAATAAATATTATTTGGTCTCATGTCTCTGAACGCTTTTAAATGACATATTACATGTAATTTTAACTTAAACGCTTAAAAACTAACATTCCCTGCTAACTCTCGAGCTCAACACCTCAAATTTGGGTTTTTCGGCATGTGCAGCGAAAAACTCCATCATCTATTGACGAAATCGGTAATAGCGCTCTTTATCTCTCTACTTACAAAGCTAAATTTAATTGTATGTATTGCCGTTTTGGCATTGTTTTGCGTCGCTGTCAGTTTAGTCTTACCTCTTTGAGAGTGCCCTTGGACTTGATCATGTAGTACACGGCGTAGGCGGGTATCCACACCATGGACGAGAAGCTGATCCCGATCCCGATACCTTGCGCCCACACGGGGTACTGGTAATCTTTGCCGTACGTCAGTGGCTGGTACTGGATGACGTAGAACACGAAGATGGCCTGCAGGTAGGACGGAGAAAATTCACATCGGGTGGTGGACCACCATCTTGCGCACTAGTTCGCAGTGTTGACACTTACCACCATGACGGCGGGGGCGAACACCACCCAGCAGGCGTACCAGAAAAGGTTCACCTCCACTCCCATCATGGACTTAATACAGGCGCTAAAGTTCTTGGCGCCGAAGATCCAACCAATGGCAATGGTCTGGAAAAAGCAGACCCAGAGCAGCGACATCCCGGACACCGAGTAGAAGTCCATCAGCTGGAAGATGTAAGCGCCGCCCTACGGAAGCGGATAGAGAGAGTCGTCAGAAAGGGAACGATAAAGAATGAGATGTGCGCGTGGTGTGGGGCCCAAAAAAATTGCAGTAGGGCTGAAATGAAAATAGAAAGTGTCGTTGCGGGTAAATTTGTTCAAAGACATCTCTAGTCCTAAATAAATACAAAACAAAAAGAAAATCAAGATGTTTGAGTGGGTGGTGTGTTGTTCGCTTGCGCCCCGTGGCCCTGTGCCCCGTTCGCGCTGTACTCACGTGCGTGACCATGGGCAGGCCCAGTAGGAACATGAGGAAGCACATGGCGGCGGTGAACTTCTTGCGGTGCGTCTTGAGCACAGGCCACTGGTCGGCCAGCCCGGCCACCAGCGCCTCGACGATGCAGAACTCGCTGTCGATGCCCAGCACGACCAGCATGGTGAAGAAGACTGCGGACCAGACGGGCGCGCCGGGCAGCCGCAGCACCACCTCGGGGTACGTGAGGAACACCAGGCCCGGCCCGGACTTGACCACGGAGGCCACCGACGTGCCCTGGCCCAGGGCCACGTGCCCCAGAATGCTGAAGGTGACCACGCCCGCCACCAGGCTCGTCAGGGTGTTCACCACGCACGTAATGAGCGCGTCACTGCAGGGGGTTGAAGAGAAAGAGGGTGATTTCAGTAACGAGACGGCGAGGTTTGGGCTGTAGAGGGAGGGGGCGGTCTCGCAGGAAAGGTCACCGGGCTTGCGACCTCGCGTCGTCGGTCCTATTTTCCCCGCGTCGGGCGAAGAGCGGTGTGCGGATGTTGCGAGGAAACACACCTTGATTACCGAGAGCAGTGGTGGGTATGAACAGTCACCCTCCCCCCCCCCCCCCCCCCACATACACACCTTTTCCTTCCCCCTTCCCTGCGCCGCTCCACTCCCCTAACCCATCCGTAACGGTCGCCACGCAAGTCAGGACAGCTCGGGAGCTTCGCTCGCCTCGGCAAATGTGCGTCAGTTTTTCTCGGCCACTATTTCGAATTTCAGTTCGAGTGGTTCGAGCGACGGCTCATTCAAAAGAATAAGGTTCAATGGATGGCCAAAATTCATAAAAGTTGCAACTTTTGGCCGCCAGCCTACGCGAGAGGAGCACCGAACAGCGCGCGGCACGCCCTCCAGGAGGCCCATTAGAGAGCCACCTTTTCGACTTCCGGTTCTGATTGGTTACAAAATATCAGTGTTTTGTTTACAAACGGTTAACCAAAATCTAGATATTTTCAAGACAGTATCCAAGATCAGGACCGGAAGTCAGAAATGTTGGGAGCTCTCTAACCCTCCTGGCAGGGAACCGGACGTCACTCTAGGCGCCGCCCAGAACAGCTTCCAAAACGATCTTTTTCTTGTTTTGAGAAATATGTCAGGTTCATCGACAAAACTCACATTTCAGCTTTTAACAATTATTTAACGAATTTTGGACACATTTTTGAGACCATTTCTCGCGTGGTTTGTAATATCTCGTAAAATACGAACAGTCGGGGGTCGGGGAGAGACGTTATGGCCGCCCGGGCGTACGCTCACGCTCCGCGTTACATCGCTCATCGACTTCACTAGCCAGGCCAGAGGCCAGAGGCTAGAAGCAAAGTTTTTCCGAGGTAAGTTGAAAAATAGGTACTGATATGTCGAAATGTCTCTCGGTGATACATCTTGATACTATTTTACACTTTCTCGATGTGCGTATACATAAATACGACCCGTATTTGATAACTAAACCCGCGAACGAAATATATCGAGAAAGTGTACCCGCGAGGTTATTGCCTGAAACGATTGCAGTTCCTATCATCTTTCTCCCGGGAAGCTGCCGACAACGGCAATTTTATCAACATTGCTGAAGCTCTAAAGAGGCTTCTTTCATGTCTACCTGCAATCAAGGGCTTTGATCAAATGCTTTCGATCCTCGTAAGCGCAGCCGCCGGCGGCCTGTGTCACTTGACAAGACAAATAAGGACCTTATCTTGTGCCGCCTCTTTGTTTCTTGTCGGTATTTCGACCTGTTTGACCTGTTTGAGCTTTCTAGACACAGCCTGGAAAGGTTTTAATTTCCATTAATTGTAAATTATGAGTACCTGTACCGGTCCTCATTTTTCGCTAAATGCCGTGAGCCGATTCCATACGGGTACAGGATTATTAAAATTGATATTTCCGACGGATCTGGACCGGAACTTGATTCGTCGTTTCGATCGTGTCCTTAATGTGAAATCACAAATCACTGCTCCGTATTATCCGGGTTGCCAATCAAAACGAAGAGTCTCGGTTTCGGTCCAGATCTTTCCGAAAGGTCTATTGACATATTCTCAGTGTTCAGAACGATTTTTTTCGCCAGCTACTTTGACCGAGTCTAGACTAGACTGAGTTGCGGTTGCAACGGACAACATGAGTGTCACTAACTTGTAGCTGTTATGGTTGTAGGCGTTGTAGGAGCCGAGCGTCGGCAGTGCGCCCATGCCGATGGAGTAGGCGAAGAAGATCTGTGTGGCGCCGTCTATCCAGGGACCCGGGCCGAGCAGCTCCTCCCAGCGCGGCGTCACGTAGAAGAGGAGGCCGTCGGCCGCGCCCTCCAGCGTCACCGAGCGCACCAGCAGCACGGCCAGGATCACGTAGGGGAAGAGCGCCGTGAACCAGATGATCTGCGGCCCGGCCACCACGCCATCAGGTCAGTGAGTGTTCATCGAGAAATAATTGGAGGAAATCCTTCCGACACGAAAATGGGTCTCTCATCTCAACCGCTTAGAGCGGACACACTAGTTTGGTGTTGAATGTGCATCAACATTTCAGAAAAGTTTTCAATCTTCGTGTGACGGTTGAGCATTTTTTCGAGGGGGGATCACTCGCACAAAATGTGTACAGTTTTATTTTCTTATACTTTTGATTTTTGTTTTTGATTTCTGCTATTTTTCATATTTTTGGTTTTGAATTTTCTTTTGATTTTTTGAGGACAATTTCTGTCACGTTTTGATAAATTTTGATCTTTTCCCTCCCATTTCTGCCGTTTTTCAATTTTTATTCTATTTTTTGCTTATTTGTTCTCGATTTTTCGGATTTTTCTGTATCTTCTTGATTTTACTTTTTTCTCTCTTTTTTTTCGATTCTTTTTGATTTTTTGAGGGGGGCCGTACAATGATTTTTTGAAGTGATCTCCCCTCCCCCCCTCGCATATTTTCCCCCTGAACCACCTGAACCCTTGACTCGCACCTTGCCGCTCTGGTGGAGACCGCGGTAGATGATGAAGTAGACCAGCAGCCAGCCCAGCGCGAGGCACATGAGCAGCTCCCACTGCATGCCGCCCAGGTCGTGGATGCCGTCCGTGATGTGCAGGACGCGCCGGCTGCGGGGCGCAAGGCGAGGGCATGAGTGACAGAGGGCGGTCATCAGGGCGACGGGTGTATGGTTACGCGAACGCGACGGCGGGGGTATTATTGTGACGCTTACTCCCAGTACTCCTCGACGGGGGACGACCTGTTGATGTGGTCCGCCACGTTGTAGGCGCCGCTGCCGGCCGCGAGCGCGAGCTGGCTCCCGTTGGCGCGGTGGTCGTAGCAGCTCGGCGTGTTCCACTCATTGTCTGCGGAAAGTGAGAGCAGGATAGGGGAGGCTATAGGCAAGCCCGGCGAGCACGTGCGGCGTGCAGGCGTGCCCGACCCGCCGAGGCTGGGCTCGCCCCCCTCTCTCTCCCTCCCTCTCACCCCCCACATAGAGAGATATCCCTCTTACTCACCGCAACCGCTCCACGGCAGGTCGGGCAGCGCGACGAACGAGGTGATGAGGTAGTACAGCGTCCAGGCGATGATGATGCAGTAGTAGATGTCGAGGAAGAACACGAGCGTCATGGTGGCGTAGCCGACCCCTGCGGGCGACACAGAGCGGTCACGTGCATGGCCGGGGTGATAACAGGCAGACCGGAAGGCGGGGCCTTACCTTGCAGTATGGGACAGAGCTGGCCGACCAGGGTCATGCCGCCGGAGCCCAAGTACTGGCCGATGGCCACCTCCTGGAAGAAGATGGGCACCCCGCAGAATACCATGGCGATGGCGTAGGTCACCAGGAAGGCGCCTGCAGGGAGACACATCCTCATCGTCTAGGCTCACTCTCACAAAGACACCCAGGACCGAGGGGGAAACAACTCTTAAGTTTTTGAACACCTCGTAATTTAGAAAAATTCAGGAAAATTTAAGAAAATTCACGAAAATGGACGAAAATTTTGCAAAAATTCACCAAATTTATGTACACCAAGATCCAGAGTTGTTTCCCCCTCGGCGAGGAAATGCCCGTCGGAATCCTCACCTCCGCCGTTCTTGTAGCAGAGGTAGGGGAAGCGCCATACGTTGCCCAGTCCGACGGACACCGAGATGCAGGAGAAGAGGAAGTCCAGCTTGTTCCCCCAGCCGGCGCGCTCCTCGTGGGCGTTGGGCCCCCCGGCGCCTGCGGGGCCCGCGGCGGCGGGGGCGGCAGCGGGGCCCCCGCTATCTGCCGCCGTCACCTCTCCTGTGGGGCAGGATGGTTATGGTTACTACTTTTGGAGCCCCATTCCCCAGTTCACCTCTTTACTCAGTTCCGCTCAGAAATACTTACGACTTGGCGCAGATTTCGCGGAGAACTCGATGAAGGTCTGGTCGGGGTCCACCGTCTCCTTCTCCTCACCCCAGTAGTACATTTGTTGCGACATTTTGACCGGTGGACACGGTTCTGCGCAGACAAAACAACAAGTAGGCGCGTGAGATGTGAGAGTGGCTGGGGTGGGCTGCGGGTGGGGGACGGGAGCTGCTCCGCTGCTGCCGTCCCTGCTCAAGGTCACTCAAGGGCGCTCCAGGCTCGGTGGCACAGCAGGACAGAGCTGCACATCCTCTCCCCCCCCCCCTCCCGCTCTTGTGGGTCATGGTTCTCACTCTCCCGCTCCAGTCACGGGCAGAAATAGGACCACGGCGGCGAGGAGGGAGGATGTCCTCCGAGCCCTACAAGCCGGAGCTGATGGAGCGTCTTCGATTAAAAATAGAACGAACGTTACTATGCGTAACCCGACATATACTTCTCATGCTGGAAACAGTTTAAATCGTTTAGAATTGTTTAAAAATTGCTTAATTAGAAAACACAACCAAGAACCTACGATTTTCTTGCGGAGAAGATGCATTGCAGGTTTTTTTTCCCTTTTTTTTCCAATGTTTGAAAACCAGGTAGTTTTTACCGTGACTTTTGTGTGTGTGTGTGTGATTCAAGTGTTTTTATTTATTGTTTTTAATACTTTGCTTCTCATTAGCAAATTACACTGCAACGCGCATCTAACCGTGTGCCTGTGGAAAACCCTCGCGGCTGGGGCTCAGTGTTGGGCGGGGCGGGGCGGGGCGGGGCGGGGCGGGGCGGGGCGGGGCGGGGCGGGGCGGGGCGGGGCGGGGCGAGGCGTGGCGGGGCGAGGCCTGGCCTGGCCTGGCTGTTAGAGCTACCACGCGCCTGTTGCTGCAGAGCGAGGTGCGACGTCCCGCGCTACGCACTGGAGTCTTCCTCCTGAGGGCGGGGGGAGGTGCTGGGGTCCAAGGCCGTACCCCCTGCCCCGCCCCGCACTGTCCCCACCAGTACGCCTGCCACCCTCTACCTTATTTTACTGCCAGAGGGAGAGAGGGGTGGGCATTTGTGTTGACTATCCATCTCTGTCGCTCTCCCTTCCGTGAGCGCGGAGTGCACCTCCAGGAACCAGGAGCAAGGGTAGCAAAAGCGAGACGGTAGTCCACGAGCCGGGACGGGGCGGGGCGGGGGGAAATCAACGTGTGCGTTGACGAGGTGGGGCCGGGTCCCGGGGAGACGTAGAAGGGGAAACTGCCTGCGCTCCTGCTCCTCTCGCAGGACTCGCTCTCCCTCCATTTCTCTCATTCTCTTTATCTCTCTCTCACTCTGCTCCCACCATCAAAGCAGAGTTGCGCGCCTACCCCCTCCCTCCCTTTCTCTCTCTTTCTCTCTATCCCTCTTCCTCCAGCTCTGCCTCCCTTCTCCCTCTCTTCCGCTCCATCTCGGCTGACGGGATGTATTGATTTTACTCTTCCCAAGGCCAGCCTCCCGGCCGGGCCCGGCCCGGCGGTCCCGCCTCTCCCCGGGCAGCAGCCGCCCCGCACCGCACCGCGTACCAAAGCGCACCGGCCTAGACACAAAATTAAAAACTTTGTACAAAAAAAAAAAAATAATAAGAGACGCTCACGAAAAACTCGTTTCAGAAGTGAGCCGTCAATGTGAAGTCGAAATTAACTTTGAAAAGTACCCCCACCCCAAGCTGAATAAAGCTCCAAAATAGTAGCTTTTTACCCCCTGTCTCTGCAACCCCTCCAAAACGTCAACGATTAAACTCTACTGTCACATGGCATGTCATTTCCCTGTTTAGCAGGCCCGGCCTGGCACCCCCGAGTTCTCGCGTGAGGTGCCAGAGATTAACTGAAATTACGAGAGTGGGAATTCTCACCCCTCCGCAGAAAATTATAGTTTTGCTCTCATCCGAGAGCGAGGTTTGGTTTACTCGCTCGAGCAATTGTATCAAAAATCTCACTCTACATTTGAGTGATGATCGGAGAACCTCACCCTTTTTGAGTGAGGATTCGCGTCCTTAATCGCATTCAATTCGAAAGATATCTCAGAAGATTCTTTCTCTATAACAGCGAGATACCCAAAAATTTCTTATATGGAACAATGGGAAAATCTTGCTCCTTTTTGATGAGGCATCCAAATCTTGAATGTGAAAGTGCAGGAGTCTCTTTACTTTAGTCTCTCCCCTAGTCACTCTAGTATCCAGCCTCTCTAGGTGGTACTCTCCACCTCGAGAGGGGCTCGGGCGGCGCCTTGTGTATCTCCCTGTCGCGCGCGCCTGCAGGCAGGAAGCTGTCACAAGGCGCAGGCAGGCGGGCGCAGCGCAGGCGGGCCAACCTCTGCCGGAGATGCAGTGCTGGCCGCCGCCCCGCCCGGGCCCCGCCCCCGCGCCGCCGGCGGCCACGTGCTTTCATTGATCCTCTCCCGGCCGCTGCTGCCTTGGCTGCTGCCCCGCCCCGCTTTGCCTCAATGGGACGAAAAGCAGCAGCAGTTCCACTCCACATCCGGGCCGGGCCGGGCCGGGCCGGCTGTGAGCTGTGAGCACGGGTTTGCCCGTGCTTGGGGAAAAGGGTTGACGCAGGCCGGAGGAGGTGGAGGAGGAATGCGATATCGAACCGACCTCCCGCCCGGCCCCGGCCAGACGCACTTGCACGCTGTGGTGCAAGGTGTCTGCACGGCGGGGGGCGGAGCCAGGCGGCGGGGACTGGCGCCTCGCGATCTATAGATGTCCCAACACCGAGAAAAATGGAAAGTTGTAGCAGCAAACTTAAGTCTTTTGTGAGGGACAAAAACGTAAAATCACGTTTGAGACAAGCAGCATGTTTATGGTTTAACGACCAAAATTTTAGATATCACTTTGGAATGTTATCATTTTATGGTCATGTCCGAAATATAACCATACGATGCAAGCTGCAGCGATTTCCTTTTTTCTTATTTTTTGAGGTGCGAGGTGGACATGTGGACCATTTGGACTCCCCCAGCCCCTCCTCATACTGTTGACAATCCAGCTCTGATGGTCGGGAGCCTAGCCGTGTCTGCCCGCTTCCCCTGTCGAGTAGGGAGTGGACGTGCTGGCATCGGAGCTGCAACCCCCTCCCTCTGCCCCAGTCCATCCCGCCCTGCATGTCTCTTAACGGCAAACACCCAATCGTCATGCGTAGTCTCTACAACCCGAAAGAAATGAAATGTTGTTTCTGCCATCGTTTGATTAGTTTGTTTAGCTAGGGGACGAGCATACAATCATGGTTGCGTACAGCAAAATTATTAGGAGCATTCGGTCGGCATCGCGTTTTCTTCACCTTGATTAAAAGGTCGCCTCTGACCTAACCGTACAGTGTTTGCCAAAACTTTCCCATGCATGCTGGAAAAATAAAACTGTCTCCCTTCTGTGCATGTGTCACCCACCTTCTGGATGGCAGCCGTTCTTGCTTCTCGGTTGTTGACGACGCTGTGCTCAGACGGGCGGGTGCTGGTCCGCCACGAGTCCTCGGTGCGCGCGGTGCGGGGCTGACGCAAGAGCGTGCTCCGGGGCCTCCGGCCTCCGGACTGGCGGGGGACCCTAATGGGGCCCGGGGGGAGACCTGGCGAGGACCCCGTCGGCAGGCGGAAGGCGGCGACGGCAGTGTTGATCGTGGCCGGGTCCAGGTGCCCGGTGCGGCGTAGCGTAGCGGAGCGGCGCGCGAGCTCGGCGAGGAAGCGACGGAGACCCGGCCCGACGAGCACCACCAGCGGACTGACCCCCGCCAACATCAACCCCCTGCCCCCCGCGCCCACCCCGCTTCTCCTCGCGCCCGCCCCGCCCCGCCCCTCCCCGCCCCGCCGGCTCCCCCCACCGCTCTCTCTCTCCCTTTCTCCGTCCTTCCCACCACCCTCCCTCTCTCTGTCTCTTTGCCCCTCGCCCGCTCCTCCCTCTCCTCCCCTGCTTCCCTTTCTCTTCGCACTGCTCTGCTCGCTGTGCTCCGTGCCCAGCCGTACTCCTGCTTCGCTCCGCTCCGTGTAAGGGGCCATCCATATACTACGTGACCTGTTTAGGGGGGGGGAGGGGGTTCGGCCTTACACTACGGTCAGTCACGGGGGGGAGGGGGGGGGGTCAGCGCTGGTCACGTAGTATCGTAGTATTCGTCAGAATGCCTGCTACACGCAGCAAAATCCAAACAACTAACGCCCCGTCGTCTGCTATAGAAACCGACGCCTGACTGGCGGCATGGCGCCGGCACGGCTTGCCCGCCTACGGTCTTCGTGTCGGCCTTCGGACGGTACGGCTGGCTGACAAAATAAATGCCAAGGAAATTCTGTCATTATCATGTCTAGTTCGAGTACACATGCCGCATGTTTCACCTGTCGAAACATAGAGAGTCGTTCCCGAAGTCGTGCACGTTTTTTTAACGCTAAAATTAGAAGAAAAAAATTTACTACGTGACCAATTGGGGTTGGGCGCCGTACTACGGACGGTCACGGAGGGGGAGGGGGGGGGTCAAAAATGGCTCAAAATGGGTCACGTAGTATATGGATGGCCCCTAAGAGGATCTGCGACCCTTACCTCCATCCCCTCGTCCTGCTACCCCGCCGGACCGGCCGAGACGCAAAAGAACCCTCCTGGCCTGGCCTGGTCCTGAGGTACAGGACTGAGGGGGAGAGCGAGAAAACACTAAGCCTCTTATTCACTATGCGTGTCTCCTCCACCTCCACGCCAATGTCAGTGACGCGCATCTCAGCGTGAAGCAGCCTGATGTCCTCATGAACTCGGCAGACTCATTCAGAAGAGCGCTCTCCTCGCTCTGTTACTCTCGCACCTTTATGCCGTCCCTCATGAGTGCGAGGTAGATCGAGCGAGGAGAGCGCTCTTCGGAATAAGTCGGCAGAGCCGCCTCGCCGGTGCTGTAGACAATCCCGCAGAAATATTTGCTCGGATGAGCGTAATGGATGGTGCACTGCTAGCACCGCACCATTTATTCTCTCTGGACTTGTCCTCATCACCGTCAGCATCATCAACATCTGAGCCCCGGCCGGGCCGGGCTTGGGCGCAACGCGCAGTCCCGCCCGTTATCCCCTCCGGGCGCCGTTCGGGCGTGGGAGGGTAGGGTGGGGGTAGCTCGCGGGGGCGGAGCCGTCGACCCTGCCCTGTCGCGCTCGGGGTGGCGGTGGCGGCCGGCGGCGACGCTACCCCGTGCGGAGGGCAGCCCGCAGCAGGCTCGGTTGCGCGCTTGCGCCGCTAGGTGGCGGCGGCGGGCCGCAGGGCGGAGGGCGCCTGCGGCCGCGCGGGGCAGCCCCTGCTCGCGGGGGGGCGCTGGCTGCGAGGCGCTGGCCGCCGCGGCTGCGGGCCGCACGGGGTCGCCTGGCGCCACCGGCGCTGCCAGCTCTGCGCGCTCTGCGCCCCGCCCGCCCTGCGCCCTGCCGCAGCCCAGTCTCTGAGCTATTTTTTGCGCGGCCGCTCGCTGCCGAGCCGAGCCGAGCCGAGCGGTTAGTCCTGGCGGAGCCCGCTGTGCCGCGCGACATGGGCAGCTGACCGCGCGCGCCGCGCCCCGCCCGCCGCGAGTGTGTTACCGACCCGACCCGACCAACCCTACCCGACCAGCATAACAAGAAACTTAAAGGCCTACACACCAAGAAAACAAGTAGCGACAACGGAAACGGACGGCGATACCCGGGCCAGCCCCAAGCAGAAGATTCGAAAGGAAAAGAACAAAAAAAAAAAATTGAAACGACGGCGCAGGTGTCTGCGACGAAAAGACGACAGCATCTCATGACTCCTGCGGCGGCGGCGGGATGACCAGCAGCAGCAGCAGCGGCAGCAGCAGCGGCAGCAGCGGCAGCAGCGGCATCAGCAGCAGCCGGGGTGCAGTGGGTTGGCCTGTGCGCAGCTGGCGCAGCTGGCGCAGCTGGGCGCTGTGATGCGGTGCCGAGTGATGCGCGCTAAGCGGTAGCATGCAGGCGGAAGCGTCCCCGGCCTCCCAGGGTGCGACGGGCACCGCCACCGCCTCCAAGGGCGCCAGCGCCGTCAACGGGGGGCGCTTCGACTTTGACGATGGCGGCACCTACTGCGGAGGCTGGGAGGACGGCAAAGCCCACGGCCACGGCGTGTGTACGGGGCCGAAGGGGCAGGGCGCCTACTCGGGCTCCTGGCACTACGGCTTCGAGGTGTCGGGCGTGTACACCTGGCCCAGGTAAGAGCCGCTCTGCGCGCGGCGCCCCCCCCCCACCACCACCAACCCCCTCCGCACAGCGCGGGGCGGGCCGACTAACCTAGGCGGGTAAACAACACTGGGGGACATAACCTCAATCAGGGCAGGGAGGTCGGTAGGAACCCGAGGGGATGGATGCAATGTATCACCACACTTGCAAAAGTTTTGCTGCTCTTTTTTTCAGCATGATGGTCCAATCGTCATTCATGCTGTCCTAGTACTTTCTTTGTCTCCCCCCCCCCCCTTTTCCCGAATGCAACAGTACTGTGTTGGAGATCGTTGTAGTGGCCTGAGGTGTTTCCCACTCTTTCTTTAGAGAGAGGTGTGGGGCTTAATCTTCTCCTGACTACACAATATACGATTTCACCTAACTATCTGAACTGTGTATCTCTTTTCTGTCCGTAGTGCTGTGGACACAACTTTTCTTTTGCCACATACTACTGTCCCCGAAATTTGACATAGTTGTGGTTCTACTTTTTTCTCGATGTTGAGATGGACGTCTAAATCCTCTCCTCTAGAGATTTTCTCCTCTTTGGCTGGCATCATGGAAATGTTTATCCTTAGTTCGCTTTGACCTAGCGAAGCAGCGACCCTTTTACTTGTACCCCATAACCTGTATTCTGTCGATGTCGATCAGCTTGTCTAACGTAGCACTGCTGTTGTAGTTCTGAAGCGAGGGCAGCCCAGCGTGGGGGGTGGGTGGGGGAGTATAGGTGAGAGGACATGTGGAACAGCCCACGCGGGCCGGGCCGGGCAGGGCAGGGCGGGGTGCGACCGTTCCGAGCGCCCGGCCAGGCTAGGCAATATGGGTGGTGCTAGACATGCGTGTGCGGCGGGCCTGCCTACCCAACCGGCGACCCCGACTGGAAACGAAAGAGAGCCGGCGCGGCTGTCATGAGCACCAGTGGCGCTCATGTAATACCCTAGGTAAGGGCACTTGCCCATGTACATTGAGCCACAAAGGTACATTCTGAGCCTATACAGGTACAGAGAAGGGGTTAAGAAGAAGAGAAAAATAGGGAGATAAAGGGAGAAGAAAGGTGCTCGTCGAGCACGATCACAAACATGTTTTAGGCGCTCCCACAATGCGCTCATGGATCACCGATAGCGGACTCTCTGTAGGCTGATTCCGCAAGTCGGTCAACGGGAGGTAGACGCGGTCCTCTCTCTCCCACCAAATGGAAGTGCCTCATGAGTGCGACAAGGACGGATAGAAAAAGTTCCGTTCGAAATAAGTCCACAGGGGTCCCAGGGTGTAGCAGGGGTGGGTTGCTGACTGAATCGGTGTGGAAAACTGCGAATACTCCCGAATACTTGCGGGGGAAAAAAATCAAGAAAAACTGAAAAGACTCGCACGATATTCGCCAATACTATCGAATACTAACGAAATTCTGTGCAAACACCCTGGTGGGGGATCCCTCGGAGAGACCGCTATCGGTGAACCATGAGCGATGAGCGCATTGTGGGAGCGCGTTTAAGGCGAAAGCGCAGTGTTAGGCGTGTCAGTGGGGTCAGTGGTGCGGTGTTGCTGTGAGGAGGGGAGGGGGAGAGTTCGTGCAGGGGGCGGCGCGGCTGCGCCGAGGTGCATTCGACTCCCTCTACACCCGCGCTTTTTCCGATTAGCATCAGTTGGTTGTCACCGGCTCGGCTCGGCCCGGCCCGGCCCGGTGTTAGTGCCCTACCCACTCATCCGCCACACGGCAGGCGTGTTTCCCACGACATGCGTTTGAGAGAGATCTCCGATCTAAACAGGATCCCTCTCGGCCACTGTAGTCTCACTGCCGCGTGTTTTTATTACCATGTCGTCACGAGATGCCGGACTGCATTCGCGCGTGGATTGGGGGAATGGAGGGGGGGGGGGGGTGTTGAACACTCAGGGCTGGAGGTCTGTAACGACCTTTATAAATCCAGAAAAATGTAAATTTTATTTTCGCGTAGCAGATTTTCCGTGCACTTGCTTTTTCGTCAACTTGATTTGTTGTATGTTTTGATGAACCGCGCGTTTTGCTTTTGGAAAATGAACCCCTCTTACAATTTTTAGTGCTCTCAATACAAGTTTGCAAATTTGAGGTACATACTTTTCCGGGTGCGCTTTGGGCATTCTAATGAACATCAGAAGAGGACGCTTGATCTCCCGAGCTCCTTGCATTTATCTCTGTCCTGTCGTCCTGCCTCTACCCCCCTCCCCCCTCTCCCTGATCTGACCGTGCCTCCCTGATGCCTCCCTGGCCGTGGTACCTGCCGGAGCAACGCCGTACCGGCCCTCTCGACCCGACCCGCCCCGACCCGCCCAGCCGACTGCGGGGAAGTCTGTCAACGTGGCGGGCCGGGGCCGGGCCAGCGACCGAAATAGAGAGATGGGAGAAGGTGCCAAGTATGCAGCGGCAGCCGCGGCAGAGCACTGGGCCGGCCAGCGCCGGCCAGGGCAGGGCCCAAGAGGCCTTTCCCCCTCGCACCCGCGCGCACCGCTCGCACTATCTCTCTCTCTCCTCTCCCTCTCTTTCTCTTGCTCTCCCTCTCTTCACCTCTCTTCCTTCCCACCCGTGCGGCTCTGTCCTCCGCTCTTCGCTCAGCTTCTTTTCGCCTCCCCTGTGTTCTGCCGCTCCCCGCCCCCTCCCCCTCCCCTTCCATCCCCCCCCCCCCCCTTTGCGGACCATCGAGCGGTGTGGTGGTGGTGGTGGGTGGGGGTGCGTCGCCCCCGCCCTGCCGCCCCAACCACCCCGCCCTGCCGCGCCTCAGAAATCTCGACACATGTCTGCGAATCTCGAGTCTCGAGCGCCAGCACGCCTCACTCTTAGCCACGCCATGCCGGACTGAGCAGCACCAGCCGGGAGGTTAGGTGGCGAGCACACATTCAGGAAACCCCGCTTCATCCAGTCAATGGGCGCGCTCCGTCGTGCTCGTGCCGCCATCAGTCAGCGGTCACGCTCTGCTGTCCACTACAAAAATAAATGATTCGCTCTAAGAGCGCATACAGTAGCTGATGTCGTGTCATAGGTAATTTCATTGCTCGAGGAAGACGAAAAGTTAACTGGCATAGCTAATCATTAGCCACAGAATATGAGAATTCACTACACATGCTCATATGTTCGCTTTTAGACGAAATAAACAGCGACGGCAAACTAAACCTGAAAAATACTTTCCTTACGGAACGGATTATCTCAAGTAGCGAATTCTTAGCTTCTCTTGCTCCTCGTCTACCACCAGAGAATTAAATTATCTGACACGAAACTAGCTAAATAGCGTTTTGTTCTCCAGTCAAAGACTTGTACCTTTCGACCGTGAAAACTTTTATTTCTTCGCGGTGGTGTGCGAAGTCCTAAGAGCATTTTAAAAAATCTAATGGGACAGGGGCCGCTCTAATTGTTGTAACACCAATAGTTCACAAATATTAATAACAGTCTCTTCATTAGGAGACATGTCTGTACTAGTAGAAGATGAGATCTTACGAGATGGGCCTTTGTCGGCAATTTTGAGAAAAATATTACGGTTTTCTGAAATGTCAATTAAGTCAATTTATGTCACCAAACAGTTAACTTTGCTTTCAAAAATCTTTGCTTGGCAAGGAAGGACATGAGCTTTATTTCCTCTTTCAAAACTGAAGTGTCATATTTTGTGTCATTTGTTTCTAACAGTTTTACCCTGATAACACGTTTTCTCATAGCACCAGATATAGGTCTTGCAGCTGTTGCTCATTTGTGCTGAATGCTACCAACATGTAAAATTTCATTCCTTCGGAATACCGCACTCATTAAATTTACGATAGGAGATTCAAAAGAAAACTAATTTGTTTTTCACTCAAATTTAAGTTTATTTCTGAAAGTTCTTACTCACAACTTCATTATTCATGTACCATCAGTATCTCAGATACCTCCGTGGCACAGTGGGAATTTTAAATTAAAAAAAAAAAAAAAAGTAGAATTAATTTGTGTTTTAAAACTTCTATAACTAATTTCCTGTAGCCGACTCTTTTAACTTCTTGACAGTCAAAGATTCGAGTATACTCTCATTATATTCGTTTATTGGTCTTATTGAGAACATTTATAGTTTTTATTGAGATAAAGTATGGCCGAAATACAGTTAAATTAAATTCCAGTTATCTCGTGTACGTCCTGCGACCTCAATATACGGCTTGACTCACGCCACGTGATGCGTGGCTATCTTCAGGGTCCCCATTACATAGAGGAAGTCGCATAATCACATCATACTATGGTCATGCGTACTTTCCCTGGACGTCTCGATTACGTGGGTGACACACGTTGCATTAGTTCTAGTGTTACAACCGTTAGAGAAACCCGCCGCTTCCACCCCATTATCTCTGTGCAGCCTGTAGCCGCTCAGAAGGCCGAGAAGGGGATGAGAAATTTTGATCTTTGAACCCTATTTCTGAATTTATTCCAATTTTATTTCGTCTTTGTGTTAATTATTCTTTAATTTTTCGCTTTTACTGTATCTTGTTTGATTTTTTTCTTATTTTTTAATGATTTTTTATGGGTCCGTACAATGATTTTTCTAAGTGATTGCCCCCCGCGCGGGAGGCTGTGGGTATGCCGTGGGTAATACGAGCGTGACCGCTGACCCGGCAGCCCATGGGCCGGCGTGTTTATGAGCAGCCGTGTTCGCCCCGCACGCACGTGGTGCACGGCGGCAGCTGCGTCTGGAGGCGAGAGCAGAGCGGGCGCAGGGCGGATCGATACCCCCCGAGTGTGGTGGCGCAGCGGGGCGGGGCGGGGCGGGGCGGGGCGGGGTTGGGCGGGGCGGGGCGGGGCGGGGCGGAGAGGCAGCTGGAGCGGTCGAGAGGCTCAGCAGATTATTGTCTCGGTGAAATGAGAGAGCTTTGTTTAGCGTCGGGTCATCGAGAAATTGAAGTAGCCCTGCAAGGTCGCAAGAATTTTTTTTCTGTTTCTTTTTACTTGCATGAGCTTACGTTGTCCTTGTCCTTGTCCTCGCCCATAATTTCCAGGATTATGGTGCGATTCGCGCTATGGCATTTTGTTAAGATCGGTTCGTGTTTTCACCTCAGGAATAATGACAAAATTTACTTTGTCAAATAAAATTAGCAAATATATCTCAAACATTGGAATCTGGAAATTATCAGTGCATCCAGGGAATTCGCGGTTCTCGATTTTGTACTCCTCTTGCGCATACAACTTAAGAAAATTGTGCTTGCTTTGAGAACATTATTCTTATTTTCTCTTTTATTACTCATTATACTTGTTACAACGTACGAATTTCTCAAAAGAAACACAATAGTCTTGAATTGTGCAAGAGCATTACAAAATCAAGAACCGAATTCGCTAGATGTGGTGTTGATCAGTCATTTCAACTACCAAAAAGATGGCAAACTCGTTGTAATAATTATGTTGCTAAAATCACCATTGCTATTTGTGCGATTTCCGGGGTGATTCCTTGTGCAATTACGTGTTATTGCAGCTGCTCTGGGCCTATCATCTACTGAGATAAAGGTCTGAACACTGTGGGGTGAGCCTGTAAAAAGCAATGGCAATGGCTCGACGCCTTATCGTAACACGGATATCGAGAGCGTCGCGCCAAAGTTGACTTGTCGATGGGGCACTCTCTTTTGCGAAACTCCGCTCCCACTCAGTACAGGGAGAGCGAGGGAGAGAAGCTGACGGACAGCCGGGGCGGCTGGGCCGGGCCGCGCCGCGGCAGAGAGAGACGCATGCGTCTGCAGGCGCCAGCTTCCAACGCACGGGTATTGTTAGCACGGCACCACCTGCTGCCAGGCGAGCGGAGCGCCCGCCCGGCCCGGCCCGGCCCTCACTCAAGCTCACGAACGAACGCTTCTCTCTCTCTCTCTCTCTCTCTCTCTCTCTCTCTCTCTCTCTCTCTCTCTCTCTCTCTCTCTCTCTCTCTCTCTCTCTCTCTCTCTCTCTCTCTCTCTCTGGCATTCACTCACAGAAACACGCAAAACAGTAACGAATCGTTTTAATTATTTGGAGTGGTAGATAGTGAGCAGTAAAGGAGCGCCTACACTGTCATTCAAAGGTGAACGAGGAGAGAACGGCAAAATGTGTATGCTACTGAAGTCGTCTTCGACGCATACACCCCCTCCCTCCCCCTAAGCAGTCAGCTGTGGCAGCCGTATTATATATACTATAATATGCATTAATGTGAATACTGTAATACTATTAAAAATACTATTATAATTATATACTATCACAGTATAATTAATGCCATCTTATTCGACACCAAAGGCGCGTCCCATTGATACACCTTGGGACTGAGAGGCATGGGCCTGGAGTTCAAAGCTCCCGCATACCCACGACTATCGCCAGCACAAGGTGTATCCAGGCCGAGCAACTTTCCTGCTGATTGGATGAGGCAGGCAATAAGGGACAACGGCCATTGATATCGTATAGAATGGCACTGCTTGCACAGCACCGGTGCTACCAGACTACCTCAGCTGCCTTTTTGTAAAGGGCCGTCCAGCAGATTATTGCTGATCTGGATCTATATATCAAAATAAAAATGTAAATAAACTCATCAGCCTTCATTTCTCTGCAGGTCGAATCTCCGAGCTGAGCCAAGTGTGATTTGATGGAAACCAGTCCGGCTAGCTTGCCAACATGAATACAAAATATTACAAAATTCAAGTTTTGTAAATTAAAATATGGAAGCGCGGTACTTGGGTCTAAGGAGGCCGAGGCGCACCTTTTAGGCGCATCTTCTACTTCTAGGCGCACGCTTAGCTCAGCGCTGCACGTGCCCCACGTGCGCCTAGCCATTGTTTACAAAGGCGTAATGGTGAGAGAACGACAAAGGTGTATGCCTAGGAGAGTACTAAAGAAGCTCTGTTTTTGTCTGAGGGGCCAACCACTCCTGAAATCCTGTGTACAAATCCGGGGAAATCATCGGGAATCTCGATGAAATGTTTGGATATCTCGATGAAATTATCGAAAATCCAACTAAGAAATCTCATGAAATTTCAAAGAAATCTCTCAAAAACTCAGAGAAATCTCGTGATATAATTCAGGGAACTGTGTCGAACCCGGTAAAACTGTGTTAAATCTTTTACAATTTTGTCAAATCTTGTAAAAGTTTGTGAAATCTTTCCGGACAAAATCTTCACAAAATCCGGATAAATCTTACGCAATACACAGAAATCTCATTTCAGTAGAAATCCTGTCTATACACTAGGTTGGAGCAGAGTTGCAGCCTACTCCACCTTGTCGTACTCTCCTGCTGCACCTTTGAATAACAGTGTAGCCTCGCCTCGCCCCGGGCTCCACCGGGGAGGCTGGGTCTGGGGCTGCGGGGCTCGGGCTCGGACAAGGGCTGGGTCACCCTGCTCTCTAGTGGAGCCTAGCCGGACCCGCGGGGAACGCGGAGCCCCTCCGGTAGGCCCCTGTCCTGTCCTGTCCTGTATGCATCGGGGGCCGAATTAAATATTGATCAGGCCGTGCCGCTTTCCGTGACCAGAGCTCAGCCAGACCAGGAGGCCGACCCTATCCGGCTCTGCTCCGCTCCGCCCTGCACGGCCTCGGCCTCACTTCGTTTCTAATCGAAATACGAACAAGGAAAAGAGCGCTCGCTTCGTCCACTCTACCTCTCACTGCCCGCCCCACCCTGCACTGTCCCGCAGTCAATTGCTTACTTATCATCATGTTTTAATAAAAATTCGTCAAATCCCAATCCCTGCACTAGTAAAAGTCTTCGAAGCATTGCTTCGTTTTACGAAAAGAAAAAAAAAACGCAGCCATTCTCATACAAAGCGAACTTTATAATTACATAGCAATCCTTTGTAGTTACAAAGCACCGGTTCGTAGTTACAAAGCACCGCTTCGTAATTACTAAGCATTGCTTCGTAGGGTACAATCGCTCAGTTTTCTTAGTAGGTTACGAAGCAATGCTTCGTAGACTTTTCACAGTGTGTGACTGTTAGCCTCTTGACGAGGGGGAAAGCACTCGCGTAATCACTCGTACACCCTGGCCTGTAATCAATGCGTAATCACTTGTAATCTAAGCGTAATAACCTATTAAGGGTTATCAATTGTAATAACCTTATTATGTATGTTACCCAGTAAAATAACCAAAATAACAGAAAATAAGGAGTAAACATGCGTAATAACGGGCGTAATCGCGTTATCACTCGTTCTCCATTTTCGAGACTGCATTCCCCCTCGCGTCTTGAGCTTCCGCCCAAAAGACATCCAAAAAAAAATGGTTGTCTTTCCTTGCACACGAACGAATCTTAATCTAAATGTGCAGCATGTGCAGTTTTTCTACCGTAATGTCCGTTGAACATCCACATTGAATAACTCTTTGAAATGAAGCAAATTTGCCCTGTACTGTGAAACCAAGTGTTCAACTGCTACACTGGAAATCCAAGTGTACGAATGTCGTACACTTGTCCATTCGTACATTTTGGGGTGCAACTTTTTCTCTACCACTTATTAAAATATAACTTCTGAGGTCAGCATCATCTCCGGCGTAAAGTTTCCTTTCAAAAGAGCACGCACATGATAGGGTTGCGATTTATATTGAAGTGGGTATGTTCATCAAATCAAATGTCTGAAGTTGTATTTAAGGGCGTGTCCATGGTAAAGTAACAATCTCAACTCAACCCTATCACATGCGAGCTCGTTTGAAAGGAAATTTTACGCAGGAGATGATGCTGATCTCAGAAGTTATATTTTAAGTGGTAGTCAAAATGTTGCTCCCCCAAGTGTACGAATGGACATTTACACACCTTCAAGTGTGCGACATTCGCACACTTGGATTTTCAGTGTAAATACTTGTAAGTGTGCAACTTTCAGTTTTACGTGCACAAGTGTTTAACCCAGAGTCAAGCATTTGCCAGTTTTTAACTCGCTAATTTTACACTTGTTAGTGTACAACTCGGCAGTTATGCACTCGGAAGTGTTCAACAAGGAAAGTGTTGTCTGGCACAGTTGAACACTTGCAAGTGCACAACTTCCGTGTCGAACACTAACTAGTGCACATAAGTGTAGTGGAGCAGTTGCAATCGCACAGCTGTTGGGTTGAACTCTTTCACGTGATAAACATGGAGTTGCACACTTACAAGTGTTGAACAGTTGCACACTTGGTTTAACAGTGTACGCAAATGGTGTTCACAAAATTGCGTATTCTTTAATTTGTTTCCACACGTGTTTTAGTGGTTTTAGTGAGTTGGCTCCCCGTTCTGTGCAGTTTCAAATATTTAGGTAGGCTACAAACGCTTTCATGTGATTGAAACAAAATAAGGCCCGTGTGATGACATATGACGGTGCTACCTCGTGCCCAAAAGACTGTTATTGACCTGTACCCGAGCAGCCCCAGCTCCGTGGCTCTTGCTCGGGGCGGTGGCAGCTTTGACTGACCTAGGGAGGCCGCCGCGCCCTGCCGTCAGAAGAGCGCTGCTTTCGTATCCCCGCACTGTTCAAACCTTGCGAAGAAATGCTTCGCATTACGAAGAAAATCGTTCGTAAGCTGCGAAGCATATTTGGCTGCTTTGTATTGCGAAGCATTTTCTTCGTAGTGTGCGAAGAAATTTCTTCGCAAGGCGGGGCTTGCGAAGAAAATACTTCGTATTGCGAAGCCTTACGAAGCAGCCAAATTCTTCGCAACGCTTCGAAGAATTTTCTTCGTAAGAATTTTACAGTGCGTCCTTGTCACACGCATGGGTCTTGGCCACTAGGAGTGAGTGAGAGGGCACTACAATCTGGGGGCTGCTCGTAGCTCTCTGTGCGTGGGGTGCAGCGCTCGCAATCCCTGCGGGGTGGGGCGGGCCGTGCCGTGTCACCGCCGGAAACAGTTTCGGCTGCTCTGCTGGGAACCCACCGAACACAACGCCACAACGGCCTTGGCAGTGGCCCACGACGACATCAAAGACACACGGCAAAGAATATACACGTTTCTGCTCATTTGGGCCAAAATTGCACTCTCAGGCAGTTACATACGTATTTCCTCCATAAGCATTACCTTATTGACTTATATGTTCTAGTATGACCGTAGACAATTTTTTCTGCGTATGTTTGAAGTTTTTCTTTCATAACTATAAGACCTTTTCTAAAAATATCAATACGGTTATTCAGAAAATTGTACGCTAATAATATACTATCAAAATGTCAGTCTTGGTGCGAGCTTCCAGCCAGACGCGCCAGAACTAATGCCTGCCTGTCGAGGGGCAGGAAGGACGCGGGGCGAAGGGCGGCTGGAGACAACGCGATGGCGGGGCAGGAGGGGCGGGGCGGATGGGGTGTAGTGGGGATGCAGTGGGCTTCGCTCTGCCAAGAGAGCACCAGTGGCCTGGCTTGCTTCGTGTTCTTTTCTTTTCATCCCCTTAAAATCATAGCACTGTTAAACTAATTTTTTGTATTGAATAGGCCGACGGTCTTTTTCTTAAGCGCATTCGGCAGTTCTATCTTTTATTGGGCTTAGATGTGAGCAGTCAAACAAGTTGAACCCTCACGTACAGAGACCATACCCTCTGAAAAGACTGTTTTTTCTCGATGGAGAACGGTTCTTTATTGTATCTTCTTCAGTTCTTTTTATGGCCTGCTGGTAAACAAAAGAAGGTGCAAAACGCCGTAACAGGCACCGCACCGAAAACGGGCAATGCCGGATTAAAATTAAATAACGAACATTTCCTTAAATATTCATTTGTCATAGTTTTATTAGCGCGAGTTCTTCTGAGAGAGAGGAAGAGGAAAGGGAAGCCCTGGACAGAGTAACTGTATTGTCCTTTACTAACCGTGGCTTTCCCTGTACGAGCGTTTTTTTTTTCCCCCGGCTAATCATCTCTCTCTCTCTCTCTCTCTCTCTCTCTCTCTCTCTCTCTCTCTCTCTCTCTCTCTCTCTCTCTCTCTCTCTCTCCATGTGTATCGCTATATCGCTCGTTCCCACTCTACCCCTCGCGCGCCCTCCACCTCCACCCCCGTTTGGGATCGTGGCCAAGCCCTCCGCTGGGCCACGCCCGAGCGAGGCGGGAGGAAGGGCACCCCTACAGTGGCGGCTAGGGGCTGTAGTGTCGCAGGAAAACTGGAGAATATCTAGCGTCCTCTAAATAATCTCTGCCCAAGCTCAAGAGAAATAAGTACAGTACACTTCACGACGGTGATTGACAATGTGTGCTTCGCGCAGGAGATGTAAGGTTATGAGACTGTCGATAATGTCCCTGTGCGTGCACTTAGGATGTTCTGCCGGCGGGGGCGCTGCTATTTTAGCTCTCCGTACGCGCGCTATGGCGGGGCGGGGTCATGGCGTGCTCACAAGTACTAAGCCGTGCAGAGGAGTGTATAAAGGGCCTTAGCGCGTGGGTAGGTTGCCCAGAGGGCTTCCCTCGGCCGCGCCCCGCCCAGCCCGCCCGGTCCGCCCGCCCTGCCCCGCCCTGAGCACTTGACTCGACTGCAGGTGCCTCGCCTTGCGCCTCGGAAGACCGTCCGGTGCAGTGTTAGCGCCGAAAGCTATTGGGTGGGCGGGTGAAGCCCTCGGAACGTGAGAAACCCTGGAAAACCAAGTGTGTACAGGTATTCATTATTTACTGCAGACCTCGAAGTATTCAGCGAATAATGTGTACGTGCCCATGTATGCAGTAAATAGTGTGCACACGACTATGTACACATTATCACTGAATGCATGGGCATGTACACACGTAATTTCCGTGCAGTATCTCTTTGTGTACTTTATTTGCCAAGGTATTTATTCAGTCATGTTCACCCAATTTCCTGCATTAATTGATGTACGCATTATTTACTGAATACTTCTAAGTATACAGTCAATAATAAAACCTTGCACACGCTTGATTTTCCACAGAATAATTGTGAGGTTCGTCTTTGAAACTCACTGTGAAAAAAGTTGTGAGGGTTAAGGGAAATATTTCCGTGACAAATGTCTTTCAGTTACGGCTTCAAGTTGTAAAGTTACTAGTATTTTTTCACACCATGTGTCGACTCAGTTGTATTGAACCTTCAAGAATTTGCTCTCGTAGTGTTTCGACTGCTGTCATAAATTTACAACTCCGTGTCGTAAATTGGAATTTATGAAAAGAGTCGTAACTTTACAAGTATCTTTTCCACAGTGCTATTTATTTTATTCGGTTGCGAAGCGCGGAAAACTTGCAACGATCCCGTTCTGTCCCGTGTTGTGCTGCAGTCTCCTATTTTTTAGCCCGTCCTTCGCCCCTTCTCCCGACTCTCTTTCGGTTTGCGCCACCCACTACCCCCTAAAGACCTTTCTCCCCATCGCCAGTTAGCGTTGGCGCCCTAATCGAATTTGTCTAGTCCGAATGAGTCCATGACCGGCCCGGCGGCTGCGTTCGCTATCTAGCGCTGTCAAGGTGCACTTTCCCAGTAATATTTCTCGTGAGAGAGTCGTTTGTTGGGTTCCCGCTGTTCCTGCCCAGGGTGGGGCGGGTCAGGTGCTCAATCACGCTGGGGTGGAGTCGCCTTGCCAGATAGCAAAACCACATTTTTCCTGCCGCCTGAAGTGTAACTGTTGGGCTTCCGATTGGGTAAAAATCCTAAAGATTGGAATTTTTGCAGACTCTATCTCAACAAAATTTCTTTCAATAAATAAATAAATTTAAAAAAAAGTTTGTAAGCTTGAAAAATTTACTAATTTTAGCCGACCAAAATATCTAACTTTAGTTTCTGGTGCACAATTTTCTTTACATCAAGTAAAACGTTGTCCGTCTTGTGTTTTTCCGTGGTTTTCTGTGTGCGGATGCTGATCGTTGGTCTGTTTTCAGCGGGAGCACGTACGAGGGCCAGTGGCAGAATGGCAAGCGGCACGCGCTGGGCGTGGAGTCGCGGGGCCGCTGGGTGTACCGCGGCGAGTGGACGCAGGGCGCCAAGGGCCGCTACGGCGTGCGCCAGTCCGCCGCCTCCCTGGCCAAGTACGAGGGCACCTGGGCCTCGGGGCTGCAGGACGGCTACGGCTCCGAGACCTACGCGGATGGCGGTGAGTACCGAGACCGAGTCAGGCACCCGATTAGTTTGCGTCAAATATAAGTAACGAGAGGGAAACAACACTTTACATTTTGGTAGACAAAGTTTGTGAATTTTCGTGAATTTTCGTGAATTTTCGTGAATTTTTATTTAATTGTTGTGATCTTTTGCTTGAATTTTACCTAATTTTGTGTAAAATTTGCTTAATTTTTTTGATTTTTTTTTCTAAAAAGGTTCTGAAGTTCTCTGAACTTTCCTGAATTTTTCTATAATTTCCTGAATTACGAGGTGTACAAAAATTTCAAAGCTGTTTCCTTTTCGCTAAGTAAGCTCTTTATATTTACATTTTCGATGAAACCACCGTAGAATGTCCGTCCGGTGACTCCTGCTGCGTCCACGCTGCGCCCCGTGACGCAAGCCGGCTCGGTTGTGGTCTAGAGGGTGACACTTGGCGCCATCTGGCGGCCGCTGACCTGGCCGGCCCAGCACGCAAAGCTGCCAGAAAAGTAGGCAAAGAGAAGTCGAAACACATCGTGAAGAAGCACGCTGCATGTGGGCGCCAGCTTCATCAGAGGGGCCGGGAGGACGGGTCAGGCTCGGACTGCCCAGAGCAGAGCATTTAGGCAGGAAAAGTCGGGGCCTCGGCTGGCAGGGGGGACGACACAGTAGCTGTAGCTAGTGCAACCACTCAAGCTACCTGTTAGCGGGTTTCCTCTACAGTGAAATTGATAAAAAAAAAATAGCCTTTCAGAGCCTGCTGTCGCATGCGACCTCTTTCAGCCGCTAGTAAGTGTTGAAAGGGAACTAGATATGATGACTAGATAAAAATTTCCAAGTTGAAATCACTAAGCTCCACCTGCGAATTGATTAAAATTAAGATATTGTATTTACTGAACTGAGTTATATGACTGTGCTACTCCTTTTTGAAACATAAACATTTCTATAAACCAGGTAAAAATAAAGAGCCGGGAGGGGGGGGGGTTAGGGGCCGGTGGCCTTTGCATCATTTTCCACCGCGGCTCTTTGGGGAGCAGTCGGAGTCGGACCCCGGACGCGCTCCCCGTGTGCAGCCCGCTACACTCCACCCTTTTTGTTGCCCGTCCGGCTGCGCTGCGCTGCAGGGCCCCCGCGGCTGGGCGCCTGGCGCCTGGGCCGTCCCGTTACACAGCGCAGTGGAGCGGGTTGCATAGCCCCGGACTCGCAGGCGCTAGGCTGGGCAGGGCTGGGCTGGGCCGCGGTGCGGCAGCGGTAGCGGCACCACCACGCTCGCTGCGGGCCGGGCCCAGCGGTCCGCATAGGCCAGTAGGCTGCTCACCGACCCAGCAGGGGGGGGGAGGGGTGACGCAATGCAGGTCATGTAGAGATACAGCACGATTAAGCTGCTTCCCGAAACGGGTAAGAGTAGAGGGGGGGGGAGTTGATGACGGTTTTGCGTACTATCACGGCGGTGCCGACGCTCTGGGGAATGGCGTTGAGTCAGATTTGTGTGGAGCTCGGATGAGGGGGACCGGGAGGGGGGGGGGGAGATGGAGTTGGTGTGGGCCCCAGCCCCAGCACTGTCACTTCCGTCTCAGCAGGGTAGAGAAGAGAGAGAGGGGGGGGGGGGAGGGCGTGATAAGATTAAGGCGCTGTGCGCATGGCGAAAACTGGAGGTCTGCATCGGTGGTCTAGAAGGACTGACTTTGTGTCCTTTCAACATTTCTGACACACCTCTGACCTGGGCATTCACTTCAAAACAAAAGAAATCTGTACCAAATTTTGTGACTCCTTAGAGGAGATTTTCAGTAACATGACGTGTTTCAATTTTTTTTTAAATCTGTCATTCACAAAGTTTTCTGTACCAATTACAGAAAAAAAAAGAAAAAAAAATCCTTCAGTGGAGCTGTTGTAGACCGGTATGTTTCCGTACCCAACTTTCATATCCTCTCCCCAATGTAACAGCCCATGTCAGTAAAACTGTGCGAAACGCAACATTTACGGAAATGTCTCCACAAATTTGTTTCCAGCTGTCACCCGGCACCGTACCGGAGCCTTGTTTTTGCACTGTCGGATGGCTATGGACATCAGACCAAAAGCAGTAAAATCGAGAGAGAGAGAGAGAGAGAGAGAGAGAGAGAGAGAGAGAGAGAGAGAGAGAGAGAGAGGGACAGAGAGAGTGAGAGAGAGAGAGAGAGAGAGAGAGAGAGAGAGAGAGAGAGAGAGAGAGAGAGAGAACGAAGGGCGGGGAGAAGGGGGTAGGGAGACATCCAGGTTACACCATCTCTCTCATGAGGAGCGGACCCCGGTATCGATTTGGGCTTGGGGAGAAAAGGGGAGGTAGGGGAGGGCGGTCGTAGCGTCAACAAACAGTTGCCCCACCCCTAACGGAGTTGGGCTCCCTCCCTCTTCCTTTGCTGCCCCTTCCCTCTCTCTCTCTCTCTCTCCCCCTCTCTCTCTCTCTCTCTCGCTCTCTCCTGCTCGCTCTTTCGCTCTCCCTCTCTCCCTCGCTCTCCCTCTCCGACCGCTGGTCTGCCCCGCAGCACCAGCTGCCCGTCTTGAATGGCCCGTGCTGCTGTTGGGCCCCTGGCCCGTCCCACGAGCACGGGCGTGATGAGTACCTAGCGGGTGTGCCAACAGGTGCCCCGCCCCGCCCCGCCCCGCCCCGCCCCGCCCCGCGGGACTGACTGACGAAGCCTGCCGGATGAGGGGCCGGGCCGGGCGGGGCCGGGCGGGGCCGCGGGCCTGGGGGGGCTGGGACCACACTGCTGGCCCGCGCTGGCTCAAGGCACCGAGACTGACACTGAGTCAGATGCGCGCTGAGCCGAGCTCGTCTCAATTGTGCACGTTGATCTCCATAGAGATGTGTCATCCCGTGTGTGTGAGAGATAGGGCGAGGGGCGAGGGACATAGACTGACGGCCGCGTTTGCATGTATGTGTGTGTGGGGGGGGGGGGGGGGGGGGGGGGGACGTGTGTGCGCCCGTACGTGTGTATGTGTGTGTGTGTGTGTGTGTGTATGAGCGCGCGAGCGGGCAGGCAGGAAGAGCGGTCTGCGTGAAGTGTTACGGGGTGTTGCCCAGCTCGCGTTATGGGGAAGCCATATGATGAACCCCGTCTCGAATGTCTGTCCGATTTATAGCCGTCATAACTGTTATAATTATAACTCATCCCTCCCCCTTCCACCCGCCCTCATGCCTACTCTCTGCTGAATTGTTGTTGCCCCTCCCCCTACTCCGCCCCACCCCGCCCCGACTCCACGCCGACCCCCGTACCAGGCCGGAGCGGAGCCGGAGCAACGTGGCCGAAGGTCAGGAGGTGTCCTTTCCATTCTCTCAAGGTCTCTCTTCTCCCACTCTCTCTCTCTCTCTCTCTCTCTCTCTCTCTCTCTCTCTCTCTCTCTCTCTCTCTCTCTCTCTCTCTCTCTCTCTCTCTCGCTCGCTCGCTCGCTCGCTCCCTCTTTCATTGTGGAGTGGAAGTAGAGGAGTGGGAGGGGGCACACGAAACAAAAAGTGAATAATAAATAGCCCCCCTCCCATTTCTCGTGAGGTCCCAGGCCGAGCAGAGGCGCCCGGGCCTGAGGCCCTGATGACGTGTAGTCGCTATCACCGGGCGGGGCGGGGCGGGGCGGGGAGGGGCGGGGCGGGGCGGGGAGGGGCAGCGCCCAGGTGTGGGCGAGGTGGGGCGGGGGCGGGATAGGAGGGCTAAATGCGGCCGGCCGACCGGCCGGTGAAACAACAATTGTAGTTGAGTACGGACCCACCCTCAATTATTATTAAACTCGTGACGTGAGCTGGCGTGGTCGTCTTAAGAGAGAAAGAAAGAAAAGGACGGTGACTGCTGGTGAGGCGTGCCGCGCCGCGCTCAATGCCTGGGGAACAGAACCCGCTGAATTGAATGCCGGATAGTGTCCTGTGTCCTGTACTTCATCAGTACCCTCTGTGGGGTTTAAATATTTAAATAATTGTTGTACATTCACTCGAATTATCCTCAAATCCATGTAGTTGTTGTTTTTGTTTTAAGCAGGATTGTTTAAAATATTTCGGCGCACCCACACAGTTATTTGCCCCCCCCCCGGATTTCAAAGTGCTTCCGAGACGTTCAGGCTTTCGGGAATATCGTGATTTCTTTTTATTATTTTGTTTTATACGGAAATTAAGACAGAGTCGGCTGTGGCTCCCGGTGGCTCCTGCTCTTGCTCTACACTGTTACAATTACACACTAAAATACAAGGGACAATTTTGTTCTTAATTCAGCATGAATCCGTGCATACGCAACATGTGTACGATTTCTTTCCTAAATAAAGAAGTAAAAGTGCACTATTGTGCAGTTTTACTCCATAATTAGGCACGAAATCGTACACATGTTGCGTATGCACGGATTCGTGCTCAATAAGGAACAAAAATTGTCCCTAGTATTTTAGAGTGTACTGTAAGGAGTTACTGTATGCCTACGGTTCGTACCGTAGTTTTCGTGCACGGCCAGACCGTTCACTGTGAGAAATTCTTTTACCGGGACGGGAAAATTTTCCATGAGAGGTCTTGAACAATTACAATTAATACTGTAAATTTTTATAACTATATGTATCAACTCAGAATCGATTGGTGAGCAACAAAGTCGAAAAGAGTAAAGTCGTACATGTACAAGATATGTTGTACATAGTTAATTACAAAATATGTTGTACAGCTGCGAAAATATTTTCCACAGTGCAACGTATCCTTACGTTACGAACTGTACTTCACTGAGGATGGAATGTGTTTCTTTAAACTTCTCCAACAAATTTCCAGGTTACGGAGTGTACTGTAAGATTCAGACCGTAGTCAAAAATTACGGTCCGGGACCAGGCAACAAATCGACGGCGCGTGCCGTAGGAATTTACCGTAGTATTTTTTAACAGTGTACCCTCTGCTCTCCGCTCTGCCCCAGGTACATACCAGGGCCAGTGGCTGCGCGGCATGCGGCACGGCTACGGCGTGCGGGCCTCGGCACCCTTCGGCCAGGCCTCGCACTACCGGCCGCACAAGAGCCAGCTCCGGGCCTCCATGTCCTCGCTGAGGAGCAACGACGCCGGGGGCGGCGGAGGCGGCGGCGCGGGGGGCGCCCTGGACCCCGCGGCCGAGCGGGACCGGCGCGTGGACGACTCGCGGGGGGGCTTCGTGCTCAAGGCCAAGAGCGACGAGCCGCCCGCGCGCCGGAGGAGCCTGGTGGAGAAGTCGGGGCTCAAGCGCTCTATCCTATCCGTGAGTCCCTGCTGCGCAGCGTGCTGCCTGTCTGTTACGTACAGGGTGGCCCACGCACCCCCGTCCATTTTTTCGGATAGGCAGACCCGCAACAAGAATCTTTCTTTTTATTATAAATTTGCCATTATTGGCAGTAGAGAAAAAGTAAAGGTTGCTATGAGTTGTTAAAAGTCTACGGAACATGGGGCATATTTTACTTTTTCTCTACTACCAATATTAGCAAATTTATAATAATAAAAAAAATTATTGTTGCTCGTCTGTCTCACCGAAAAAATGGACCGGGGTGCATGGGCCACCCTGTAGAGAAAAGAAAACCTACGCTTGCCCTTCTTATCAACACTCTTGGATTTCCCGCGAGTGGACGGAATGCTCTTAAAATTGAAATGACACTTGACCCACAGGGCCTAAAACTCCGTAAGCAGCGGTCGACGGGTGACATCGAGAAGAGGGGCACGTCGGGCGGCAGCATGAGGAGCAACGCGTCGTCGGCCTCCTGGGTGTCCACCGAGTCGGAGCAGTCCGCCTTCACCTCCGCGTCGCAGCACACGGACTCCAACGCGTCCTTCGTCATCGAGGTGAGCAGCAGTGCTGCGTGCGCCTCACCTGCGCCACCATCGCGCTCGTGTGTCTTGCACCCGGGGCCTAGGACGCTCGGCGGGCTGCCTACTCCCGCTGGGGCCGAGCCGGGGGGCTGGGGGTGGGGGTGGCAAGCAGTTCAAAACAACGCTGAGGCCGATTTACAAAACTCAGTCGCTCCTTGGGCTCTTATCGTCGAATTGCCTGCAGTGAAAGTGAGGGCTGAAGTAATAAGCGAGGTAGAACCTGGGCGTGGCTTTGGCTACGAGGGGGCGCGGCTAGGAGGACAAGCAGAGGCGGCTGCTCTCACCCCCGCCTCACCACGCCGCGCCCCGCCGGCGTGTTTAATACCCACACGATCAGCTCATCGAGCCTTTCCAATTAAGTAATGAGATTATAGTGAGGAGGAAGTGTCCGGTGTGTAGAGGCCATCACGATCGATTAATCGATTGTTTCCGTGCCGGGCGGGGCGTGGTGAGGGGTGGCGGGGGTTTTCGGGGGAGAGGTCTGCTTGTGGAGGGGGGTTTGGGAGGGGAGGGTGCTGGACGCCGGCGCGCGGGGTTTCCCGAAGGTTGACGACACAATGTCGGGGCGGCCGCGCCGCGGCGCCGCGGGAAAACGCGGAGAATCCGCCGATACAGTCAATTTCGCTCGCCGCCTCTCCTCTATCCGCGCTGACTGCGCGCCCGCGCGCCCCCACTCCACCTCCGCGCCCGCAAGGTCAAGCTATTGGACAGGGACTTACAGTTCGGCCGTAAACGACGACGGCTTTCCGGCCCGGGCGGCCGGCCCTGTTTTGTCTGAGACTTGTTGCTTTTCGTGCTGCTATGCGGTGCGGGGGCGGTGCGGGAGACGTTCTTCTCCTACTTGCACCCCTCCCCCTTTCCCCCAGCCGCTGCGTGGATCGGTTTTCCCCGCCTGCTCACACGAGTTGTTTTATTGTTTTCCTGCTTGCCCTCCCTTGCGGACGCAGCTCGCTGAAGAGGTAAGCCGTGAGGTGGCGGCATGCATTCCACCGTCAAATTTCATTACATGCACCTGTTTTTTTCTGCAATTATCTTATTTTACTTTTGTCACATTTAACGGCATGTGGGTCTTATTGGCATAAAAATGCCTTGCATTTCCGTTCAAACCATAATGTCCAGATTGTTGAAAAAGTAAATTGCAGGAAAATACGCTTAAAACCCAAGCGCAAGGCTTTTTTCATTTTTATTATTTTTATTTTTTTTAAATTTTAAAATTCAAATTATTACCCTCCCACACTTGCCGGTGGGGAATGCCCAATCGTACACTTGTGGAAATGGCCACGGCTTGCAAGTATATGGGTGGCCATTGGCTCACCTACAAGTGTGCGAAAAACAATGACGCACCTGCAAGTTACATCTTGTACATTGCATTTTCCATTGAGCCCGCTGTGCGGCGTTGGCGCCCACCAAGCGCCCGCCCCGCGCCCAGGTCGTGTCTTCTTCAGGATTGACGCCGGTCTGCTGTTACAGGACGAGCACATGGACGCGAGCGTCACGGAGACGTACATGGGCGAGTGGAAGAACGACAAGCGCAGCGGCTTCGGGCTGAGCGAGCGGTCCGACGGGCTTCGCTACGAGGGAGAGTGGTTCAACAACAAGAAGTACGGTTACGGCGTGACCACCTTCAAGGACGGCACTCGGGAGGAGGGCAAGTACAAGAACAACGTGCTCATCACGAGCCAGAAGAAAAAGCACCTCTTTCTCATCCGGTCGGCCAAGTTCCGGGAGCGGATCGACGCGGCCGTGTCGGCAGCGCAACGCGCGTCCAAGATCGCGTTGCAGAAGGCCGACATTGCCATCTCGAGGTTGGTATGGCGTGGTGAGCTCGGGTTATCCTGGCCACCGGACAAGTCCGCGTCTCCTGCTTTTTTAGCATCCCTCTCACAATCTTGCCGCCCTGGCCTCTTCCTCCCTCTCCAACAGAACGGCGACGGCGCGCGGCAAGGCGGAGCTGGCGGACATCGCGGCGGAGCACGCGAGGGAGGACCACGAGACCGCCCGGCTCACCGCCAAGCAGTTCGCTCCGGACTTCAACCAGCCAGGTACGCTCCGCCCCCGCCCCCGCCCCCGCTGCGGATGTCTGCCTCCGGCCCGGCACGGGGCAATTACTTGTCAGACCTCACACGGCGACTGGCAGCAACGTTCGCTGTTTTATTCCTGGAGCCCGTTCGGTTCAGTTTACCCGATTTTCTTTCTCCATCCATCTCGTTTTATTTTGGTCCGCAGGTCTCGACCGAATAGGCAAGGACACGGCCAAGTTCCGCTCCCCCGCCGAGGACGCCGTCCCGGGCAAGTCGATCCTCACCAAGACGGGCAGTATCGACCACATGAACCACACGCCGACCCAGCAACAGCAGGCGCCGTCCCAGGCGCAGCAGCACGCCCAGCAGCAGGCGCAGGCCCAGGCGCAGCAGCAGCAGCAGCAACAACAACAACTCCTCCAGCAGCAGCTGCAGACGCAGCACCTGCACAACCAGCTGCAGCAGCAGCTGCAGCAGCAGCAGCAGATGCAGCAATCCTACAACCAGCAGTACAACCTGCCGCCGCAGTACCAGTCCACCATCACCCCGCCCACCCCGCTCCCCATGGAGACGAACGCGATGCCAAACTTCCAGCAGAGTAAGCAATACGAGTAACCTTATGGAAAACATATGTCACATCAAAAAACGAGAGCACCTGATAGACACAAATGTAACTTAACATGCTTAACACCTTTAGATGGTTATTTACAATTAGGATGACATCGGCGTTTAAAAGTCCCTGGGGGGAACAAAGCACTTTTAATGCACTTTCCAAGGGATTAAAACTTTGTCACATTCTAAATGCGCTAAGTCACACATTTTGCGTGCTTGTGTCCCCTAGTGAGCGGCGTGTCGCTGGGCCTCGGACAGGCCACGCAGGGCCTGGCGCAGGGCCTCGGCCAGATGGGCCCCGGCATGAGCATGGGCCACCAGCACCCGGGTCACCAGGACGGCGACAACATGTCGACCGGCGGCGGCTCGGTCGGCGGCGGCCGGCGGACCTCGCTCCGGCGGAACTCGCGCCTCGTCAGCTCCGTGTCGCACGACAGCCCCGCCTACAACTTCCAGCAGGCCATGTCGGACCACTTCGACCAGTACAAGCGGCCGCCCAGCAGGGACTCGTCCGTGGACCGCTACTCCAGGGCCGCCATGGGCGCGGCGCGACTCTCCTCGGGCTCCAGGCAGCCCAGCGTGGACAAGAGCGCGCCCCCGGAGATACTGGACAGGTGCGACAGCCTGCCAGGTCTTGAGCTAACTGTTACAGGGGCCTCAGACAGCAGACGACGCGCGGGCCGGACAGAGTCGGACCTCTCGCTCGCTCCCAAGCATTGTCCGTAGCCCCATTTCTTCAGACTCGGGGCCGCCGGTCTGAGAACCCTGAGCTGACTGGTTGTGCCGTGCAGTAGCTAGAGCAAGGGAAGCTTCGCCTTGGCGAGGCTCAGTGGGATTGGGTCGTGTATCACCTGTACGCGCGCTCAGGTTTATCGTAAATATTCTGTTTGTAATGTCTTGCCGCGTGCCGCTCCTCGTTTCTTTGAAGTAACTGTATTCTCTTATTTTGTGGGTTTCTGGCGAGGGGGAAACAACTTTTAATTTTCGTGTACACATTTTGTGAATTTTTATAGAATTTTTGTGAATTTTCACTTAAATTTTACCTTTATTTTTGTGAATTTCCCGAACTTTCCAAAATCGTCCACAATTTTTCCAAAATCTTTGTCCATTTTTTCTAATATTTTCTGAATTATGAAGGTGTACAAAAATCTCAGAGTAGTTCCCCCCTCGGTTTCACGACTCTTGAAGAATCATAGCTTAGTGTGACGATAAGACTACTTTTCCCGTCCAGGACGCAGCGCGCCGGGTCCAGCGCCCGCGGGACGACGCCAGCCCCTGGCGGCGGCAGCAACGGCTCTGCGGTGGGGGCGGGCGCACAGGGCCTGGGGGTGGGGCCGCGCGGGTCCCTGGGCCAGGCCGTCGGCCACCAGCCCATGGCGGCGCCCGCGCCCTACGCGGTCCCCTCCTCCGAGCAGCCCTTCGAGGACGTCCTGCTCAGGAAAAGGAACCTGGGCCAGGACATCATCCCCTCGCCGGCTCAGCCCAAGAGGACGGAGTCTCTATACATCAACCCTGCGGCCAGAGGGGCGGCCCCCAAGGTGAGAGCTTTACCCTCCGGCCCCGGCCGGTCCCCTCCCCCTACTCGTCCTCCGCTCTGACCGTTATCAGCCGGCTGAAGGTATAGTAGACGCAGGGCAGCCCACACCATGCCCCACAAGTTACATAGCCAGCACGACTTAAATCCAGAACCGACACCATTGCACGCGGAAGGTCTTTGCGTGGCGCTCGGTTCGGCCCCGGCCCGGCCTGACCCGGCTCGTGCTCTTCAGACAGACTCATTAAGCCAAGGTTAACATTTTCGTCGCCAGAGACAGGCTTGGCCGGCCCGGGGCGGCGCATCGCAGTCCGGCAAGCCCACCCTGACACAAGGCTCGAGCCTTTCCCCCCTAACTACCGCAGGCCAGGCCAGGGGCTGCCAGGGAGCGCCAGAGGCCAGAGGATGTGCCGGCCTGGCGAGGGGTGGCGGGGCGGAGCGGGGCGGGGCTGGCAGAGCTTGGCAGGAAAACGTTCACCACAATGCGATGTTTACGGCGGCCGTCTCGTAATAGTCTGCGCCGCTCAAGCTCTGCCCCGTCCCGTCGCGTCTAGATCCCGCAAGTCTGCTGTTCACCGAGTTGTCTACAGTGGATCCCGCTCACCGTTGTCACGTCCCCACTCCCCCGCGTGCTTCCCAGTGGTCGTGTCCGCTCCGCACGCCGACTCTCCCCACCCACAGGACATTGTTTGCCACTGAGTCACGTTCAGGATTTCATTAGAACTTTTCCCCCTCCTACCGAATGCAAAAAGGCTCAGTCCGAGTTTGTAACGCAGGACGCTGAACCCGCGCTCCCTCCTCCTCCTCCCCGCCTCCGTAGGCTCAGAGGCTCAGTGCGGAAATACTCGGGTGTCGCGCTCCTCTACTCCACGTTCATAAGGGTAAGTGCGGCCGGCGCGAGTCCCTTTAGCATCGCTACCCCAGGCCAGCCTAGCCCGCGCCAACCTGTCCTCAATGGAGGCCGTCTTGTCCACCACGCCGCCGCCGCTGCGTGCTCTGTGGCGGGTGCCGCTGTGCTGCGCTCGCTGCGCCCGGCCTACCCCAACAATGCGATCACTCCTTACGTAATGAGTCAAAGAGTTAGGCCCAGCCCGGCAGAGTGAACGAAAGTGACTGATGGGCAGTGCCTCTCCCCCGCCTCCCCCCACGCCCCCTCTTCTCTCTCTCTCTCTCTCTCTCTCTCTCTCTCTCTCTCTCTCTCTCTCTCTCTCTCTCTCTCTCTCTCTCTCTCTCTCTCTCTCTCTCTCTCTCTCTCTCTCACCTGTCTTCACCCCCACCCTGGGCGGGCGCCACGCCGCGTCACGCCCCCGTCCCGTCCACGCTGCCGACCACTCCCCGTCCCGTCCCGCCGGGCTGGTTGGCCGTTGTCGGGGATCGTCTAGGGCAGCTTGCGGCTAAAAGCGTCGTAGCAGGTCGCCGCGAGGTCCCTTGGATTTGGCGGAGTGTGGCGAGGTGCGGTGGGGCGCTGCGGGTTGTTGGGGGCGTGGCGGGGCGTGGCGGGGCGTGGCGGGGCGTGGCGGAACGGGGTAGCGCGGGGCGAGGCCGCGTGGGGTCCGGTGCGCTGCACAGCAGTTGAAACTGCCGCCTGCCGCACCGCCCCGCCAAGTCGCGCAGACGCGACCGGTCGGTACCTCTCCTCGCCAGCACCCTCTTTCTCCCCCCCCCCCCTCCCCTACAAAATCGTCCCCCGCCCCTGGCCGGCCCGGCCCCGGCCCGCACGGCGCCCGCCAAAACCCGCGCAAGCTGAGCCAAGCCAGTCTGGTTTCGCAGCGCGCCCCACCGCGGTCCATCGCGGAGCTCTGCCGAAGAGCTCGGCGGGTCGGTCGCGCTCGCCATGGAGCCCGTGCAGTCCATGTGGTACGTCGAGGATGACGATGAGGAGGACCTCCAGTTCAGCCCCGCGCTCATGGCGCGTCGCGCCTCCGAGTCCTGGATCACCACCGCGCCCGTCGAGGTACGGCCCGCCCCGCGGCCCGTCACGGCCCGTCACGGTGTTACTGTCACACCTGTCCTGTCACGCACTCTCACGACTCGCCGCGTCGACCAATCCGGAGCTGTCCCCAACGGCATGCCCGGGGATGACCTGTTTCGGGCGCGTTACACGGCGTTACGGGGCGTTACGGGGCGCATAGCACAAACCCCAGGGACTGTTTACCAGCGAGCCGCGAGTCGCGTCACGCCAGGCCCGCCACGCCAACTCAGCGGCGCGCGCTAAAGCGACCCTCACCGCGCCGCGCCGGCCCGGGCCCCTGCGGACGAGCAGGCCCTTCTGAAAAAAGATTCGCGGACGCGGACACACGAGAGGTCGGCATCCCCTACGGCGAACCCTTCCTTAGCGCGGTGGTTTTCAACCTTGGGGTCACGTGAAATGTTTTTTTAAGTCGCAGTGAGGGTGAGGGACCCTCGACGCCCCCTGCAACGTGGTAGACGTAAGACCTATGGACTGGGGGAATGATTTGGGGGGGGGGGGGGGACTGGACGCATCAAGATCAGCGATAAGAAACGCATGGCCGAGGATCAGTCAGTTTTACGACTGCAGGCTTAAGGAAACCATTTTCAAAAGAACCTCTTATTGATCGAAAACCGCACTTTTCTCTTGAATAAAAGTAAGACGTAGGTTGTAATTTTTTTTCCAAAAGAAAAAGAGGGATTGTTCATCACGCATGATATAAGACGAGAAGCGTTACTACATAGTGGTCGTGCAGCAGTCAAAGTATTTCGCCGTGAGTTTAGCTTCGGTTTCTTCGGGAAAAGTACACTATCGAGGAAAACAAACTAAATAGAAAAAATCCGTTGGGCAACACATTGGGTGACCAGTGACCAGGTGACACGGCCCCTGCTGGACGCAGCCCAGCATGTCAGGTAGGCAGTGGCTGCCGGCCCGGCCGGCGCGGCCCGCCCCGCTCCCCCACTCCACAGGCGACCACTGGCCTGGGTGAGTGCGTGAGTGAGTGCATGAGTGCACATGTGCGTGTGACTGCAGCGCGGCAGTCAGGGTCCTATCTCTGCACTTTTTGTTGTTGTTTTATTATTTTTTTTTCATGTAAAAATTTTGTATAATTTTTGCTACTATGTATATAAATGTGTAATTAACGACAAAACTTGCGCTGGCGTTGAACACCGGAAAGCTTAGTCTAAAAATCTTTGTTTTGAAATTTCCATCTTACCACTCCTTGATTTTCTGTCGCGTTTTCTGTCGTTATCTCAAAAGATGGGAACTTTATGAGTAAAACTGGAACTTATGCGCTGAATTTCAGGTGACATTTTTGATAACTGTGCGATTAAGATATTAAATTAGATGTACAGTATATAAGCGCAGTTCAAAAGTTTCTTCTTCTTTTTTTTCGGGAAAAAATGCGTTTCGATGGGTTAAAATTACAAGTTTTAGCATTTTGATTTTTTTTTTCTGTAACTGATTGTCGTATCTGAGTTCAGAACAAAAACTCTAATACATTCTTAAAGCACTGTATACTGTTGGGCTACGAAAGACGCCTAATCTCTGGCGTCTATGAAAGAACGTCAAATATTGGCGTTCTTATTCTCAGAATGCCAATGTTTGGCGTCAAAATACGCCAGTATTTCGCGTTCTGTGAACAAAAACGCCAATATTTGGCGTTCTTTCATGGACGCCAGAAATTTTGCGTCTCTCGGCGCCAACCACTTTACAGTGACATCATAAAATTTGCCTCGAACAGGCGTCGTGGTTGTGCTCCAACGAGCAGTCCGTCCGCACCCGCTCCCGCTCGCCAGCCATCCTTTTGAAGGGAAAAATACGCATTTGTGGCCAAATCATGCGAAAAAATGCGTTTTACTGCGAGAAAAGCTGAATTATGCTATATTGTACAACCTGGAAATTCATAGCTTCTGAACATCAAAATAATAATATATTTTCTTTTAGGACGATTTTCAATCATTTTGCAAACTTTGCAATCGCATAAAGTGCCCAACTATCGCTTACTTTTACGCCTTTTCAAATTCTAAATTACTTCAATTACTTTTTTCACAAACACTGATTTTTATGTTCATGGAGTGGCGTATAGGAGCGCGTTCTTGTTGAGGGCGCTGTCTGCTGCTCCTCCAACACCACAGGCACACTGAAAACTTTCCTCGAACCAGCGCACCTTTTTTTCTTCTTTTTTTTTCACCTCCACATACATTTTGATTTTAATATATGTTGGCACCGCTGCTGATCCCCTGACTGCGCGTGCGTGCGTGCGTGTGTGTGCGTAGAGCGTGCCGGTCACGTCACCGCTGCAGCGCAAGAAGAGCCTGCCCGACGTCGCCGCCGCCCCCAACGAGGCCATGTCGCGGGAGGAGGTGTCTGTGCTGAGCTCGGCGCGGCGCGAGGAGATCCGGAGGCTCCAGGAGGAGAACGAGCGCCTCAGGGCCAACCCGCTCCTGTACCTCGTCAGCCCGCATGTCAAGGTAAAGCTTCCGCTTGTGAACGCCTACACTTCCGCTTCCGTTTCGCACGCCCCCCCCCCCCCCCCTTTTAACCGCTCTGCTCCGCGCCCCCGGGCCCTTCCTCCTTGTGCTTCCTCCCCTGGAGAGTGCCCCCCCGGAGGGAGGGTTCTCTCGTTGTCCTCAGGCCTCTCTAGCACCAGCCGGGACTCCTTTTCACGATGAACACTTCTCTGTTGCAGGACTGGTTCTCTCGGCAGCAGTTGGTCATGCTGGTCCTCTTTGTCAACATCTCCCTGGCCATCATGTTCTTCAAGCTGCTGACATAGTATCTGGAGTCTTTCCTTAGGTTGCTACGTCTTCTATTTACACTGACCCGATTAAGGGTTCGTGATTTGTTTTGTTGTTGAAATGTCGATGAAAGCTACTGCTGCCCGGAACTGTAGAGGGAAAACAGGTCCCTCTCGTAAGGGTTTCCGCGGCCTCACTTTCGTAGACAATTGTCAATGTTCTCCTGGTTTAGGAGAGGTAAACGCCTCGTTTCGTCGGGTGTTTTGTTTATTCTTTTCCTTTTTGTCAGACGTTGGGTCGAGTAATGAGTGACTAAATGTAAATAATATTCGTAATAAATATTGGGAGTTTATATATTATTGCGGTGGCCAATGGTCGACTTGTAGCCTACTGTTAACAGTGTATCCTGTCATCACTATTTTCTAAATGAAAGCATATCATCAGTAACACCCGTTCTTTTGTTAGATAGAAATCTTGTTTCTAGCTGAGTAACACAGATGTGCCTTCCTAGATACACTTCTATTTATTTTAGTACTACTTTGTATGGCACGCATTGTTCGGTGCGGTAAACAATGAATTAATTCCTGAAGAAGAATAAATTGGGCAAACTTGCCCAGCGGCGAACTTAAAATAGAGGCAGGGCTTCGGAATGAACTTGGTAGTTGCATTTTTCTCGATGGCCAGCGCCAAGGGCGTTTTGTGTGGAGGGGCGTCGTGTTTAGGCACCGTATCGAAGTAGATGATAAACCTGGGAATGTGGGTGTCCAGAAACATGTAACTGCCAGCTCGTTTGAATTTGCCTAGACTTTCAGTCTTCTGGTTTTACTGTGTGCTTTCAACGGCCCCTAGTACTGAACCAGTCTGGATAGGGTGCTGATTTGTTTTGGAAACGGAAATATCGAGAGGTGCGAATTTCACCAGTAATCAAACTTGGAGTGCACATCCTCGGAACAATGTGGCACCGACACACAGTTCTCTTGTCGAGTCTCCTCTTCGCTCTACTGCTGCTGGGCGCAGGCGCGGTGCATTACCACGTTCACATTCCCAATTTATAAGACATTAAAACTATTCCAAATAGGAATGTAGGATGAACTGCAATCCCAGCAGAATAGCATTGTTTAGTGACGAGAAGACTTGCACCTCGAGAGTGAGGAAGTGCCTTTAATTGTCCTGTCCAGCAATCAAATTTCCGTGTAACAGGCTACGTTGCTGTGACTTTGTCGTAAGTTCGTTTTTGTATGGAAACTTCTTTTAATGTTCTAAGTAAGCCTTTGCTACCCGCAGATCTTTCTTCTGTCATTTTAAATTGTTTAACAGTATGTTAAACTTGACCCCTCTCCTTGTTGTGTCAATCCCTGCATCCATCTGTTATTGTTTGAATGTTATGTACTTTGATGATTGTTGTTATTTAAAATGTAATTACTGTGAAGAAAATGTACTGCATTTTTTCGTTTTGTTTTTAAATGTCTGGCAGGCCAATCCATTCCACTTTCGTAAGCCCTCCCTGTGGCGGGGGTGGGGATGGGGGGGTCGAGTGGCGGGAGAGCTGGACGGGCGGGCAGGGGCAGGGCCGGGGCGGGGCCGGGGCAGGGCCGAGGTCTGGGCCGGGGTCTGACGGGGCGAGAATGTCATGTCGCGTTTTAATAAATGCTTCTTTTCCATTAAGGTTGTTTGTGCATGGCGAAAAACGATATTCTTCAATTAGTTTCGCGTTCAGCCATCTTGCATCATTTATTTAGGTTTTTTGAGTATGCCTGTTCATTGGGTCGTTTGGCAGGTGTTTTTCTGGAGGGGTTGAGTAAGTATGTGGTTTGTGAACAACGGAGGAGGCTTTAGCTGTGCACGGCCCATCAACCCATCTTGCTTTTAAATCTTCATCCTTTCTCGTATTTGGAAACGCTTTTTATTGTTACGGCGGGTGCAGCAATACAAAGAAAGCTTGACCTTTCTGTCTGGTGTGTTCGCTTTGGATGCTCTTGGTCAAGCTTGGATTTCGGTTTCATGTGTGTGAGGGAATCTCGGCTTCAATTTGAATGGACCTCACAGAAGAAGACCCGCATTGGTTCTGTCATATTCAATGCAATATTCAGCCAATCCGACGGAAATGATGCGTATTTATTTTTATGCCAAACTATTTTCTCGTGTTTTTTGGGGGTCAGAGAGGTATATATTAATTTTTAATTTTAATCGTTTGGTGTTGTGATATTGCGTAAGATCGGTGTATAGTATAGTCGTACATCATCGTGCTTCGTAATTTCCGTCACCTTGGCTGTGTGTTGCAGCATCATACATTGCCCAACCCGTTTTTATTTGTTTTGCCATCGTCATTGATTGTTGTTTTTCCTTGTTTTTTTTTTATTGTTTAAAAAGAACTGCTAAGCCAAACCTACTTTTTTTCTGAAATGTACTTCTTTGTGCAGTTCCCTGTATTTTTAATAATGAGTTCTAAAAGTGGAAGACGTACATCTTGTGAGATTTGCGAACTCATTTCTTGTATGTTTATTAATTCCTCTACCAAAGTTTTTTAAATGCTCTCCTACTTATGTGACAAGTACTGGAATAGGTAATCAAATTTATCAATTTACTAAGATACGATTTTGTAACAGAAGCTATTTTACGAAGCGGATTCAATAAGACATCAGAATGACTATTTCAATAAATTTTTACAATTCCAAATCATTTTATTAAAAATGTTTGTTGGAGACTAGATTGACTCATCCACACTCCTAAACCCTTACGCCAACCTTTTTCAGCTTAACGAATCATAAGCAATATAAGCACACTTTTTTTTTCACTCCCTCATCTCATAAAAAATATAAATATGTACAAGATATCCCTTACATCGAAATGTGCGTCTACTCGCTAAAAACTCTTCTCTTCAGAATGGCTGAAGATGGACGTCATAATCTGACCGGCGATTTAACTACTGGGGCCGGCTACCGAAAGTGAAGCGACGAAAGGAAGGCGAGGGCCTCGGCCGCGTCCAGCTCCTCGCGGTGGCGGCCCTCCAGGGCGTGCTCCACCGCCGCACCTGTGGGGCACGGGGCACGGTCAAGAGTGCTGAGCATGAGTAAGTATACACTGTATACACTGGAAAACCAAGAGGAAAGGCATCACGCCTGCACGCCAAGATCGCACAGGATGTTCAGGTGGAGTATAGTGCTGTGCGACTGGTTTTATATCGAATCAAATCTGCTAAGATTCGCCACCGAACCAAAAAGTTTAAGCATATGTTTATCAACAAAAAGAGCGCAAAGATGTGTGGGACCCACTAGACTTTCTTTTGAAGCATAGCATTTTAGTACATTTAATTTCTGGGGTTCAAAATTAGATTCGAGTCGAATCGCGTGCGAATTTCGGAAGATTTGATTCGATTCGAAATGATTTGGTTCGATTCGATTCGAAATGATTTCGTCCGATTCGATTCGAACCCAAAACCCTCGATTCGCACACCTTAGTTGAGTAGCTATTTTGTGATTCCTTTCAGAAATATCACGACACGTACTTTAATAGCGCTAATTTTCGAGTCTTTACGCCTAATCACAGGTCCAAATTTTTCGGTGAGGCCCGCAGGCCATTCCCGTTTGGCAACTTGGCAGCCACGCACGGCGCGCCGCGCGGCAGGGCCAGGGGGCTTCCTGCATCCCCCGCGGAGGCGCGCCAAGCGCCAGCTGGCGGCCGTGAAATTGTTTTAATTGCAGCCCACATTACTCCCAAGGGCCGCGGACAGGACAGGCCGGCGGAACATCTCACTACCTGGTGGCGACCGTGCTCGAGGAGCGTTGTCAAGTCCAAAGTGAGTCACCGAGTGAGGGGACTTCGCCAAGACGCGAGTATAGCGGGGTGGGACCAGTCTGCCCCCGCTCTTCTCACGGGCCATCTTTAAACACCCTCATGTGCTTTTAGAAGTGCCAGTTGGACTGTGGGCTGGACACTCACTGGCGATGCCCCAGCCGGGCGCGCCGGGCGCGGCGCTGCTGGGCTGGTACCGCGCCGCGCTCTCCAGCCACTTGCTGAGCAGCAGCGCGGAGCCGGAGGGCGCGCCGGCGCCCGTGCCAACGGCGCACCCCAGCTCCTCCTCCTTCCCCTTGCTCCGCTTCGCCTCGCCGAGGACCGCCGGCCAGCTGGCGGCACTCTCGCCGTCGGCGTCCTCAGACGGGTGTCTCCGCTTGCGCGACGCGCAGGGCGCGGGCGACGCCGCGGACAGTGTCACGTCGGACCGATCCTGTAAAGAACTTCCTCCATTAACTAGGCGGTGCCGAACACACTGCAGCTTCGCTCGGCGGCAATCTTTCAAATTCCAACAAACTTTCAAAAAATAAATAGATAAATAACATTTATTTTTGAGCAGGTTTGCAGCATTTTCGATGTAAAATCCGCATTTCTAAAAATATGGGTCCTTTGTAGCCCTGTGGGCCACTGGTTCGCTTCTGGTATGGTACTTTTGTTCGGCTTAGCGAAGCAAGCGTCGTGCGTGCACTGGAACGCGGCACACTTGTAGTCGTGGGGACATTCACACACACGGTGTATCCTCACCTCGGCGTCAGTGCGGTCTGTCGTGGTGGAGCTGACGTACGCGTTCTGCTGCGCTTCAGCGGAGCCGAGGCACGTGCCTGCGGACATGGAGAGGGGACACGGTGCACTGTGAAAAATATGTACGGTAATTTCCGGCTATCTTTTTTTTTTCGACCCGTCCAAACTTCATGAAAACGGAAGTGTCCTCGCAGGTCTCAGTAGTCTCTGGTAGCAATGGTAGTTTCTGCTTGAAAAACTAACTCATACGAGGGGCCCACAACTCTGGAATTCAGGTGTACAAGGCCACCGAAATCTTTGGAAATCATATTGAAATCTCATTGAAATCAGTGAAATCATTGAAATCAGTTGAATTCTCTTGAATTCACACGAATTCCGTTGAAATCACTTGAAATCTGTTGAAATCACTTTGAATTCACGTGAAATCACATTGAATTCACATGAAATCACATTGAATTCACATGAAATCACATTTAAAAAGCGTCTCGGGAAACTCACTCAAATCGGTATGGGGAGAGAGGGGGGCGATGTGCACTAACAGCTGTTCGGCGAGTTCAAGATATTTTAAGATTTTTAGATACTTTCATAACAGATTGAGATTCCTTTTTATTCTTAAAGCTTAGTGCCATTTCAATAAAAGTACTCAATGAATAAACAATTTCTTTTTGTTTAAATTTTTGCCATTGAAGGTATAAATAATAGTCCTACGCAAATCCACTTCCACTAATCTGGTTTGTGAGGGAATATTAATTTATTAACTGGAGCAATAAAACATAGTGAAAGTGCTAGACGACTAAGATTCTTTAAAATACCTTCTTGTTACGGCACAGTTGAAGTGAAATTCTCAAAATCGTGCAAAAAATACGGGGATTCCCCAGAAAATACACGCACAGCTGATCCAAATTATTCTCTCAATTACATGATTAAATAGGATTTTTAGTAAATTATTGTGAATTATTTCGATTTATTCCAAATTATTGGAAAATTAACTTGCAACTGCGCAAAATAATCATAATTATTTCAATTAATTTTTTAAAAAATTCAGAAGCAAATTTTGCTCTGCAATTGAAAGGGTGGCGTGAAAACATGGAAAATTTTTGCGGCAGTAAACCTCCCGAAGGAGGTTGCGGTTCCCGCCAGGCACAGGGCTTTTACCCCCTGTGGCAGCCAACTGCTTCGGTGTTCCATGGGAACCGGCGCTTTGCTGACTGCGATCCTATCGCGCAATTCGACAGATTTGATCCCCGTACCACCATTGGCCTACCCCTAGAGGTACGAGCGGTGTCAAGAGCGTTAGACTTCCTGATCCCAGTTTCAGAGGCCTTACCTCAGAGGGGTACGCGGGATTCGAACCCACAACCCCGAGTGCCGACACGTAGCCAGAACAGGAAGCGACCCAACGCCCAGAGCCACCGAGCCAACGGCGGTGAGACGTGTTTAACTTCTATTTGACCTGCCATCCAGCTGCGGGCAAAGGGAACGTCAAGCGCTAAAAACACTTTCCCGAGTGGGAGTCGAACTTCGGACCACTCAGTTCGGTGTTGCGCGCTCTACCAACTGAGCCACGACGCTACGATGACCGCACAGTGCGACGGGTTCGAGTTGTATTTGCCCTGTCCTCATGGCTGGAGGCTGCAGGATACGCGGCAAATACGGCTCGAACCCGTCGCACTGTACAGTCATCGTGGCGTCGTGGCTCAGTTGGTAGAGCGCGCAACACCGAACCGAGTGGTCCGAAGTTCGACTCCCACTGGGGAAAGTGTTTTTCGCGCTTGACATTCCCTTTGGCCGCAGCTGGATGGCAGGTCAAATAGAAGTTAAACACGTCTCACCGCCGTTGGCTCGGTGGCTCTGGGCGTTGGGTCGCTTCCTGTTCTGGCTACGTGTCGGCACTCGGGGTTGTGGGTTCGAATCCCGCGTACCCCTCTGAGGTAAGGCCTCTGAAACTGGGATCAGGAAGTCTAACGCTCTTGACACCGCTCGTACCTCTAGGGGTAGGCCAATGGTGGTACGGGGATCAAATCTGTCGAATTGCGCGATAGGATCGCAGTCAGCAAAGCGCCGGTTCCCATGGAACACCGAAGCAGTTGGCTGCCACAGGGGGTAAAAGCCCTGTGCCTGGCGGGAACCGCAACCTCCTTCGGGAGGTTTACTGCCGCAAAAATTTTCCATGTTTTCACGCCACCCTTTCAATTGCAGAGCAAAATTTGCTTCTGAATTTTAAAAAAAAAATAATTGAAATAATTGTGATTATTTTGCGCAGTTGCAAGTTAATTTCCAATAATTTGTGCTGTGTCCTGGCCACAGTAGGCCGTGGTTCTCCCGCCTGCTGTAACCACAGCCCTCCCCGGAGCCGGACGGGCTTGGTCCAACCTACGACAGGTGGCGCGCGGAGCGCGCCCAGCGGCGAGCTGCCGCCGGACCAACTCTCCGGCTCCACTCTTACTCCAACCAGCGACCGGTAACTGTGGCTCCGCCCCGTTCCCGTCGCTGGCCCGGAGTCCCCTTGCTCTCTTGCTGCGACGTTATTTCCCTTTGCTTGTGCACCTGTAGTCTCTTTGTATTCAGTGATATTTTATTTAGTGCTTTTATCCCCTGACAATAAATGATTATCCGCTGTGCTCTAAACGATATCGGTCTCCTAGCCCGACCCTTGGACACAACAACTGGCGACGAGGATCTTGAGGTGAGGCTCACGCGGTGCGGATGCGCGTTTACATCAGTGTAAAGTTGTGTCTTGTGATCTCGGGCTTGTGGCGTGCTGTGGGTCCCGCACGTCAAGCGCATCGGCGATCACCTGTTTGTAAACACTCAACCGCGCCTCCGGGCCGCTGGCTGCCTGTATACCGCCCGCCTCGAAGAGTGTGCCGTCGTGCTGCGTGTTTACCGCACGAACGGTGTGTCTCGATCAACGTTTATCGCCCGAGCTCACTCACAGACCGTCCCCTGCGTGCTGCGTTCACACCGCACAAGGGAGAACAGGAACGAGCCGGGTTGTCACCGTTCAAACCAAGGATTTGTCAACCGTGCTGCGTCTTTACCGCACGTGTCAACATATTGGTAAACAAACATGAACGGTGCCGGCGGCGGCGCGGCGGACACCACGGTGGCTACCGCGGCCGACGCGCCGGCCGGCCGTGGCAGCGCTCGACGCCAGAGCCAGCCACCGGGGTCAACTATTGCTTAGAGTGGGAAAATGATGAACAGGTCGGGCCGTGGAACACCCCGCCCAACCTACATCATGAGACCAGCCCCGCGGTGGCTACACACCACCGAGTGTCATGCCGCTGCCCCGGCGCCAGCACCCACCCCTCTCCCGACCCGCGACAGAGCGGCGAGGACCACAGAGAGCTAGAGGCCAGCTCCCTCCGCCTGCGCACGTGGAACGGTGCAAGCCTGCAGATCGCAGGCAAGGTGAGAGTGGCGGTCCGGTACGCGGGCGTAACCCTGCCGGACGCGACGCTCATGGTGGCCACAGGCCGGGGCCCAACGCTGCTAGGGCGCGACTGGTTTCGCGCGCTAGGCTTTAAACTAGCGCAGGGGCCCGCACCAGACTCGGTAGATCAAGACACACGCGGCGCGCAGCGGCTGCAGCGCGCCGGATCTACCCGAGAGCCCCTCTCTTCGTGTTTAGTTGGGTATTCTCCCGCAAAACTAGATGCGGAGACGAAAGGCGCCGCCCCCACCCCGGCAGAAGGACTTCACGGGGGGAGAGGGGTAAGGCTCTCAAACACCGTTCCGTCGAATCTACCCCGTGCGAGGAACGACACGCCAAGCCACCCCCGCGAAAGGGGGGAGGAGTGCTGTGTCCTGGCCACAGTAGGCCGTGGTTCTCCCGCCTGCTGTAACCACAGCCCTCCCCGGAGCCGGACGGGCTTGGTCCAACCTACGACAGGTGGCGCGCGGAGCGCGCCCAGCGGCGAGCAGGGTTGCCAGACCGGGCGATTTTGCGCCCGCCGGGCGATTTTTGGTGTCTCCGGGCGCACTCGGCGCAGCCGAATGCGCCCGGGCGATTTTCGGGCGCATTTTTTTCTGTCGGGCGATTTACGGGCGATTTTTGCGTTTTTTGGTCTTTTTGGGCGATTTTCGGGCGATTTTAGCCGTGTTTCGTATTCACACCTTTGCCGGAAATGTTCAGTCTGTTCACGTCGAACATGTACACTTACGAACAGTAAGAAAGGGGGTTTGCTAGCGGGGATGATGATAAGGGCTGGGGAGAAATCCATTTATTTTCTCTTATTGAAGACGGAGTGGAAATTCTGGATGTGTAAATAAAAAGTTAAAAAAGTGCACTATTTTACTTACTTACATAAACACTTATAAATTTTAACTATATTTCTAATTTTCTGGGCGATTTCGGGCGATTTTAAAAGACCCCGGGCGATTCCGGGCGATTTTGAACGGCCGCGGGCGATTGCGGGCGATTTCATTGGCTGCGCGGGCTCGGGCGCACTCGGGCGCATTCGGCGCCCGACTCGGGCGATTCCGACTCGGCCGGGTCTGGCAACCCTGGCGGCGAGCTGCCGCCGGACCAACTCTCCGGCTCCACTCTTACTCCAACCAGCGACCGGTAACTGTGGCTCCGCCCCGTTCCCGTCGCTGGCCCGGAGTCCCCTGCTCTCTACTGTCTGAACTGGATGCTGCTGTGGCCCTAGCCCGCTGCATCCAGCTCCGTCAGTCCCCTGCGATTCTTAGCGTGCCTTCTAGTGTAGATTTCCTTATGTAGTCGAGTGTATTCCGTTGTGCCAATAAATGTTCCACCCTGTGCGCTACAACTGTGTTGGGTTCCTCTACGCTGTCCCTTGGCGAGACACAACAATTTGCAATAAATTGAAATAATTCACAATAATTTAGTAAAAATCCTATTTAATCATGTAATTGAGAGAATAATTTGGATCAGCTGTGCGTGTATTTTCTGAGGTCGTCCCAAAAATACTTGAATTCGTTGGAAATCTCACGAAATCACTGGAAATCATATATGAATTCGGTAGACATTTAACTGAAATCAATGGAAATTATGTGAAATCAATGGAAATCACTTGAAATCATGTGAAATATCGCGAAATCAGTGAATTCACTTGAAATCTTTGAAATCCGTTGAAATCACCTGAAATCATGTGAAATCTTTGAAATCCGGAAATCAGGTGTACAAAATTTTTCGGAGTTGTGGGCCCCTCGAACTCATAGCTCGGAAGGACTCGTTCGTACCCATCGCGGTAAGGAACGTTTCCGTCATCGGTTCCGTACAAGGATTCTCATTTTTTCAGTGTGAGTAGCAGGAGGGGGCGCAGGCGCAGGCCGCCGCCGCGCCGTCTGGCAGCCCCGCGGCCGCGCGCGTGCGCTGGGCTGCCTGTCGCCTGGGCGCCCGCCCGCCCTGCCCGCCCCACGCGCTACGCCCGGCCTGACTTCTGATTCTAAAGATCGCTCTCGCGCCTCCGTCCTTGTCGCTCTCATGGGGGCGCTGCCATCCCCAACATTGAGCACTGCCAGGGACAAGGACGGAGGTACGAGAGAGCAATCTTCTGAATCAGGCGGCTGGCCTGCCCTGGCCTGGCCTACCTGTGTCGGAGCGCGCGTCGCCGTCCGCTTGCCAGATGGAGTCGCTGGAGGAGATGGAGAAGTGCTCCTGCGCGGTGGACGAGTTGGGCGCGCCGGCGATGGCGTTGTACCTGCGGATGAGGTGCGCCCACGAGCCCGTCCCCGGGCCCTCGCCGCTGCTTCGCCCGCTCTCGTCCTCGTCCTCATCGCCGTCCTCCGGCCGCGCGCAGTCCCGGAGTTTCCGCCGCCAGTTGGCGAACCAGTTGCAGACCTGACGCGGCGTGGGAGGGAGGGAAACAAGATTTCAAATCTTATCTTCTCTGGAAATCCACGTTGCGGGCACTTGCATGTGACTGAACTTTTCACACACTTGTAGGCGATTGAACTTTTGAACTTTTCACCCTCTTGCTGGGGCGGCAGCATTTTCACACATGACTCTGGCAGTCTCTAGCATAGGTATGAGTGCGGCGAGGGGGAAGTCACTTTTAAAAATCACTGTACGGCCCCCCAAAAAATCATTTTCCATAATAATCGGAAAAAATCAAGAAGACAGATAAAGAAAAATCCCCAAAATCCAGAAAGAAAAAAAAACGAACAAAAGACTGTTAAGATATTTTTTAAAATATATATAGAAGTGACAGACAATTTCCTTGGAAAATCAAAATAAAAATCAAAATAAGAATAAGAAGAAGAAACAACAGTTAAAAAAAAAAAAATCATTGAACACATTTTGTATGAGTGATCGGCGTGCGGCTTAGCTATGCTCTTATTTGCTCGCCAGTAAGCTGTGGTGTGCGTCCGGCTATACCTGCATGTAGGTGAGTCCGGTGCGCGTGGCGAGCGCCTCCTTCTCGGCGCGGCTGGGGTACGGGTTGTCGCGCCGCCGCACGAGCCAGCCTTTGAGGAGTTTCTTGATGTCCGGCGTGAACGGGCGCTTGACGGGTCGCGTGGACAGTCTGCCGTACAGGACAGGGGACCGAATAGGTGAGAAGCAAGTGACCGTCAGCACGACCCAGAGCGCGCCTGAAAAATGGACTGGACAAGTTGTAGCAACTACGCGGGATTAGTTGTTCAGATAGCCGTTAGCTGTACAGCTAAAAATTTGCACCGGTGCTTAATAAATTGGCTGAGTCTATTTAGGTAATTTCTTTTTTGCTCGAGAGCTAAAAACTTTGCTCGGAGGCAAACTTCTTTTTTGTATGTACGAAGTCTTAAGGGTACAGCGGGTAGGCACAAACCCATCCCTCACCTTCGTCTCCTCTGAACCACTCGGTACGGTTGTTACCTGTGCCGACGGCTGCGCAGCCTCCAGCCCGCGGTGTGGGCCAGCTCCTCGCTCTCGGGCGGCGGTGAGGGCGGCTGTTGCAGCGCGCCGCGGGGCCTGAGCGGCCGCGGGGTAGCAGCCTCCGCGCCGCCGTCTGGGGGGTCTGGAAGCACGCGTCGCAGCGTCACGGTGATCCTGGCCCGGCCCCGGCCCCGCCCCCGGCCTCGCCCTCGCCCCCGGCCCCGGCCCCGGCCCCAGCCCCCGCCGCGGCCTCTGCCCCGGCCGCGGTGCGCCCAGCGGACAGCCTGCTCCCGCTCCAGGCCATGCCGGCCGGCGAGCTGGCTGTCGGGAGGCGGCATGCACGAGCCGCCACCAGGCAGGGCCGGCAGGGCCGATGGCGTTGTCACGGATACGGCCAACGCCATTCTTGCGCAAGGCGGAGTTGGACGGCGGGGAGCAGTAGCGGGGCGGAGCTCGGAGCCTTGCTCCTGACCTCTTGACGCTCATGACAGCGCTGCAAACCCTGGGAACCCTGTATTCCTCGTCCTGCGCCCTCAGCCCCAAGCGGCCACGAGCGATTGTTCATAACCATTTCACGGTTGTGCTATAGGAATGACCACTGAATGGCAGTCTCAAATCCTCAATTTTTTTGGCCAATCCTTCATTCACATTTTTATATGGCCATCCCTGAAGTAACCCGACTAGGGTCGTGAGGAAACCTCTGCATGTACTCACCACTGGAATGGGTGAATGTCGCGAATGGGGTGGAGGTGCTGGATGGCGAGGTGGGGGTACCCGGAGGCGTGAGCACCCGCCCCCAGATTCCCGCTCCCACAGCCCCCGCCCCCGCCTCCAGAGCGGTGGCGTCAGGGTTGATGAAACATCGCGGGGGGTATGGAAATCCGTGAGTATGTATCATTGCGTCGACTGTTGATGCGCTCGTCATTCATACTATGCCTATAAAGACAGTACAGGACCGAAGTATTAGTGGCACTGGCTGAATAGGGTATCCCGCTCGAGTGAAATAGGAGCCGAAAAAAGAGAGGCACGATCGCCGGCTCAGTCAACTCCTGAACACTGATTGGAGAAAGCTGATATCACTATCGCCTTCAGCCAATGGGCGTACACGAGGAAGTAGAGGCTGCGGGCGTGATTTTCTTCCTAAGGTTCCGTTTTCAGTTTAGCAGAATACCCAAATGGCTGAACTACAGAAAAAATGTCAGAGGGTAAAAAATAAAAAATAATTTTTCTTTTCGCTGTGCCTTTTCTATGGGCACAGACAGCTCACCTTGCTCTTGTCCATGGCATATCAGAGGCCCGTGCCCCGATCCGGTCTCCCCCTGCTCCTCATGCACATGGCCGCCGATCAGATACACGTTCTGCAGGGTGCCGATCGGTCAGTCACCTCACATCCTACCTCCAGATGTAGCGGGTGCCGACTTTGCTGCAGGGCGCGCTCCACGCGTGCAGGACGGTGTCGTTCCTGTCACTGCCGGGCGAGGACTAAGGCCCCGCCAGCGCGGCCTGCCCCTGTCCGGGCTTTGCGTTGGTCTCTGCTCTGCGCTGTGCGGCCCCCCGAGGCCTCGGGCCCTCAGCCTCCCGCCTCGAAAAAGACCCATATCGGTGTAACCAGGCCTCCTCAAAAAAAAATTAAGGAAACCATAAAAAGTAGAGTCTGCCCCCGCCCCGCCCCTCCCCATGTGTGCGAGCAGCGTGCAGGGCTTACTACACGCCTTTCCGCGGTCGGTGCGCGGGGTGCGCCTATAAGCTGTAGTGCATGTGCCTCCCTTCTGTTCCAAAGCCTCCACACGCACATGTAAGTCGTATGTATAGCCATAGCCTTTCGCGCCAAAGAGTTCTACGCTGGAGGACCGCGATCCCGAAACTAATTCGGGAAAATAAAAAGACTGGTGGGGATAACGTCAACGCCCGGGCCCTTATGATTCAAGGCTGTCACAAGACATGAGTGGTATCGATAGGGCCGAGGCCCGAGGCCGTAAGTGTCAGTGCGAGACGGTTAACGCGCAACGCCGTCACCGTACCGTGGTGAGAATGCCTTCGGACTTCCCTCCCGGGCTCGCTGGTGCCGGCGCGTTGGTGTTGGTGGGGCCTGGGCGGCCTGGGCGAGCCCCCAGATTCAGAAGATCGTTTTGTAGTGCCTTCTCACTCACTCCTAGCGGCCGAGACCCATGCGTGTGACAAGGATGACGGTGACTAGGATGGAGATACGAAAGCGCTCTTCTGAATCTGACGGCTGGGCCGCAGCCCTTGCCGCCCGTGGAGCCCCTTGCCGCGCCGGCTGACGCAATACCCGTGTGGTATGACCATCCCCGTACTCTTGTTATTCGGCCACACTGCCCTGCAGTGTTCAACAGGTCGACGGAGACCAAGGTGGGCGTCGGGTGGGGTGCGGCGAGAAGAGAAGGGGTGGCGGGGGAAGGGAGGGTGTGTCGCAGGGGTGTGGGGAGGGCGGGTGAAAGAGAGAGAGAGAGAGAGAGGGGGGGAGGGACAGGGTGGGCCGTGCAAAGAGGAAGCAGGACGGGCAGCGCGAGGCGCGGCGGTGCGGTGGGTGATGGCGTGGTGGCCGTCGGGGAAGGAGGAGGGGAGGAGGGGAGGAGGGGGTGAAGGGGGTGAGCCTGTTCGGCAGGGCAGGGGGAGCGGCGCGGGGGGAGGGGAGGGGGGGGAGGCTCCTTGCCTGTGCGTTGCCTGCTCCGCTGTCTCACTCGCACACCACCAGCGCAGCGCCACCGCGCCGCGCCGGGCCGCCAGCGAGCCCGAGTCAGCCCAGCCGGCGGCGAGGCGACGACGACCGGCTCTGCTCGCCTCGGAACGGAACGGCGGAGCGACGGCGGCAGTCGGTGCCGGTACGGAGTTGGAGTGGGCTGGGCAGCGCTGGGCGCGGCGGACCGAGCCCTGTAGGAGTTGACCGCTACCGGGTACTACTTGTGCGGGCTTGGAGCGGGCCACCCGCATAGCACCACGCCGACGTTCGTCAGCGGGCCGAGGAGGCCGAGCCTCTAGCAGCGGCGCGGCGGCGGCGGCCCCGCGCACGTGGAAGTGAGTCAGTGCTAACCTGAATGAATGTATGGCGGAGCACGCTTTAGGCGGGGCCCTGAGGTCCTCCCCGTACCTGGCGCGCGCCTCGTCTGGCGGTACGACGGTGACCTCGTCGCTGTATGAGAAATTGCGGTGGCGGCAGTGGCGGGAAATTTGAAACCTTCGCTCATTGCGACATGTTTTTCATCCCCCGAGGAGCAGTAGTCGTGTTCTTGAGGATTGACGTCAATGGTCCACTGCAAAAGGTCCTATCTGCGACTATTTTTTTTTTCAGAATGGAACTAACCACTGCTTGCAGGGTAAGATTATCGTCTGTAAGATTGAATGAGGTACTAGTAAGAGGTGATCGGTGCGCGTAGCTCAGCCCCGAGGGGTAGGTCACTTCGAAAAATCATTGTGCGGGACCAAATTAATCATTTAAAAAAATCAAGAAGAAAGATCAGCAAAATCCGAAAAATCGGGAAAAATAACCCCAAAACGCGAAATAAAATTGATAAAATTCAGGAATGGGTGGTAAAAGATCAAAATGTACCAACAATGACAGAAATTTTCCTTGAATACCAAAAGTAAAATAAAAACGTCAAACGTCAAAAAAATCATTGCACACATTTCGTATGAGTGATCCTCCCCTCGCTGGGCTCTGCCTGCCGATGGTGAACGTGCGTTTCCGACGACAGCTGCCCGCCCGCCCCTTTTATTTGCTGAGTCTTATCTTTCCGAAGGCATAGCGCCCTTGCATCGTCCACTCATGCCATGCCGCAGGCCAACTAGCTCAGCCCTTCCATTCACAGCGCTCCGCTATGTGCGTCGTCTGGCCTGCCTGCACGGCGTGGCCTCCAGTGGCCAGTGTGTTGTGTCCATATTACCACGCCCATTACCGGGTGTATACATACTCGCGGCTCGTGGTATAAGGTACATGCTGTGACGTGGCGCCGGGCTCACTTTAGCGGGGAAAGCCGTCGTCGCCGCAGCCACCAGCAGACCAGACCGGGTTCGCCATCCCGTTGTCAATTCTCGCAGAGATGTTTTCAAGCGTAGTACCGACTTGAGGCAGGTTCGCGAGAAAGGGGAGCAGGAGCGTTTGGAGGGGGCAGGGCACGGCTCGTGGCCATGGCCGGAAGAAGTATTTTTGCGCGTGGGTCGTATGCCCGGCGCCGAGCTGGGCCAAGTGTGCCGAACGCTGAGGTACGAACTGCCACTGAATGGCCGAGGAGGGTTTCCGCCGCCCGCCCACCCGGCCTCTGGCTCCTCTGGTCTCCCTTATTACGCTTATCGCGCTGGAGGGCAGAATCAAGTTATCTCATTGCTTGAAATATGCTGTATTTGAAACGGAGTACACGCCAGTGTCGCACATAATATTCCGGGTGGAAAAGACTGCTGGATGCTCGGACATGCTCGGGTGTGCCTGACGGGCTCAGCTCAACACCTCCCACCTCCGATTACCCGCCGCGCCCCCACCCTCCCTCCTCTTACCATCATTTGCTGAGCAAATTAGGGGGCAGGGCAGCAAGTGCGAGCGAGACGGGTCTGCTCACCGCTCACCACACGCGGCCGCCGCCGTGGGTGCGACGGAGATGGCGCCCCGACCGCGTCCCGCCCACCGGCTCAGTGACGCTCAGCGACGCGTCCTGGCGCTGCGGGGCGGGGCGGGGGCGTGGCGGGGCATCCGCGCCGGCCCGGCCCAGCCAGCGCAACAAATAATGAAATGCCCGGCGCGACGAGGCCCGGCCCCGGCCCGGCGGTATGCGCGTGCGGCGTACTGGGCATGTACTGGGCGTACTACGGTCCGACGAGCTTGAGGGTCCTCGAGGCAAAAGAGGCATGGCTGGGACCTTACGGACTGCTGTCAGTTGCTGCGACCTGAGGACTTGACGTCCAGTGGAAATAACTCCGAATTTTGGTGAACAAATTTTGTAAAGTTTTGAAAATTTTCTGGAATTTTTGTGATTTTTTTTTAATCTGTATATTTTTCTTGAACTTTAGTGAATTTTTTCTTAAACTTTTCATGATTTTTGTGAATGCTTCAGAATTTTCCTGAACTTCTCTGAAATTCCCCAATTTTTTTCTGAATTTTCCTGCGTGTTTTTGAATTACGAGTTGCACAACAACTTCAGAGTTGTTGTCCCCTCGGTGGCAATATATGATGCATCAGGAGAGATGGGGAAGCATATTGTGAGATGTGAATGAATCGCGTATCGATCGCGTAGTAGAGCACACAGGTCTGCGCCAGCCGTCTGATTCTGAAGATCGCTCTCGCACCTCCATCCTTGTCGCACTTATAGGGCCCTGCCCGAGGGGTAAATAACTCCGAATTTTGATGTACACCACTAATTCAAAATTCACACTAATTCAAACTAATTCACGCGAATTCAAAACGAATTCACGCGAATTCAAAACGAATTCACGCGAATTCAAAACGAATTCAAAACAAATTCAAGCGAATTTAAGGAATGACCTCAGAAAATACACGCACATCTGATCCAAATTATTCTCTCAATTACATGATCAAATAGGATTTTTAGTAAATTATTGTGAATTATTTCGATTTATTCCAAATTATTGGAAATTAACTTGCAACTGCGCAAAATAATCACAATTATTTCAATTATTTTTTTAAACTTTTCAGAAACAAATTCTGCTCTGCAATTAAAGGGTGGCGTGAAAACATGGAAAATTTTTGCGGCAGTAAACCTCCCGAAGGAGGTTGCGGTTCCCGCCAGGCACAAAGCTTTTACCCCCTGTGGCAGCCAACTGCTTCGGTGTTCCATGGGAACCGGCGCTTTGCTGACTGCGATCCTATCGCGCAATTCGACAGATTTGATCCCCGTACCACCATTGGCCTACCCCTAGAGGTACGAGCGGTGTCAAGAGCGTTAGACTTCCTGATCCCAGTTTCAGAGGCCTTACCTCAGAGGGGTACGCGGGATTCGAACCCACAACCCCGAGTGCCGACACGTAGCCAGAACAGGAAGCGACCCAACGCCCAGAGCCACCGAGCCAACGGCGGTGAGACGTGTTTAACTTCTATTTGACCTGCCATCCAGCTGCGGCCAAAGGGAATGTCAAGCGCGAAAAACACTTTCCCAAGTGGGAGTCGAACTTCGGACCACTCGGTTCGGGGTTGCGCGCTCTACCAACTGAGCCACGACGCCACGATGTCTGTAGAGTGCGACGGGTTCGAGTTGTATTTGCCCTGTCCTCCCGGCTGGAGGCTGCAGGATACGGCAAATACGACTCGAACCCGTCGCACTGTACAGTCATCGTGGCGTCGTGGCTCAGTTGGTAGAGCGCGCAACTCCGAACTGAGTGGTCCGAAGTTCGACTCCCACTTGGGAAAGTGTTTTTCGCGCTTGACATTCCCTTTGGCCGCGGCTGGATGGCAGGTCAAATAGAAGTTAAACACGTCTCACCGCCGTTGGCTCGGTGGCTCTGGGCGTTGGGTCGCTTCCTGTTCTGGCTACGTGTCGGCACTCGGGGTTGTGGGTTCGAATCCCGCGTACCCCTCTGAGGTAAGGCCTCTGAAACTGGGATCAGGAAGTCTAACGCTCTTGACACCGCTCGTACCTCTAGGGGTAGGCCAATGGTGGTACGGGGATCAAATCTGTCGAATTGCGCGATAGGATCGCAGTCAGCAAAGCGCCGGTTCCCATGGAACACCGAAGCAGTTGGCTGCCACAGGGGGTAAAAGCCTTGTGCCTGGCGGGAACCGCAACCTCCTTCGGGAGGTTTACTGCCGCAAAAATTTTCCATGTTTTCACACCACCCTTTCAATTGCAGAGCAGAATTTGTTTCTGAAAAGTTTAAAAAAATAATTGAAATAATTGTGATTATTTTGCGCAGTTGCAAGTTAATTTCCAATAATTTGGAATAAATAGAAATCATTCACAATAATTTACTAAAAATCCTATTTAATCATGTAATTGAGAGAATAATTTGGATCAGATGTGCGTGTATTTTCTGGGGCATCCCCGAATTTAAAACGAATTCAAGTAAATTCACAAAATGATCACAATAATTTCAAAAAAAAACTTTGCAATAAATTCAAAAAATTCAAAGCTAATTCAAAATGAATTCAATTCAATTTAGACAAATTCAATTCAAATTCACGCAATTTGTACACCGAATTCAGAGTTGTTTACCCCTCGGCCCTGCCCCTGCCGTCCCCCACGCAGGGCACCACCACCGGGTAGTTGTGACAAGGACGGAGGCACGAAAACGATCTTCGGAATCAGACGGCTACACGGCTAGCCAGGCAGGCAGGCCGGATTGGGTGGGATTGGGTGTCTGTATGATGCCCCGCCCCGCCCCGCCCCACCCCGCTTCTCAGACTGTGGGAGTCGTCGACCCCTTCTACTTTGCAGTGCATGGCGTCAGCAGGTGTCTGATTCCTTCATGCTCCCATTGTAGCGTGGCTTTGGGAGTCTGCGCACAATGGGACCAGCACCGCGGGCTGGACCTGGACGGAGCGGGGAGCGGCTCTCCGCGGACCTCCTGCTCGGGGCTTCCCTCCTGCCCTGCCACACGTCCTACGGCCCCCCGCCCCGCCCCGCCGTCCGCCGTGCCCCGCTCTACCCACCCGTCTGGTTCTGCTGCTCTGGCCATCGATCCACGTTCGTCATCGGTCAACGCTCCAGTCTAGACTCCTGCACCAGCGCTCCGCCACGCCACGCCACGCGAACGCGAACACGCACACCGGCCTCGATGGGCTCGAACTCTGTCTAAACTGTTTGGTTTCGTTTCCACTCCCAGGCCACCATGGGCAAAAAGAGCGCCGCGGCGGGGGCGGGCGGTGGGTGCGAGACGCCCGAGGGCGCACCCCTGCGCAAGATCACCCTCGCCGGGGGCGTAGCTCTCATCGTCGGCTCCATCATCGGCTCGGGGATCTTCGTGTCGCCAAACATCGTGTTTAGGAAAACCTCCTCCGCAGGCTTCAGCCTTGTCATCTGGACGCTGTCAGGTATAGTAGTCTCCATTGGCCCAGGCAGGGCACCATTTTTGAGCGAGAAGCACGACATTTAAGCGTGACGTGCTTGTCTTTCACTATCCCTCCAAATTTTCGAGGGACATTTGGTATTTATGTTACTTCGGTTCCGCTCACAGGCGTGTTCTCGTGCCTGGGCGCGCTGTGCTACGCCGAGCTCGGCACCGTGGTGAATCGCAGCGGCGGCGAGTACGCCTACCTGACGGCCGCGCTCGGGCCGCTGCCGGGCTTCCTCCAGCTCTGGGCCTCGCTCGTCATCCTGCAGCCCACGCCTCTCGCCGTCATGGCGCGCACCTTCGCCCAGTACACGGCCAAGCCCTTCTTCGAGGACTGCGAGCCGCCCCAGGCCGTGGTGAAGCTTCTGGCCATCGTGGGGCTAGGTGAGCTGAGCTGAGCAGACGCTGTCAGCTTGCGCTGCGGCCAGGGGGAGGGGGGGGGGAATCACTTCGAAATATCATTGTTACGGACCCTATAAAATTATTTTTAATTTGTTTTAAAATCAAATTAAAATTGAGAAGAAACATACGGAAGAGTCCGAAAAATCAAGAAAAAGGGAACAAAACACCGAAATAAAATTGAACAAAAATCAGAAATGGGGGGTTGAAGATCAGAATTTATTACAATGTGACAGAAATTTTCCTGGCAAAATCAAAAGAAAAATCAAAACAAAAAAATCAAAAAATTAAATCTAAAGTCAAAATAATCATTGTAGCTACACATTTTATATGAGTGAACCCCCTCGGGGTCGGGTCCCGCGGACCCAAACTGCGTTCGAAATCGACAGGTGCGAGCGGGACGATCGAACTTGAAGCCTCAGCATATGGCTCGCACATGTCGTTTTCGGACGCAGCTCGGGTCCCGTCGGGTACCCGAATATGAACTCTGCTCTGCTGTTGGTTGGGAAGGCTCTGACTCTCCTCCGCCCGAGTGGTAGGCAACGCGGACGCAGCCGTGCAGTGCGGCGGCCTACCGGGCGGCAGGCCCTGCTGCTGCAGACCGACTCCGCTGCCGGCACTCGCCTCGTCGCTCTGTCTCTCTCGCTCTCAAGGAGACTAGCGAGAAGTGCGAGAATGCTGTCTCTCTCGCAATCGAGGAGAGCGCCGACGAGTGCCGGCAGCGGAATCCCTCTGCTGAGCTTCCTCTAGAGGTGGAAGCCTGCCCCGCCCTCACCGCACCGCCTGCACTATTTCCATCCGGTGTTGTTTCAGGCCTGCTGACGGCAGTGAACAGCGCGTCCGTGCGCCTGTCCATGCGCGTACAGGGCGTCTTCACCTGGGCCAAGATCCTGGCGCTGGCGCTCTTCATCGTCCTGGGCGGCGTGTCGGCGATCAGAGGTACGCGGCGGTGGCTCCGGATCGGACCGACGGCTTCAGAGCGATGTACTGAAAACAACTTGTGCCAATCTGTCCTCATCAGTTAGCGGCGGCAAGAGTGCGCCTCTCCCCCGGCCCCTCCACTGTGACGATTAATCGACAGCGAGCAGCGAGTGTCGATCGCTTTTCCTCACGCCCCGCCCCGCCCCGCCCGATCGTCTGCGACAGTGAGTCTCTCTCATTGCTGCTCCAGTCCGCTCGCTTGTCCACCACTCCCCGAGCAGAGCTATAAACTCTCTCTTAAATCAGTCCCTTTGCCTCGGCAGTCCCCTCTTTCTCTCTCCGGTCCGGTCGTTTTCATATCGCCCGGCGGTGCTCTCTGCTTTCAGATGGCGTGGACAACCTCTCCAACGCTTGGGAGGGCACCTACACCCCCCAGGCCATCGCCATGGCGTCTTACTTCGGCCTGTTCGCCTTTGGCGGCTGGAACCAACTTAACTTCGTCATCGACGAGCTTCAAGATCCGTACAGGTCCGTACAGACGGCTGTTGCTCCACCCCCACCCCTCCATCGGGCGCTGAATTTTGGAGAGCCAGGAGCATACTGAGTCCCCGACGGATTTGAGCTGCTCTACTTGCCCTCAGTCTATGCCACTTGTAGCTGCGGCGCCGCCCCTCTCCTCCCTCCTAACTCTCCGGGTGGATCTGTTCAGACGATGAATTGAAACTAATTGGGCCATGTCGCAAAGTGTCAGGAGTCTGCCGCCAACCCCTATGGACGGGGCGGGGCCGGGGCAGTCTGGAACAAGAGGTGGGTGGGTTAGGGGAGATGGAGGAAGAGACACGAGCGTTTGGCCTTTTCCACCGAGTGCCTTAGTTAAGCCCGGAGCAGAGAGCGCTCTCTTCTCGGCGCCCACCTCACCTCCTGACTACTCCTCTCCGCCTCCCCCTACACCTTCCCCTCCCCTCTCCCCTCTACCTCTCCCGTGTCGATCGAGATCGGCTTCTCTGCTGTTCAAACGTCTCCTGGCACAGGCGGAACACGGAAACTCTCTTTCCCTCAATATGGCGCCCGTGAAACTCCTCTCTCCCTGGCCGTTTTCACCTCAATGCGAGAACACTTTACATCGTTTTTCCAGTACATTTAAAATTAGCTTTAATGGGCGAACATTGGCTCGCCGTGGCGGGTTCGCGAAACCGACGTGTCACTGTCCGTTTTCCGGTACATGTTCTTCCACCAGCCCCTTACCACCCTTACCCTGGATTCGAAACAGCACCCCGCCCCAGGCCCGGCGGCGTGGTCAGGCCAGGCAATATCCCCTGAGTGGACGCTATCCGAACCCCCGCAACCCCTCCAGGCTGCGCAGCCCTCCCTCCTTCCCTTCCTCCTGCTACTGCCTCTCCCTAGAGCGCCCAGTGTTCTGTTCATGACAAAGCGTGCCGGGCCGGCAGTGCCTTCCCTCGCTCAGAGGAATACCAGTCATGCCCGCTGCAGACTGGTCCCGCCCAGCAGCCCGCCCCGGCCCGGCCCGGACATAGCTGCGGGTGGCGCCGGCGCCAGACCATCCCAGAGGCCTTGCGCCTTGCGACGCACTTCAGTGACGTTTGTCGCGGAATTCGTCCGAAGAGAGGCGCGTGCATTGCACTGTCTCTTCCTCGTTCGAAAAGAGACCTAACTTCTCTGGAGAGCAAGAGGCGCAGGGGAGGTAGTAGGAGTGAACGAAGTGAGGGAGTGAGAGAGAGGGTGATGCTGGGACGAAATAAGAAACGTAAGTTGTGCGCCACTATCTGTCTCTCCGCTCCAACTTTCAATTGCTAATGAAACCCTCGTCCGTAAAAGCCCCGGGGCGGCGCTGCGTCGGGCCAGGGCCGCGGGCCAGGCGTATCTCTCGTGGGGCGAGAGCAGTTCGAGGCCTCCCTCCTGCTCTCCTCCCTCTGGCTGACCTCGGCCAGCAGGCTGATTCCGAAGACTGCTGTCGTCCGTCCTTGTCGCACCTATGGCGGTGCCCAATGTCGGGGGTGTCAGGAGGACCCCATGACCCATTAGTGCGACAAGGACGATGCGAACGGTCTTCGGGGGCAGGGGCGATGCCTGCTGGGCCGCCAGGCACCATGGTGCCGGTGGAGCGGGAAGCGGGCGTGGTTTGCGCGGCGCGGAGCCCCGGACAGACGTGCAAACAGTCGCCCCCCCCCCCCCTTCCCCCCTGCCTCGTTCTCTCTCTCTCGCGCGCGCTCTTACTGAACATGTCTCGCCCCTCGTCCTGGCGCCTTCACAGCCCTGCACCCTCATAGCCCTGCCTTATGCCCTCTCCCTACCCACGCTCATGCCTTCAACAGGCGCTGCGCTCCCCGCTTTAGCTTTATGAACCTTAGGTCTCAAAAGACCTCTGGCTTTTCACAGGCACCACGACCGCAACATCGCCGCCACTTTCGTCCTGCTGTCCAGTTGTCCTCCCGCTGCTCCTACACCTCGTGCGCTGCTCGAGGGGGAAACAAACATGACATTTTTGTACACATCTTAATTCAGGAAAGTTGAGGAAAATTTACAAAAAAAATCAGGTAAAGTCAGAGAAATGCGTGAAAATTAAGAGAAATGGGAAAAGATGCGGGAAAATTCAAGGAAAAATTCAGGAAATTTAAAAAAAAATCACAAAATTTGTATACAAAAATTCTGAGTTGTTTCCCCCTTGACGATGCTACGCGGACCAAACCCTGGCACTGATTCGTGGATTCAGTCTCAACCTGGAAGGGACATACCTTGATCATGCCTATCTGTCATGTCAGGCGTTTTGTCGAGGGATGCGCTCCGCTCGTAACTAGACCGCTCTCTTGTCTACAGGAACCTGCCCAAGGCCATCTGCCTGGCCGTGCCCTTGGTCACCCTCGTGTACGTGCTCGTGAACACGGCATACTTTATCGTTCTCTCCAAGAGCGAGATGCTGTCGTCGTTCGCCGTCGCCGTGGTGAGCCTACCATGTGCGAAATCGATGGGAAAGTCTGTAGTGATTGATCTTAAGACTAACTTCTGTCGTACTGTGTGTCCTTTTTTAGCTCTTCAGCAACAAGACGATGCCGCTGGTGCCGTGGCTCGTCCCGCTGTTCGTCTCGCTGTCGTGCTTCGGCAGCATCAACGGCATCCTCTTCACGTCCAGCCGGCTGTTCGAGGCGGGCGCGCAGAACGGCCACCTCCCCGGCGTGCTGGCGCTGCGGCACGTCCACAAGCACACGCCCGCGCCGGCGCTCGTCATCACGGTGAGGAGCACCTAGCGCTCACCTGCAGGGCGGGGGAGGGAGCGTTCTGCATACTGGCAGAGGTGTGCTGAGGTGAACGGCGACGACATAATATTCTATACACTTGCTCGTGATTTCGTTATTAATCGTTATTAATAGGGAAGCAGGCAGATAGATCCGAAGTTGGCATTCCCTGCTGCAACTCACTTCACTCGAATGCTTGGCGAGTGGGAATCTACTTTAAATTTAAGAGTACAAATTTTGTGAATCTTTACTGATTTTTTGGGGTGAATTTTCCTGAATTTTTCTAACTTTTTCTGAATTATTTTAATTTATTTCTGATTTTTTTTTTCTGAAATTTTTTTGAATTACGAGGTGCACAAAAACTTTAGAGTTCCCCCTCGATGCTGGGACTCTGCACTCCTCTAATCTGGATGCGCCTGTCTTCACATTCCCTCTGTACTGTGCCTCTTTGACCGCAGGGCCTGCTGGCCGGCATCATGGTGGTGATGGCGGACGTCGAGTCGCTCATCGAGTACATGAGTCAGGTGCTATGGTTCTTCGTCGCCCTGTCCGTGATCGGGATGCTGGTGCTGCGCTGGAAGCAGCCGGACGTCCCGCGGCCCATCAGGGTCCCACTGGTTGTCCCCGTCATCTTCCTCGTCGTCTGCCTCAGCATTGTGGTGATCGGCGCGTGGGAGATGCCTCAGCAGACTGGTGAGCTGTGGGCAGAGGCATGCCGTATCTGAACTCATCAATTTTCACCTTAATTTCATGTTGCATGCTGCATGACCATCATACGGTCATGTATTCCCTCGTCAGAGGGGTGAACTGAATTTGTTAGTATTGCACCAAATTGGTTTCTAAAATGCCCTATCTATTTCCAGGAATGGGACTTTTGATTACTTTGTCGGGTATTCCTGCTTACTACATCGGTGTTGTGTGGACAAAGCCAATATGGATGCGCAGATTTGAAGGTAAGCTTTTTTTCTTTTTCTCTGTTATTCCAAAATCTCATTTTGTTCTTCAATTTATAGAAACTTATATCTCACCTTCCTCTTCTCAATTTTTTGTGTGGTTTGTTGGGTTTGATTTGCATCAAAAAATGTAATACTTGCTCTATATTTTTTTCAGTGTGTCTTACTAAAAGACTCCAGTGCATTCTATTGGTTGGAGAGTAGCTCATTTGATAGCCTTACTGGCTTGTAAATATTGACAGATTTACCAATATTGAAATTAGGACAGCAACCATGACCTCTTGCGAATCTCAGCCAAATGTGATATTTTGTTTTGACTTGTTTAACTCTTCCCTGTTTTCAGTAAAATTACTCTCATTTGTGCCCTGACATTTCATAAGGATCAGTGTAAATTTTTAGTCAATGATGTATATTTTTAAAGAAATTTGAAATGGACCATCCCTTCAAAATATCACCTGAAGCAACAGTATCAGTCAGTGTCTACAAAATTTATTTTACATTATCTTGAGTAAACAAGAAAAGGCTACAACTTTCTCAAAGTACAAACTTTCAACTAATAATTAAATTAATTATCTGGAATAAGTCTTCACATTCCGTGTATTATAACTCATCATCCAAAGTAGGGAGCCATCTGATAACTGGCTTTTTAATGAACTCCACATCTTAATCAAATGTTATCATTCTTTTGTACTTTTAAGTATCATTGTGCTTGAATTATAATCATTGTACTTTTTTTAAGGAGAAGGGTGTTGTTAACTTAAAGAACAGATTACATATTTATGTTTTGCTTAATTTTACCTGGACTATTATCTCTATCCTTGACTTGCACAGACAGCTTCCCCCTCCAAAGTGACGGAACTGAGGCAGGCAGGTGGACTCTATAAGAGCGATGTCACGCGTGATGGTAGTCATTCTCGCAATACAGAATACCTACACTCATAAAACTTACTCCATTCGAAACTAGGAATGCTGTAGGCGTGACCAAAAATGGACCTTTTTTCAAGTTTAACACTACTTTTTGGGGAACTCTTAACAAAATTTGCCTGTTTTCGTTCTAAGTCGATAGAGCCGTGCCACACAGCGAATCTTCATCTCGTAACACGAAGCACGTACACGCATGACAGTGCTACCATTCGAAAATTCATCTGCTAGTATTACATGCTGCAAGGAAGATTGTTTAAGTCTAATGGGCTATCTAATTAAGCGTCGCTGAGGCAAGAGCGACGAAAGCCGACCGGTATCGTGCTTCTGGCGACTGAAACATGTTTCACGGTGCGTAAAGTATATTCCCCGTGAACTTCGGCGTGATCTGAGACTTTCAATTTTTAGGGATTTTGGTCCAAAAAAAGTTTTCCTCCAAATTGACGGGATTTGTGCAGAGGGGCTCCAGTGCACCCAGAGACCAACCCCCGAGGGTGAGATCATCCGAAAATCATCGGAAAAAAAACGATGACCGACCGAGATTCGAACACGACAAAAACGTCCCGACAGCCTAGTTGGTTTGGGACGGGGGACGGGTGTGCTAACCACTACGCTGTCGGTTCGCACACCTCTCGGCGATGCGAACTCGAATCCCTATCTACCGGCCTGGACGAGCTCCGCGCGGCGAAAAAGAATTTTCTTTTCCCTGTCACTTTTTTAGGGCCCAAAAGATGCAATCGAGGGGGTAAGCAATTTAACGCATCATACAACTCGAAGGAAAACAGGTATTCTTCTTCACTCCCAAGACCGTTGCAAAAAAAAAAAAAAGATAAGGGAAAATGCCTGCGGCGCTCGGGTTCGAACCCGAGAGCTTCTGGACAAGTGACCGCTGCTCTAACCACTAGACCACGGACTTCTGCTGTCAGCAACACTGCAGGCACCACATAGCTTCCGAAAATCTATTGTTACCAGGAGCCGATTTCGAGGAGGTTACCTCCTCGCCTCTTCTGAACTCCGGGTTGAATACGGCTCGTTTCGCACGATTTTCTCTCAAACATGCAGGCGCGGGCTGGCGTCGAATGGGTTGCCTACCAATAAGGCGCCGACTGAACAATTCACTATTCCTTGCGTAAAATGCGAATTTCTCCCAAACCAAGAACGGTATCGTGTCCAGGTCGACTCTAGAGCACCCCCAGACCAACCCCCAAGGGTGAGATCATCCGAAAATCATCGGAAAAAAAAACGATGATCGACCGAGATTCGAACACGACAAAAGCGTCCCAACAGCGTAGTTGGTTTGAGACGGGGGACGGGTATGCTAACCACTACGCTGTTGGTTCGCACACCTCTCGGCGATGTGAATTGGAATCCCTATCTACTGGCCGACGAGCTCCGCGCGGCGAAAAAGAATTTTCTTTTCCCTGTCACTTTTTTAGGGCCCAAAAGATGCAATCGAGGGGGTAAGCTATTTAACGCATCATACAACTCGAAGGAAAATAGGGTATTCTTCTTCTCTCCCAAGACCGTTGCTAAAAATAACAAAAAGAAAAAGAAAAATGGCTACGGCGCTCGGGTTCGAACCCGCGAACTTCTGAGCAGATGCCCGCTGCTCTAACCGCTAGACCACGGACTTCTGCTGTCAGCAGCACTAGGCACCACATAGCTTCCGAAAATCTCTTGTTACCAGGAGCCGATTTCGAGGAGGTTACCTCCTCGCCTCTTCTGAACTCCGGGTTGAATACGGCTCGTTTCGCACGATTTTCTCTCAAACATGCAGGCGCGGGCTGGCGTCGAATGGGTTGCCTACCAATAAGGCGCCGACTGAACAATTCACTATTCCTTGCGTAAAATGCGAATTTCTCCCAAACCAAGAACGGTATCGTGTCCAGGTCGACTCTAGAGCACCCCCAGACCAACCCCCAAGGGTGAGATCATCCGAAAATCATCGGACGATGATCGACCGAGATTCGAACACGACAAAAGCGTCCCAACAGCGTAGTTGGTTTGAGACGGGGGACGGGTATGCTAACCACTACGCTGTTGGTTCGCACACCTCTCGGCGATGTGAATTGGAATCCCTATCTACTGGCCGACGAGCTCCGCGCGGCGAAAAAGAATTTTCTTTTCCCTGTCACTTTTTTAGGGCCCAAAAGATGCAATCGAGGGGGTAAGCTATTTAACGCATCATACAACTCGAAGGAAAATAGGGTATTCTTCTTCTCTCCCAAGACCGTTGCTAAAAATAACAAAAAGAAAAAGAAAAATGGCTACGACGCTCGGGTTCGAACCCGCGAACTTCTGAGCAGATGCCCGCTGCTCTAACCGCTAGACCACGGACTTCTGCTGTCAGCAGCACTAGGCACCACATAGCTTCCGAAAATCTCTTGTTACCAGGAGCCGATTTCGAGGAGGTTACCTCCTCGCCTCTTCTGAACTCCGGGTTGAATACGGCTCGTTTCGCACGATTTTCTCTCAAACATGCAGGCGCGGGCTGGCGTCGAATGGGTTGCCTACCAATAAGGCGCCGACTGAACAATTCACTATTCCTTGCGTAAAATGCGAAATTCTCCCAAACCAAGAACGGTATCGTGTCCAGGTCGACTCTAGAGCACCCCCAGACCAACCCCCAAGGGTGAGATCATCCGAAAATCATCGGAAAAAAAAAAAAACGATGATCGACCGAGATTCGAACACGACAAAAGCGTCCCGACAGCGTAGTTGGTTTGAGACGGGGGACGGGTATGCTAACCACTACGCTGTTGGTTCGCACACCTCTCGGCGATGTGAATTGGAATCCCTATCTACTGGCCGACGAGCTCCGCGCGGCGAAAAAGAATTTTCTTTTCCCTGTCACTTTTTTAGGGCCCAAAAGATGCAATCGAGGGGGTAAGCTATTTAACGCATCATACAACTCGAAGGAAAATAGGGTATTCTTCTTCTCTCCCAAGACCGTTGCTAAAAATAACAAAAAGAAAAAGAAAAATGGCTACGGCGCTCGGGTTCGAACCCGCGAACTTCTGAGCAGATGCCCGCTGCTCTAACCGCTAGACCACGGACTTCTGCTGTCAGCAGCACTAGGCACCACATAGCTTCCGAAAATCTCTTGTTACCAGGAGCCGATTTCGAGGAGGTTACCTCCTCGCCTCTTCTGAACTCCGGGTTGAATACGGCTCGTTTCGCACGATTTTCTCTCAAACATGCAGGCGCGGGCTGGCGTCGAATGGGTTGCCTACCAATAAGGCGCCGACTGAACAATTCACTATTCCTTGCGTAAAATGCGAATTTCTCCCAAACCAAGAACGGTATCGTGTCCAGGTCGACTCTAGAGCACCCCCAGACCAACCCCCAAGGGTGAGATCATCCGAAAATCATCGGACGATGATCGACCGAGATTCGAACACGACAAAAGCGTCCCGACAGCGTAGTTGGTTTGGGACGGGGGACGGGTATGCTAACCACTACGCTGTCGGTTCGCACACCTCTCGGCGATGCGAATTGGAATCCCTATCTACTGGCCGACGAGCTCCGCGCGGCGAAAAAGAATTTTCTTTTCCCTGTCACTTTTTTAGGGCCCAAAAGATGCAATCGAGGGGGTAAGCTATTTAACGCATCATACAACTCGAAGGAAAATAGGGTATTCTTCTTATCTCCCAAGACCGTTGCTAAAAATAACAAAAAGAAAAAGAAAAATGGCTACGACGCTCGGGTTCGAACCCGCGAACTTCTGAGCAGATGCCCGCTGCTCTAACCACTAGACCACGGACTTCTGCTGTCAGCAGCACTAGGCACCACATAGCTTCCGAAAATCTCTTGTTACCAGGAGCCGATTTCGAGGAGGTTACCTCCTCGCCTCTTCTGAACTCCGGGTTGAATACGGCTCGTTTCGCACGATTTTCTCTCAAACATGCAGGCGCGGGCTGGCGTCGAATGGGTTGCCTACCAATAAGGCGCCGACTGAACAATTCACTATTCCTTGCGTAAAATGCGAATTTCTCCCAAACCAAGAACGGTATCGTGTCCAGGTCGACTCTAGAGCACCCCCAGACCAACCCCCAAGGGTGAGATCATCCGAAAATCATCGAAAAAAAAACGATGATCGACCGAGATTCGAACACGACAAAAGCGTCCCGACAGCGTAGTTGGTTTGGGACGGGGGACGGGTATGCTAACCTCTACGCTGTCGGTTCGCACACCTCTCGGCGATGCGAACTCGAATCCCTATCTACCGGCCTGGACGAGCTCCGCGCGGCGAAAAAGAATTTTCTTTTCCCTGTCACTTTTTTAGGGCCCAAAAGATGCAATCGAGGGGGTAAGCAATTTAACGCATCATACAACTCGAAGGAAAACAGGTATTCTTCTTCACTCCCAAGACCGTTGCAAAAAATAACAAAAAAAAAAAAAAAAAGAAGAAGAAGATAAGGGAAAATGCCTGCGGCGCTCGGGTTCGAACCCGAGAGCTTCTGGACAAATGCCCGCTGCTCTAACCACTAGACCACGGACTTCTGCTGTCAGCAGCACTGCAGGCACCACATAGCTTCCGAAAATCTCTTGTTACCAGGAGCCGATTTCGAGGAGGTTACCTCCTCGCCTCTTCTGAACTCCGGGTTGAATACGGCTCGTTTCGCACGATTTTCTCTCAAACATGCAGGCGCGGGCTGGCGTCGAATGGGTTGCCTACCAATAAGGCGCCGACTGAACAATTCACTATTCCTTGCGTAAAATGCGAATTTCTCCCAAACCAAGAACGGTATCGTGTCCAGGTCGACTCTAGAGCACCCCCAGACCAACCCCCAAGGGTGAGATCATCCGAAAATCATCGAAAAAAAAACGATGATCGACCGAGATTCGAACACGACAAAAGCGTCCCGACAGCGTAGTTGGTTTGGGACGGGGGACGGGTATGCTAACCACTACGCTGTCGGTTCGCACACCTCTCGGCGATGCGAATTGGAATCCCTATCTACTGGCCGACGAGCTCCGCGCGGCGAAAAAGAATTTTCTTTTCCCTGTCACTTTTTTAGGGCCCAAAAGATGCAATCGAGGGGGTAAGCAATTTAACGCATCATACAACTCGAAGGAAAATAGGGTATTCTTCTTCTCTCCCAAGACCGTTGCTAAAAATAACAAAAAGAAAAAGAAAAATGGCTACGACGCTCGGGTTCGAACCCGCGAACTTCTGAGCAGATGCCCGCTGCTCTAACCACTAGACCACGGACTTCTGCTGTCAGCAGCACTAGGCACCACATAGCTTCCGAAAATCTCTTGTTACCAGGAGCCGATTTCGAGGAGGTTACCTCCTCGCCTCTTCTGAACTCCGGGTTGAATACGGCTCGTTTCGCACGATTTTCTCACAAACATGCAGGCGCGGGCTGGCGTCGAATGGGTTGCCTACCAATAAGGCGCCGACTGAACAATTCACTATTCCTTGCGTAAAATGCGAATTTCTCCCAAACCAAGAACGGTATCGTGTCCAGGTCGACTCTAGAGCACCCCCAGACCAACCCCCAAGGGTGAGATCATCCGAAAATCATCGAGAAAAAAAAACGATGATCGACCGAGATTTGAACACGACAAAAGCGTCCCGACAGCGTAGTTGGTTTGGGACGGGGGACGGGTATGCTAACCACTACGCTGTCGGTTCGCACACCTCTCGGCGATGTGAATTGGAATCCCTATCTACTGGCCGACGAGCTCCGCGCGGCGAAAAAGAATTTTCTTTTCCCTGTCACTTTTTTAGGGCCCAAAAGATGCAATCGAGGGGGTAAGCTATTTAACGCATCATACAACTCGAAGGAAAATAGGGTATTCTTCTTCTCTCCCAAGACCGTTGCTAAAAATAACAAAAAAAAAAGAAAAATGGCTACGGCGCTCGGGTTCGAACCCGCGAACTTCTGAGCAGATGCCCGCTGCTCTAACCACTAGACCACGGACTTCTGCTGTCAGCAGCACTGCAGGCACCACATAGCTTCCGAAAATCTCTTGTTACCAGGAGCCGATTTCGAGGAGGTTACCTCCTCGCCTCTTCTGAACTCCGGGTTGAATACGGCTCGTTTCGCACGATTTTCTCTCAAACATGCAGGCGCGGGCTGGCGTCGAATGGGTTGCCTACCAATAAGGCGCCGACTGAACAATTCACTATTCCTTGCGTAAAATGCGAATTTCTCCCAAACCAAGAACGGTATCGTGTCCAGGTCGACTCTAGAGCACCTCCAGACCAACCCCCAAGGGTGAGATCATCCGAAAATCATCGAAAAAAAAGAACGATGATCGACCGAGATTCGAACACGACAAAAGCGTCCCGACAGCGTAGTTGGTTTGGGACGGGGGACGGGTATGCTAACCACTACGCTGTCGGTTCGCACACTTCTTGCCGATGCGAAAAGGATCCCGTATCTACCGGCCTGGACGGGCCCGGCGCCCGGCGCGCGCAGAAAAGTATTCCTTTCCGAATAGGATTTCGAATTTCTCCCTAAGCAAGAACGGTATTGTGCTTCTGGCTACTGGTATATGTTTCGCAGAGCCTTCAGAGGATTCCCTGTGAATTTCAGCGTGATCTGAGATTTTCGATTTTTGGTCAAATTTCCAAAGGCTATACCCTTTGCATTTTTAGGGATTTTGGTCCAAAAATATTTTTCCTCCAAATTGACGGGATTTGTGCAGAGGGGCTCCAGTGCACCCAGAGACCAACCCCCGTAGTTGGTTTGGGACGGGGGACGGGTTAGGCCTGTGCGATTATCGACAATAATCGAAATCGACAATAATCGAAAAACGCTTCGATTCAATTATTTGAAATCGAAAATCGAAACGTTGTTCGATAATCGACATTGATTTAGCTTTTTTCGATTTCGATTATTGAATTTCTTTTTCGATTTCGATTATTGAGTTTCTTTTTCGATTTCGATTATTGAGCTTTCTTGTCAATCTCGATTTTTGACTTTGCTCTTTTAAAATCGGTTAACTTAACTGGTTTAACAAAGAGATTTGACAATTTTTCGAGATAAACTCAGTTTCTATGCAGTCGTGCAAGTCGTGTTAATCCTATTAAAAGTTTGAGTATATAGTAGTGATCAGTAGATAGGATTTCTACGGTCTGGTGATCGGTTTCAAATTTAAAAACAAGACGTGTTGCTTCAATTCAAAAGATTTTATTTCATGCATAATATTTTTTCTGGATCAATCGAAATACATTAACTATGATAATCCTAGAAAAAGAACCAACCTCAATGATGTTGTGTTTTTGTAAATAAACTTCGTTAAAGGAAAAAAAAAAACAGTCTCAGTCGCATGCATAATATTGTCATGCATAATACACAACAACATTACTTTGGTAATCTTACAAAAACAACTAACGTCAGCGATGTTGTGGTTTCTTTATGTAGGCTTTGTTGGAAGACAAGAAAATTAGAGTCTCTGATAGGTCGCCTCCCAGACATGTTCTTGTGTCAGTCACAACGTTACCACCTGTACTGAAAAGTCTCTCAGAGCATGTACTTGTAGCGGGCACGCACAGATATTTTCTTGCCATAGGCGCAAGGCGTGGGTAAGAGTCGACACGCTCTTTCCACCACATGCGAATGTCAAGGTCCATGTCGACTTTTGGCGAATTCTCGTATCTTGCGAGCTCCTGGACAAATAATAGCTCAGGGGTGGCTGCGGAGCCTCCGCTTCCTCGTGGTCGTGGTTGCTGCTGATTGCCCCCATCCACCGCCATCGTCCTCCTTCTCTTCGCGAAGAGCCCCGACAGGGAAGGTTTGACGGGTGCAGGCGAATTTTGCTCGCGCTCAGCCCCCTCTATGATTTATGAACAAAAAAATATATGGGTTTGAATTTTGACGTAAAAAAAATCTAGAACTTCACAACTCACCAGCGGTAGTTAGAGTGGCTTGGAACTCTGCTTTTAACTTTTCCCTCGCCAATTCCCTCTCCCCGACAGTTAGTTCATCCCTGTAACGGGGGTCGAGGAAAGACACTTTAGTAAGAAGCGCGTTACACTTGACAGCGCACCTGTGGTCAATGCGAGCCTGGGCGGCCATCTGGGGTGTCATGTCTTCTATATCTTCTTCGTCCAGAACACTTGGAGAAAAACGCTTGTGCAGCTTAGCCAAAATTGGGCGCCTCAATGCAGCAGGTAACAAGCTGTCTTTAACTACCAGATGAGCTTCTTCCTACGGAAAAAAAATAACAACTATGTTTAAAATAAAAATATGACTTCTAAATGGGCTTGGGCAGTGACGCCACTTACTTACCGTGGTTAAATCGATCTCCAGATCAACCTCATCGTCTTCGAAGCCGACCTCCAGCAAGTGAATCACTGGTAGAACTGCACTTGCAGTCACGTACGTGTCTGCCGATAGATTTGTGCAAATCTGTTCAATTGGTTTTAGTGCTCTGATGACGCTATGCACAATGTACATCGTGACTGCTCCTGTAGAAAAACGCGCAAAAATTTTTATTTCGTCCATTTAGACGACAGTAATTTAAACGCCCTCGCTCTCCAGCAATGCGGATTGCCTATAAGGCGAGGGCACCATATCCCAGTTGGCTTCACCACTGAGCGTGCGGGGAGGGGCGGGGGAGGGAGGATTAACTCCACTCGCGCCATACCGTGTGCGTGCGCGGTGCCCCGTAATGCCGGCGTAATACATTGTAATAACGTAAATGACAAAGCGTATTTACGCGCAACGCTGGTATACTGTGTACCGTGTGTCAAGTCTACAGCGTGGTGTGCGGGTTTGCCTACCCAAGGTGCCATGGCCCCTTGGGTAGGCAGACCCGCAACACTGCGGTGTATTAGACTTAACACACGGTACACTAAAATACCCTCTCGCGAGCGTGCATGAAATAGCGCAGCGCAGAAGCAACCAAGCAATGGCACACCCAGCACTTGGTATGCGACGGCATAGTACATCACTTTCTTACCTGGTACCACATTCTGGAATCTGCCCCTGGTGTAGGCCGCAGCGAACTGCCGAAGCAGATCAACATTTTCTGCTACACACTCCAACAGATTTAGCTCCGTCCACCATCGGGTTGGAGATATAGTTGGAAGTTTTTTGGCTTTCTCACCATTGTGCTTTTTCACCCAAGCCTTGTATGCAGACCAAACTTTTTTTGAATGTTGCCAAGATGCCAAATCCTTGCACTCCTTTAGAGCTTTTTTTATTCCCACGGTCTTGAAAACGGCCTCGACTCCATTTTGAATTGTGTGAGCGATGCACCGCATATGGGGCAAGTCCATGAGCTCCGCGGCGAGGCGCATGTCAGATGCGTTGTCTGTTGTCAGTGCCACGCACCTTTCAACGGGTAGACCCCAACTATCAAGAGCCTCTTCAAAAAATTCCTTCATCATTTCACCATTGTGAGATTCTTGCGACGCTCGGCACGACAGGGTTACAGCATGCAAATTTTCCCATTCCTTGTCAAAAAAGTGAGCTGTCAACGAAGCGTATGGTACGTCTGCATTTGAAGTCCAGTTGTCAGATGTGAGACTATAGTCACCACCACCCTTCAACAAAGTCTTTAAGTGGTCGACCACCTGTAAATTTTTAAATATATATATGCATTTTTCTAAAAAAGGGTGGTCGTGGATCCCGTTGTTTGTGAGAGGTAGGTGAACCCAAAACACACACAAAGCGCCTCGACCAGCGCTCTCTCACTTGCACACTATCCGTCTGAGAGCGCTATGCGAAACGTTTCGAGACCGGCTCCGGTGTATTCCGGGTTTGCCTACTTCTTATTAACAACGGGGTTCGTTTGCCAGTCAGTTTGGATATTTATCAAATTGTTCAAATTGGTCAAATGTTGTTAAGTTTCAGAGGCCAAAACAAACGTTACCTGCTCCTTTACTTTAGGAATGTACTCGTCCGTCAAAACTCGGCGAGAAAGCACTTTGTATCCTGGCTTGAAAGTCTGAAGCTTGTCCCTGAATCCCGGTTTCTCCACTGTATTGAGAGGACGGTTGCACGTGACAATATAGTGGGTGACTGCGTAGTGCAACTTCTCTGTAGCCTTACTGTCAGGCGCGCAAACACTATCCAGTGTGCCTTGTGGTTGCGGTGTACACGACCGTGACCTTGAGCTCGATCGTGAGTCTGATCTGAAATACATATTTAAAAAGTAATAACGTTAACGCTTCCGCTTAAAACGACCTTTCACTCATTCAATTCTGAAAACCGGAGTGTCTCGGTTATTACGCAAAATTCTGTTGGTTTGCCTACTCTCGTAGCTGCAGGCGCTGTTGTGACGAGGGCGAGGGGGGGATCACTCATACAAAATGTGTACAATGATTTTTATAACTTTTGATTTTTTTGAATTTTTTTCTTTTTCTTTTTTTTTCTTTTCATTTTTCAAAGAAGAGATTGTTTTCTTTTACCCCTATTTCTCAAATTTTTCTACTTCATTTCGGATTATTGTAATTTTTTCTCGATTTGCCGAATTTTATCCTTTTCTCTTGATTTGATTTAGATGTTCTTCATTTTTTGAACTGTTTTTTTTTTTTGGGTCAATGATTTTTCGAAGTGACTCCCCCCTCGGACGACGGAATGGCTGGCACGGTGACGGGGAGTGCCAGCCAACCTCCACCCCACAGTAAACAAAAGTCTGATTTTTTGAGGGAAAAGGGAAAACTTTGAGGACCTTGGATACTTTGAGGAAAACGCCTTAGATTTTTAATGAAAAAATAAGGGAAATCTCCACAAATTTTGAGGAGACTTCCTCGAAATCTAAGGCGTTTTCCTCTAAGTATCCAAGGCCCTGAAAGTTTTCCCTTTTTCCTCAAAAAATCAGACATCGTTTTTACCGTGCTCCACCACACGAGCTAGCGTCAGATTATAGTGGTGGAAACGAACGGTAGGACCGAAGCTCCCCGCGTGAATGTCGCACATACTTGTAGGTGTGCGGGAAATCATTCGCACACTGGGCCACTCAAACGAGTGAATTTTCTTAGGAAAATGTACAAGTGTGTGACATTCACACACTTGGATTTCCGGTGCACAGCGCTAGCAGCCACGAGAGTATGGAAGCCAAGAAACTGTCGTTTACTTCCTGGGACACCCGGTGCGTGACGAGATAATTACCTTCTGGGCGCGGTAGAGGCTGGAGTCATGAATGTTGACGTTGAGCAGTTTGTGGTGGACATAGATGTTGAAGGTGCACGATCACTTCCCGAATCAGAATTGTCACCAGAAGCCGAAGCGGGCGATGGAGATTGAGTTGGCACCACGATTTCACTCAACAGACCGGCTTCATCAACATCAACGCTAGAGGCCTGCAACGAGCGAGCTAAGCGAGCTAAACGCTGTTTCCACCCCCCTCTCACCTGTCCAAAGAGGGGTCTAGCTCGCTTAGCTCGCTCGTTGCAGGCCTATAATCAACGCTTCCCTCACTATCGTAACTATCACCGCCAGTAGGGGTGCCAGAATCTGATTCTTGCACCATCTTCAAGTAGATAGGGAAATGGTGATTTTTTAAATGGTTTATCAAGTTAGTTGTGTTAGAGTTTTTGTTTTGCACTTCTGCTCTAGCGTCCGGGCAATAGTTACACTTCGCCAGTTCCCTAGCAACTTTTTTGAAATGTGTCCAAACGGGTGAGACCCGTTTGCCTCTTCTCTCCATGACTCTATGACACTCCTAGTCGAAAGCACAAGCACACTCGCTACCGGTACTGTTCGCGGAGAACTCGACCCTGCCACGCCATGCAGCGAACTGGCGTGCCGTGCCCTGCCGACGCACAGTGGCGTGCGGCGCGTCGGCTGCTAGCGAGGCAGCTAGGAGGCAGAGCCGAGCCGAGACCCGGACCCGGAGCCGGAGCGCCCGGAGCCGAGAGCCAAGCAAGCCGGCCAAGCCTACGTCACGTGCGCAGAGCAGGCGGGAGGCGGGGGAGGGCAGGCACGGCGGCAGGTAGGGCGGGCAGGGCTCAGACAGGTGGCGGGTAAACGGTGACCGCGATCCAATAGCCACATTAACAATTAAAACCGAAATTGGAAAGTCCCAAAGAGGAATAAAGGTGGAAGAAACGTGGATTCCACGTGGATATGTGACGTGGTATCGACGTGGAAGAACCACGTCACATCCACGTGGATTTGACACCTTTTTCCACGAAATTTCCACGTGGAAATCACGTGGATTCAACGTACTGGCAACGAAAATTAATTTTTTATTTTACGGTTTTTCGATTGTGAATTATCGTTTGGCGATCAATTATCGAATTAGATCTTAAACTGTCAATAATCGTTGGCGCTCAATTATCGAACTTGATTTTCAATTGTCAATAATCGAAATCGGTAAAAAAATCGACAACATTCAATAATCGAAAATCTTTTTCGATTTCGATTTCAGAAATCGAAATCGACCCTCCTCAATAATCGGTCGATTATTGAAAATCGCAAATCGAATTGTCGATTAATCGAAAAATCGCACAGGCCTAGGACGGGTATGCTAACCACTACGCTGTCGGGTCGCATACTTCTTGCCGATGCGAAAAGGATCCCGTATCTACCGGCATGGACGGGCCCGGCGCGGCGCAGCCGACTTTCGCTCCGACTTCGTTCTTGCCGCTGCCCCGAAAAAATGGCGCGTAGATGGTGATAGCGATTCGCATGGCGGAAGGATGTGGGCCCCTCTAGCCGAGATGGTTAACGCACGTACTCTCTGTCCCCAATCATTTCGGCTGGCGAGACGTTTTGCAGGTTCAAATCCAGGTGGAACTTTCTCTCTTTTTTTTTTTTTTTACCTCTACTTGTATAGAGGCATGAAGATTATAAGCAATTTTAAGCATTATACACCTCGAGATAAACAAGGTATTCTTCTGCTCAGCCAACACCGTCGGGAAAATAAATCATAATAATAATAATGAACATTTTCGTGGCTAGGACTGGAACCCGGGCTCACAGGAGCATATGGCCGAAGCGCTAACCAGTAGACCACAGCATGAGACTAGAGAGTCTGGACACGAAAGTCTTCCCTGCCAAACCCCTACACTCGCCGACTTTGCGCCACTTATCGACACTTCGCATGCATCTCTTGAGAAAAACCAAGTTATTTTCTGAGACTAGAAGGTCCAAGCTAACTAACGGACACGAACTCTTTATCAGAAGCCACCCGGTAATTTAAATAAAAATTCCCAAAGAAACCAACAACCTTCTCGCGCGGGTGCCGCTCTGGAGAGGCGGCGCCTTCTCCGAGTATTTTCAGCGTTCCGAGATTCTTCTTGTTCTTTTCGCCTCGTCTTCTCAGCCTGTCATGGCAGCCGAATGTTTTGCTTTCGTACGGAGGTGGGTAGGAGGGATGGGCTTATGCTCATGTTTGTGCTGAAACAAGGTGAGATCAATTGTGACATGACCTTAAATTATACAGAAATGATTCCTTAAACCTTTTACGTGTAAATTCAACAATATGGCACGATCGCCGAGCATATTTTATTGCCTGTAAACACATGGACCAGGTTAGGGAACAGCACCTTCCTTATTTCTACAGCCGTTACGTGGTATCACGACACGAAAACGACAGCTTCTTAATTTACAAAACAACGTTTTAACGATCTCCAGGGAAGACGTACCTATTTTTCACGAAAACAACGCAAAACGCAAGCTCGGAATGATAAATGATTAAAAACATTCGGCTGTCGGCTGCCATGACAGGCTGAGAAGACGAGGCGAAAAGAACAAGAAGAATCTCGGAACGCTGAAAATACTCGGAGAAGGCGCCGCCTCTCCAGAGCGGCACCCGCGCGAGAAGGTTGTTGGTTTCTTTGGGAATTTTTATTTAAATTACCGGGTGGCTTCTGATAAAGAGTTCGTGTCCGTTAGTTAGCTTGGACCTTCTAGTCTCAGAAAATAACTTGGTTTTTCTCAAGAGATGCATGCGAAGTGTCGATAAGTGGCGCAAAGTAGGCGAGTGTAGGGTTCTGGCAGGGAAGACTTTCGTGTCCAGACTCTCTAGTCTCATGACCACAGGCTTGTTCTACCAGCACAACTGCATGCACCACATAGCTTCCGAAGAGGTTCTGGGACCAGGAGTCGTGTTTCAGTTACTTCACGAATTACCCAGGCGGTGTTCATCCGGTTGTAAGGAAGATAGTAAAATAGGCAAAAATATCATTTCAATAGAGGTTTACTTCTTTCCAACATTTCCCAACATCTCTATGTACATAGATAACAATTTTATAATCATGTGTTCATCAATAGATACAATTCTTGGAATTAATAAATACAATCACTAAATTTCTTAAATTCTTATAATATGCATATATTTCTTGGACTTCATAACATTTCTCTATTATTTCACACATACAACCAATGTGTACATACAAATTAAACTTTTTATAAGGGATAAATCAATCACTATTTCTATCACTTCTCTCAACAACAAAATCACAGTCTCTTTATCTTTTTGGTTATAGAGAAGTATTTTACTTCAAGAAAACTTTCAGTTATGCCATCAGACCTGGAACTGACAGATACTATGTCTTTTCTCCTAAATGTTTGTCACTTGGTTGGATATAAAATGCTAAAATGCATCACTTTCAAAAGACAACACCATCACTATTGGTAAGCATCACCCTTATTGTTATGTACACAAAAAGGAAACAAAGAAAACACAAGAGGAAACAGATGTGAATTAAGGCTGGTTTTCAATTCAGGCAATGAATGCTTGCCTTGATAACTTTGAGCTACGAGCACCAACAATTGGACTAAAATGTTCTCAAGAAATATTTCAATGCAGAGAAATTGTTGAATTGAAATAGAACTAAAAACAATTAGAGGGAACATTAAGAGATCTGCAAGCTTTCAGACCATCAGCTCGTTGAATGCCGTAACTCAAGTACTCATGTATAGTATTAGACTTAGGAGATTTTACAATCCACAAGAGTACAAACTAAAACAAAATAAAACAGCAATAGGAAGCAAAAAAAAAGGATGAAAAAAAAAAAAATGGGGTAAAACTTGAGCAGTCAGTTTCCTCTCTTCGAAAACAATAATTTGGAAAAAAAAACATTTGATAATTTCATCATGATAAGTGTTTCTTTAAATACTAAGGGAAACCTCTTAATCAAATCATAGCCATATTTCAGAATATTGCATACATAAAGAATTTATAACAATTCATATTGAGTCAAAGAGTATTCACCTGAAGAAAAAAAGGGGACAGCTGTTTGGAAACAGAAGAAAAGGAATTGAAAGGACAGTACACAAAGCTCACCACAGAAATCACGCACACTGCACATTTTCACACACATTCACACAAAGTTTCACGGAAGCAATTTTGAGTGGAGAATACATTATTTGTTCTATATAGCGGAAGACTACTTTATGAACCAGCTGGACTGGAACTAAAGTTAACATAAAAATGGACTTTAAAAAAATTATTATAAATCAAAAAAGTACAAGCCATCCAACCTGGCCCTAGATATGTGGGTACATGAGATTGATATTGTGTAGAATACTATTTTTCAAGTCGTAAAAAATAAATATAAATTGCTTCAGTTGTTAGTCTTAATTAATAAGGATTTGAATCAATTATAAATTCAAGGAGGAACTACAAATGCAGAAGAAACAAATTAACAAGTCAGAAGTAAACATCTTAAAATAAAACAATTTAATAAAACAAACATGAAGATTTTAACATGGTATGCTTGTGTATTTTCAGTAAAAGGCAGTGAATGAGTTTTGCTGACTAAGCAGGCCTCACTATAAATACTGAAAATCACAGGTTTTAAAGCCCACTTGAATACTCCTGCCAAAAACATGAAGCTTGACAGTCAATGACTTCTCAACTTTAAGCCATGTACACAATTACTGGAAAGGAAGGAAAATCCTCTAGCACACAAGCCAACGACACACCAAACCATCACAAGGGCTGAATTCTCAATTAAATGCTTGCTTAATACAAAATTTTACTCACAAAATTGATTTTGTTCACTAAGTATTCCAAAAATATGGAGACTATGAATGTGAGTTCTCTTCTAAACTTCCTGAAGATTGCTCCTGACTCACTAATTAAACAAACAAGACTAGAATCATTGTTTGGCAAAATTAGGGTCAATATTCAGTGCAACTCGATACATTAAAATCAACTATAACAGAAATTGCTGCTATACAAGTTGTCCTAGCTGCAAATTATGGAATCTCAAACTCAGCATACAAGCAGTATTTCACGGCAATTATGACACAGTAAGAGATGCTCAGAACACCAATACAGGAAAAATATCCTTAGTTACTAGAAATATTAAGTCATAGACATTTTACTAAAATGATATAATTCTCAATTGAATAGAATATATAGCATTTTGAGGCAGACATATACTGTATGTAGATATATTTGTAGTACACTGTACCACATTCAAAAAATTCATAACTGAAGGTAAAGCATCCTGAGATATTAGAACAACTTTCTAACAGAGATGAGTAAAGTGCCACTTTGCCAGCAAATTGGCAGCAAAACCCATTTCCAAGAAATCTTATAGTATGAGCCAACAATTTACCTACAATATTGTGTAACAATAGGAATCAGTTCTGAGGGACTCAAATTGACTCATCTTTAACAACCCTTAAAAATATTCAAGTACTATTGGCTGTTTTCATGTTAATTTGACACATTTTAGATCTTGCAGCTGAGGCAAGAAAACTTAGTTTAGTAGACTAAAATTGTTTAGAATTTGTTTCAAAAACAACACCATTAAAACTCCGTTACCATACTTGTGTCTAAAATAACATGAAAACGTCAAAGCATTTTTTGCTCACAGCACCACACACTTTCAAACCACCTAAGCTACACAACACATTTGGCCATGGGATCTAAGTCCACATTTGTGCTGATTCGACTAGTATTAAAAGAAAAAAAATACTCATTAATGGAGTCAAAAGAACATAAAAGAACAGGTACTAGAAGTGTTAGACAAGTAGTTTCATGACTTAAATGGGCCTACTCAGATCAAATTCATGCCAATACATTGCCACCAACAAAGTGGATTCATAAGAATCCATCAACTTCATGAGAAAATGGATGAAGAAAATAGGTAAGATCTAAATAGTGACACTAACAAGAGATAGATCAACACTGAAGATTTTGCCATAACACCAAGTTAAATTTAAAAAATAATTGCTTTGACAGACAGGAAGAGCCATACCACACATTTCTTGAAATGGACTATAACACTTTACGCTCACAAAATTTGAGAAAAAAAGAGCTGTATTATACAACATAACAGTCTTCAGCACAATCATGTGCCCTAAGTTACAGAACGCAGAGTGGACTCACAGAAGCTGTCTAAGGACTACGATTGTTTGGTCAGGACTACAAACAGATTGCATCTTCTGCAGTTAGAGAAGAGGAAATAGTTTGTTTATAGAGCAAGATTCTTAAGTCACATGTCATAAGCTCATTATCCTTTCACAGCGTGGATAAAGTCAATTAAAATGAGCTAATCAATGTCAATGGTTGGAATGCGCTCTTTTTTCTGTCGCTGACGTCCACTCCTTGAGTGTTTACTATGACTGGGCCGTCTTCTCTTTGGTTGATGGTCATCCTCGCTACAGCTATGAGTGGAGTTTGAGCTCGAGCTGGACTCTTCTAGTTTCCTCTTAAGCGACCTAGTCAAAGGACCCTGCCTACTTGACACCACATTGTCACCTGCGGCTGCACACGCAACCGACGTCACATCAGACCTCTTTGTCCTTGACAGGTGTTTCCTCGTCCTGTGCCTGTCCAGAGGGGTGGAGGCCGGCGTGGCCGCGGCCAGCGGCACCGAGGTGGCGAGCAGCTCGGCCTCCTCCCTGGGCAGGTCCTCCAGGAGGCTAAGCGAGTCGGTGTCCGCTGAGCACAGGCGCTCGGTGCGTTCATCCAGAGAGTCGTCGAGGCCGAGGCCCGCCAGGGCGGGTGCGGCAGGTGCGGGGCCGGGGCCGGGGCCAGTGCAGGGCTCCACAGGGCCGAGGCCTAAGGTGCCGGGGCGCCCCTTTTTTCTTCGGGGCGGCACCGGGGAGAGAAGCACAGCGCCGGGGCTGGGACTGGGGTCGGGGCCGGGGCCGGGGCCGGGGCCGGGGCCGCACTGCGCCGAGGCTAGGGGGATGGAGGCGGCGCTCTCCGAGAGCAGCGGGTTGCAGGCCGCGCTCAGCGGGGATGCGGGAGGTGACGAGGGCAGAGACCCACAGTCCATGCGATCGCCCGAGGAGGAGGACGACGACAGGCTCGACAGGTACTCGCGCACGCGAGACTCGCCGAAGTTGAAGACATTGTCGCTGTTGTCCGCCGCGCCGCGCGGCCTCGCGCGCTGCTGCGGCTGCGCAGAGGAGGTGGACGCCGCCGAGGCGGAGGCCGGCGACTGAGCGGACGAGGAGGACGGGATCTTGACGGGCGTCTGGATGGATGATGTCCCAGACGAACTCGAGCTGGAGAAGTTGCTCGAGGTGGAGAAGCTGCGGTTGTCCACGGAGGACTTCTTGTTGCGGCGCCTCTGCGCCAGTTTTGCATTGACCACCTCCTGAGGGAGAGAAGGTGATAATTAGCAAATGCATTACTAACTATAATGAAGATGGCAAACTGAATAAGATGCTGAAACAGGAATAATGTCGTTGCTTGGAACTTGCCTGTAATCTGAAGCCTTCGCGATGGGCCTGGAAAAAGGCAGAGAAAGTCTGGGCAACATTGATTTCAGCAGAGCGTGCTGAAGATCCAGTGGTTAGCACATCGGGTGTCATGAGTGGCACAGTAGCAAAGCCCGCTCGATCAGATCCCTGGATCCATTCACTTGTCAAAAGATCACTCATTCGAAGCCTCTTCTTGGGGTCAACAGTCAAAAGTCCTGAACAGCAAGAAACGGTTCTTATTAGTTTCGAATTGCAATAAATATAGGTACATGTATGGCGCGGGCCCGTCCAACCCCATACCTTTGGTGAGCTGCTTCGCAGCATGAGAGACGTTTTGCCACGCGTCAGCATTAAAGTTGAAGTCACCTTCCTTGATTCTACACATAATAGCGGCCGCACTGTCGTCCCTGGACCGGGCGTGGAATGGAGCGCGACCAGAGAGCATTGTGTACTGCAGAGAGAGAAAGAGAGATAGAGACTGTAAGTTCCGGGTAACCTGGTGCTCCCCACCATATTCTGATTACGGTGTCTACATACCAAAATCACCCCTAAGCTCCAAAGATCACAGTTTTCATCATAGCCCTCACTAGGTGGTTGACTATGGACATTCCCACTAGAGTCAGTAGGGGCATTACTGCTGTTAGCAGTTGATTTAACTAATGCTTGTTTTAATACTTCTGGAGCAGCGTAGTGAAGAGTGAAACACGGAGTGGTTAGAACTTCTTTCTCTTGCTTTAACCGAGCAAATCCAAAGTCTACTATTTTAATATCTGAGTTTTCTGAGGTATCTGTAAAGAGCAGATTCTGAAAAAGAAAAACAAAAAGGTTAGAGGAAATATTTTGACAGCTGTAAGAAATGGCAGATGCTAGTGAGTTAAGTTTTGTGCAAAAATGTTTGTTTTCATACCTCTGGTTTCAAGTCACGGTGTACTACTCCTCTAGAATGCATTTCACTCACAGCAGCAACTAGGCTTCTCATTATCCGACTTGCTTGATTCTCAGTGAATCTTGCTTGTCTCCTGATTCTTTCTAATAGCTCTCCACCTCTCAATAGTTCAAGTACTAGATATGTATGAGCCTACAAATTAAATAGAAGATTAAGACACTGAATATTGTCAGGCCCTGGAAGCAGCTTTTGTCTTTAAACTAACCTCATCAATAAACACATCATATAATTTTACTATGTTGGAATGTCCTTGGCAGGCTCTTAATAAATTGATCTCCCTAGTACAATCAGTCTTTCGGCTCACAATTTTCACAGCATATTCTTGACCCGTTTCCCGGTGCCTGCATTTCCTACAGACCGAGTACGTTCCATCTCCTAAAATACCCTCGCGGAGATCAATTTCATATTGCTGAAAAAAGGGAGAGTCCTGCAAAGAATGATAGAAAATAATGAAATAACGACTTTTACCAATGCAGTGTTGCTACAACAGTATGAACAAACTGAACTTACCTTTATGCATGGTAGAGTGAGACTTGTAGGACTCGGCCTCTTAGTTTCGTTAAAAATTTCATCACTCAGAATGTTTTCACTGAACAGGACTGATGGTGCAATGTAAGAGTATCCCTGTATTTAAAAAAAAAATCAATTTCTATTAGACTTCTATGACCCATGTATAACAAAAGCTACAATGAGCAGGGAGTGAGGTCTGACAACGTCCAAAACTGACTTCAACACAAACAGCTCACCTTGAATATCTTATCAAAGTTGGGAGGGATGACTGCAGGCGAGTCTGTGGGGGTCATGCGTGTGAACTCCTCAGAGAAGTTGCTCACGTCCAGCTCGCCCGCAATGTGGGGCACGAACGGCGTGGGCACGCGCTTCTCCGCCAGGGCGACCCAGTCCAGACCGCGGAAGAAGGGGTGCTTCTTGAGCTCCAGGGCGTCCTGCTCTCCGCCGCCCAGCCGCTTGCGGGGGTCCTTGACCAGCAGGGCCGAGATGAGGTCGGCCACCTCCGGCGACAGGCCGTCCGGGATAGGCGGGTTGGTTTTGAGGATCCGCCTGCGGACAGGACAAGCAGAGCGACACGCTGAGTCAATGCCGCGAGAGGGGCATGAGGGTAGCCTAACCTCCGTCCTACACCCTATCTAGGCGCGGCGCCTGACCGACCAACACTCGCGCTCTTAGATACATGCCATTCATTTCGAGTACCTCGAAAAGCACACATAGCTCCTCTCGCACTTCCGCCCCGAAAGTAAACCACAAGCTAATCACCCAATACCAGCCCCCTACCTACTCCTCCCTCTCCCTGCCCAGCCCAGCCCTGCCCCTGCCTCACCACTCCACACAATGACTTCGCACAGATCCATTTGAAAGGAAAGTGAGTTTCCTCCTGCTTACGCCGCTCCCACTTCATGGTTTTTAATTACTCCCCCGCTGGGCGGAGCGGGGCGGGGCAGGGCGGCGCGTATACGGCATACGTGTGATGCTAATAACAAAAGGGAAATCCAGGCCTGGGATGCACTGCGGTCCAGCACGCACGCACGCACACGCTTCCGCACGCAAGTCGTGTCGTCGGGATGTTAGCCACACACAACACTTTTTTCTTCCTTTCCCTTCTGTCATTTAATGAGATGATAACGGGGACCATCTAAAATTTCTAGCCCCAAAATCGACTAGCAAATTGCCATATCCCCGTCGACTGCTGTCCCGTTATTCAACCCTCTGACTCACCTGCTGATCTCCTGCTGAGTGTTCTTCTCGCCCTCGACGGTGAACGGCGAGGCGCCCGTCAGCAGCTCATAGGTGAGGACGCCCACGCTCCACCAGTCCACGGCCTGCGGACGAAACAGCACAGCGTTACCAACAGAAACAAACGCGACACGCGGCAAAATCATATACACAGGGAGTGGCCAAAATAAAACCGTTGGTGTGCCGAGTCAGACAGAGATAGACACGCCCATCCTTACAGCTTAAGCTAGGTAAGAGGGGAAGTGGGGAGGGGAAGCCCGGCAGGGAAACCAGGACCGAGTATACAAGTCTCGCGGCGCTGCGCTGGGCTGCGCTGGGCTGCGCTAAGTATCCGGCGGAAGCACTGCACGCAGCGCAGCGCAGGGCTCAGCTCGGCCCGGCCCAGCGGAGCGCGGAGGGCACATAGCACGCTAGACGCGTGCGACTAACCGTCCCGCCCCGCACCGCCCCGCCCCGCCCCGCTCCGCCACGCCATGCCACGCCCGTTTGTGGGTTATAGTCTTGTTCCGCGAGCTAGATCCACACAAGAATCGAGGGGCACTAACTTTTAGCGTCAAAAAGGGGCGAGCGGGAACAGCGACCACACTGTTATCATTTTTTCCAAAACTCTGCATAAGAAATTATTTTTTTAAAAAAAGGGTAAGAGCTCGGGAGCGGTGGTAGGGAGACGGGAACGATCAAAACCCGTATGACAGGTGTGCAGAAAAGAGGGGGAGGGGGTGGAGGAGAAGGGCACAAAAGACACGCTTCGCTAATCTCCGGCGTGGCGGGGCGGGGCGGGGCGGGGCGGGGCGGAGCGTGGCGAGGCACGCCTGCACAGACAACGCCGCGGGGCTTCGCGGCTCGGGAGGGAGTGGTGGCAGAGAGGTGGGGTCCGTCACGATAGGGTAGGGGGGGGGGCACAGCGAGCAGCAGTTCCACCGCACTCTCTTCTCATGCACAACTCCGCATAACAGCCGGGCGGCCTTATAGGAGCCGCCGGGCCTCACGGGAGGAGGGGGCGGGGGCGGGGGCCGTCCCTCATCGCGGATCCAAGTGCTAAAGACGGCGTGAGGAAGAAAAAGGGGGGGGGGGGGCATGTAAGGGAGGGGCCGCGCCGGCCGCGCCGGGACACGCACGATTAGGCGCGCCACACTGCGGTGTACACAGCGCTGCACTGCGCTGTCAACACATTTGCCGGATCCGACCAGCGCCGTCACACCTCCGGCTGGCGGCGGGCCGGGCCGGGCCGGGCCGGGCCGGACAAGTGTCCGAGCGTTCGGTCCGGCCCAGATCAGCCCAGCCCAGCCCAGCCCGGCACGAGGCGGAGCCCCAGCCACAGCCTCTGTGCGGCTCGCTCGGTTTGGTTTAGGCCCCAGGGGCCCTGGCCCCGGCCCGCTGCGGGTTGGGCGCGCCGCCAGAGAGTCGAGTCGAGCCGAGCCGAACCGAGTCGAGTCGGCACGCTCCCTGGGCCCGGCCCGGCCCGGCAGCAACAGCTGACCCAATGACCTACTAAGCATGGCGCAGCGCCGCCCCGCCCCGCCCCGCCCCACCCCGCTCCCGTGCTTCAGCAGCCCCACCCCACGCAGCGCAGCTCGCCTGCGCGTCGTGGCGGCGCGTGGCTGCACGGGACGTGTCGGGGGCCCCGGCCGGCCCGAGCCCGAGCAGAGGGCCTAAGTGCAAGGCGCCACACGGCTGTCAAACCGCACGGCCGGCCGGCCGCCGGCACCACCCGGCACCTGCTACCCCTGGTTGCACGTGCGCTGGCCTAGCGGAGCTGGCCGCCGGTCAGGGCTGCCGTGTGTACAGTGTACAGAGTGCGGGCCGGGCCGGGGCGGGGTGGGGTGGGGTGGGGTGGGGCAGTGCCGGGCCCTAGTATTGCATGCCGTCCTTGGGCGGGCTGCCCTCGCCTAGCCTCGCCCCCATCACCCACCCACCAAACCCCTACCGTGAGCCAGATCCTAGCTTTTGGGTCGCACGATGACAATTTCTTTTAATTACATCGCAAGTAAACCGGGCCACAACAAGTTTCAGCCGGGCCCCGTGCCGCCTGCCGCCTGCTGTCGCGGTTCGTAAGGCGGCCAGTCAGGCAGGCAGGTATGCGCTGTGACGCGAGGCGAGGCGGCGGCACAGGCTGCGAGACAGGTACGATACGCACGATCCACTTTACATAATTCGGCGCTGAGGTTCAATACAGCGAGCGACTGCGGCGGCGTGCCCGCGTGCCCCCCCGTCCCCGCACTCCCCCCTCCCTCAGCTAGGAATGTAGGCCAGCTCCAGAGAGGCTCCTCCCCTCCCCTCTCCCGCCCTTTCCTTTCCCTCTGCGAATGGCTTGCGGTGCTCCCGCCCCTTCCCCTCCTCTGTCTTCCAAGAGTCAGACCGCCCGCCCGCTCGTCCGCCCTGCTCGCTCACCCGCCCGTCCGCACTTATCAAATTGCCTTTTCGCTTTCCTCCTGGGGGCCCATAGGGCCCGGTCGGGCCGGGCCGGCCACAGACGTCCCTCTTCATCATGTAAGGACGAACCGCATGGCCCAAGCCGGAACCCAGAGGAAGGGCATAAGGTTCGACCAACCGGCCCGGCAGCGGTTTTCTCACAATTTTCCAATTATTTGTTGCCCCTACCCATCACCTCAAGGGGCCCATCACTATAAATTTAAGCGAGCACCGATTTTTCTAATTTCTGTTTTTTGGGTGGTTTTTTGGTGTGATTTTCCTTCATTTTTACAGATTTTTTTCTTGATTTTTTTGTTTTTAAATTATTTTTATTTTATAAATTTTGCTGATTTTTGCTGACTTTGTGCAAGGGTTAGGGTACACTGATATTTTGGAGTAGATGACCCATCGCATCGACCTCCTCAGCACCGCCACCAGGTCCCCACGCGGCGCGGCGTCGCGACGCCCGCGTTGACAACGCCCGTCCGCGGCCGGCAGGGAAGCGGCGCGGGGGAAGGGCGGAGCAAGGCTAGAGAGAAAGGGGGGGGGGGGAGGCGTCGAGATTTCGCAACGCGCCGTCTACAGTGCGGCCGGCCCGGCCCGGTGCGCCGCCACAGCACGGTTCCCGTTAGACTGGGCTCGCGGGTCCAGCGCCTCCCCTTCCTTTGTGTCCCGTGCGGCGGAGCCACGGAGCGTGGCGTGTGGCGTGGCGAGGTGGAGTGCGGTGCGGTGCGGTGCGCCGCAGCCAGGCGTTGAAATTCCTTTCGCGTTTCGCGGCGAGATTCTGCTCGCCGAGTCTCACCTTCAAGTAGACCCAGCCCGGGCCCGGGACCCGGCTCGGCTCGGCCCGGCCGCCCGGCCCGGCCCGGCCAAGGTAGCGCCTACGGTGCGCTGCGCCACGCCACGCCGCGCCGGTCCGCCGGCCCCAAACTCGCTCTCACTGTTACCTCGCCCGACCCAGCCCGGCCCGGCTGCTGTAACGAACTCTCGTCATGACCCGCGTGTTCAAAACGAAACCGAATACGGTGGTACGATAGAGCAGCGGTGGGCGGGGGAGGAAAGGAAAGGGGAGGGGAAGTGGGAGGCGGATGACGAAAATATGGCACGCCGCGACATAGAAAAGAAATGCTTCGACTGCAGCCGGAAATCGAGGGGAGGGGAGGGAGACAACGTAACTTGTGTAACCCGAGCCAAAGTTCAACCTGCCCCGGCCCGGCCCGGCCTGCCCCGCCCCGCCACTGCAGAGCCGCGGGGCGCCGCGCGCCGACGCCGGCCCGGCCTGACATTTTCGAACCAAGTGCTATATCGGGCTGGGCCGGGAGGGACTCCTCGCATCCGAGCCCCAGCCATCGAGGCTGTGTTCTTCTCCCCTTCTCCTTACATCAGAGTAGGTGGGTGGAGTCGGAACCCTCGGGGCGGGGCGGGGCGTTTGAGGAGGAGCCCGTGTTCTGCTTGACGTCGGCCGCAACTAAAAATCGAAGTTGAATCGGGGCAGGCCTACTCAACTTAGGGAGTCATATCCGGGGGAAAACGGCGGAGCGTTGGCGTAGAAGGCGGCGGCTTGCGGGGTGGGATGGGGTGAGCGGGGCGGGGCGAGGGCGAGGCAGGGCGGGGCGATGCACCGATGCTGACGGCACCCTTGTGTTCCGCGTTCCGCGCCGCACCCCACTCCCTCACCTGCGCCCTCGACAGCGGCCGGGCCACGGGCCGGGCCGGGCCGGACCCAGCCACCGGGACGGCGAGCACGACCTCGACCGAAGGCGCCTACTCCGCTACACCGCAACCACCCCGCCCCGCCCCGCCCCGCCTCGCCCCACCTCACCCCGACCTCGGCGAAGGTTTCCCCCCTCGCGCCTTCGACTCGCCCTCGTTCGCTCTGCATCGGGCCGCGTCGGGCCGAGTCGGGCCACGGCCACACAAGGACACTCCAGCCGCACCGCGCATGTCGGACCCCCAACGCCGACGGTTGATGCCACGATTTCCCATCGGGGCGAGCGCGAGCAGCCTGGCCGCAAGCCGAGCGCGGAGACAGAGACAGACAGAGAAAGATAGAGAGAAAGAGAGAGAGAGAGAGAGGGGAGGCGTGTGAACAGGGCGTCCGCGGGGGTGGGTGGGTGGGGGGGGACTCAGCGCCGTCATCGCAGTGACGACTCGACACCCACACGCCAGCCTCCACATTTCCTCAGACGCGGGGCGACGCCGCGCCTCGCCAAAACGGCTTCTACGACTTGACGCCCCACCCGAATCTGGAATGCACCTCCTGGATTCCCCCTTCCTTCCATCCTCCACCTGCCTCATCACACCCACCTTCCCCTTCCCTTTACCCTTTCCAACCGGCACGCCCGCTTTGCCGCTCGGCCCCGAAAAGTGGGTCAGAGTGCGACAGAGAGATGGCAAGGTCGTGGCCAGGGTAGGAGGAGCGTGGCAAAGGAGGAGGAAAGGGGGGGGGGGGGCTCGTACCTTCGCCCAGAGTGCGGTCACCGCCCCCCTGTCATGTCACGCTGATCGCAGGGCCTAAAAATCGAAAGCGGCGCCGCTGTGGTCCGCGCAGAACAGAACAGGGGGGGATAGCAGGGCACCGCAGGGACCCTACCCTGCGCCAGCCTGTTCCCGCGGGCGGAGCCGAGGCCGAGCCGAGCCGGACAGGAGGGAGAGGCAAGGCTATGGGTCTCGCCATCTCTCTCACCCAGAGCAGAGCCGATAACATCAGGTACTCACGATATCGTGGCCAGTGGAGCCGCCCCGCACCACCTCCGGCGCCATGTACTCGATGGTGCCGCAGAACGAGTAGGCACGCTGGTCCTTCTCGTGCGGCAGGAACTCCTTGCTCAGACCGAAGTCTGTGAGCACCACGTGGCCGTCAGAGTCCAGCAGAATGTTCTCCAGCTTGATGTCCCGGTAGATGATGCCAAGCTGCAACACACAGAGCGACAGGATGGTGTCAATGGGGCTGCACGGCGTGGGCCGGGGGCGAGTAGGGGGCGTTATAAGGGTTATGTGAGGGGGGTGTGGGGGGCGTGGCTCCGAGGGCCAATGGGTTATCAACACAGCAAATTTTAAACAGGGCACTCGGTGTTACGACGGTACTAATTACACAAGTTTTGGCCAGTTTGAAGTATATACTTTGTTATTTTTCGTTAGCAGCACTAACCAATACCGTACGCCGCCACAAAGTCCACCCAAAGCGACCGCCCCGAGCTCGACTTGACCAGACATTATTTGTCCTTGGCCGCGCCGGGGAGTCGAACCGGCGCGCACGTGTCGCGAGTCGCGAGTCGCGAGGCGAGGCGAGGCTAGGCGAGGCGAGGCGAGGCGAGGCGAGGCGAGGCGAGGCGAGGCGAGGCGAGGCGAGGCGAGGCGAGGCGAGGCGAGGCGAGGCGAGGCGAGGCGAGGCGAGGCGAGGCGAGGCGAGGCGAGGCGAGGCGAGGCGGGCCCAAGGATCCCGTGCGTGGAAAGCAATGGCGCGGATGTGTGAAATGTATTCCAGCAAAGGCGATGAGAACGATTTCAAAAATAGAAGTCTGCTGAACGCGCTGGGCCGGGTCACCCTGGACTTGTCGCGGTGCGGCGGCGCGGCCGCGGCCGGGCCCCGGGTCGACCAGGGGTCAGGATGCGTCTGTCCTGTCGTGTCGGCGGCGTGGCGGCGCGTAGCGCTCACCTTCCCGTCCCGCCAGGCCAAGCCAGGGTCCAAAGGACGGGTGGGCCGGCGGGCCGCGCACTCCACAGCCGCGCCACTCCGCCCGTCACCAGCGCAACGGCCGCACCGCGCGTGCGCACGCCGGCAGCGTTACATAACTTGTGCACGGGCTCACAGGCGGGCCGGGCCGGGCCGCACCGCGTCCCCATCGAGGCCGCCAGGGCGGTGCGCACGAGCCAGGCCGGGTCACATGACGGGGCGAGGGGCCCAAGGAGACACGCGGCGGTAGCGCCGGCCCGCCCCGCCCCGCCCCGCCGCGCCCTTGACGAGTTGGTTCACCCGAAGCGACCCCACCCGCCCGGCGCGCGGCGCCGCCAGCGAGCTCAACCCGATCAATTATTCCTTTCAAACGGCGCCACTTTTTATTCTTCTCGGATTCACGCGGCCTCCGCACGAGCACACTCACACGCGCACCACGCTGGAGTGGAGAGGAGTGAGGTAGTCGGGCAGGGCAGATGGCAGGCGCGGCGTCCACGTTCGCAGCTGCAGATCTGCAGATGCAGAGGCTGGCCATCTGGGGGCCCGCCCCGCCCCGCCCCAGCCCCAGCCCCACCCCGCGCGACACAACGTGAGGCAGCGGCCGGTAGCAACGACCTCGCTGCCCGAACCGCCTCGCGCGCACTCGTCGCGACCATGGCGTGGCGTGGCGTGGCGTGGAGTGGCGGACGCAGAGGCTGGTCTTCCGCTAGCGTCAGCAGAACCGCCCTTCCTCCTGACCAGCAGCCGGGCCGGGCCGGGCCGCGCGGAGCAGAGCGCCTGGAGGGTAGGCAGTCCCGCCACGCTCGCGCATCGGCCGGGGCTGCCTACTCGGCCCCTGCCGGCCGCAGCGGCAACAGCGCTCGCTTCTGCTCCTCACTCCCGATCGGAGCGTTTTAAAGGAGAAACAATTTAAGTGACGACACGTTAAACGTACACGCACTCATACACTGGCCTCCTACTTCAATCCCGCACGGCTCGGTTACACGCACACTACTTGGCTCTCCGCAGCCAGCCCGGGCCCGGGCCGAGTAACGTCCCAGTTACACGGTGCCCATTAGGTCCACCTGTGTCATTACGACAGTGGGACGGCCGGACCGGCGGTGGAGACTGTTGCACACCGCCTGGCCTGGCCTGGCCTCGCCTCGCCACACACCTGTGCCGAGGCCTGGCCTGTTCCAGCCGCGCGCACCGCGCACCGCACCGGGACCGACCTGACCGCTGCTGACCCAGGAAGCGGCGCCAGAGGCTGAGGACGCGCGCAGTCAGCGACCGAGCAGGGCCACGCCGCGCGACCCGCTCCAAGGCTGAGCCGACCTGAGCCTCAGCACAGCGCCGCATGTCGCACCGGTCTCAGTTCATTAAAACCAGCAGTGAAAAAAAAAGAAGTTGCATCGCTGGCTGCTTTCTCTCCTATTCTCTGCGGCCCGCGATGCCGCGGAGCACGCGGCCATAGCCAGGCTCCGTCTAACCAGCCTGCCTGCACTCCGCACCTCACGTTTCTCGGTCTTGATTTAACTCGCGAGGGAAATGCCGCTGCTCATGCTAAGGAAAGGTGTGCAATTGCGAAGCACCTCGACCGAAGATAATCCATAAATAGAACGCAGTGTGCGGAGCTTGTTGCTGTGCGTTGGGTACGCTGCAGCATTTGGCAAATTTTTGTTACTTTCAGATACCTTTTGATCTTTTCCCCTTATTTATGGCTTTCTAATTTTTTTTAAGTTTTTTGTTCGTTTTTTTTTTAAATGATTTTTTGGATTTTTCTGTCTCTTCCTTCTTGATTTTTTTTAAAATGATTTGAGGGGGGTCGCATAATGATTTTTCAAAGTGACTCCCCCCCCCCCTTCCCTGGCTTCGGGTTCATAGTAGGCTTTATGGCGACACTGACCTGCTGCCCTTGGTCCTGAGGTGAGCGTGCGTGCGTGTGCCTTGTGTATGTGCGGTTCAGAGTCCGGGTGGGGCGGGGCGGGGCCGAGTGGGGCCGAGCCCGTTTAGCTGGCGACGACGCGACGAGGGCAACCTGCTGCCGGCTGGCTATCATGCCCCCCCTATCCGCAGTCAGCGCGACCTCCGAGCTGCGACGGCCCGGGCTGGGCCGCGCGCACAGGACAGCACACGGTCACAGGCGGTCATGGGCCTTGGCCGGCCCGCAGCCCCGCCGAGCCAACAGCTGTTTTCACGAAGAGACAGCGAACCAGGCCTTTTTAATCTAGCAGAGAAAATCGTCAAGGCGCCCCTGGCCGTGGCCGGCCGGGCCGCGGCCCAGCCGGGAGCCGGGCCCAGCAGCCCGCCACGTGGCAAAGAACCCTACAACCGCTGCAGGGCAGTTTAGGATTGCACGGGCACGTTGGAACAGCGGGCAGTCATACTGGTAGGAGACTCAAGTCCCATCCGCACACTCCGACGGGTAGAAAAAAAAAAGAACAGCCCTGAAAGTTGCACGAAAAACAGTCCCACGACTGGTTTATTTCAAAGACTTATTTTGCCGAGAATTTCCATAAAAAAATTTCGAGTTTTGTTGGAAGGATCAAAGAGCTGAAGGGTACGATACGGCGCACGGCGCGAGCGGCAAACAATCGATAACAAGCTTCAATTAGCTTGAACGGAGAACAGAGCAAAAACATAAATAAAAAGCAAAAATACGTCGTGGCGCAGTGTACGGGCGGGCCGTGCGTGGTTGGGCGGAGCGGGGCGGGGTGAGGCGGGGCGCGGCGGGGCGGGGCGGGCGTACCGAGGGCGACGCGCAGCACGGCAGTCCGCGGCGTAGAGAGACGAATTCGCGCACGGAACGGAACAGCAGGACGGTCGCGTCGCCGGGCCGCGCCACGCCGCGCCGCGCCACGCCACGCCACGCCACGCCAACCCAAGCCACGGCGCGCCGCGTCGCGCGCCCCAGCAGCGTCGCGCCAATTGGAAATTCCCCTCCATTTTATCCCCCGCTCTGCCCCTTCCAATCTCCCCCTCTCTTTCAATCCCCGCTTCTCCACACCCGCTCCTGGACCCCGGGGGCCCGGCCCGGCCCGGCCCAGCCCGGCCCTGGCTGCGCTCGGCCTCGCGGCGGCTCGGACAGTAGAGGAGGAGGAGAGGGAGGAGAGGGAGGAAGAGGAGGAAGCGGAGCAGGAGGACAAGCTGGCGATGATAATCGGACGGCGAAAACAAAAACAGTAATAATCGATGCCGAAGGTCTCCCGGCGAAACGCGCGTCAAGAGGAGTCGAGAAAATGGTCGAAAAGAAAGACAAAGAGCGGAGGGAAAGAGGTGGGAAGCAGGGGAAGGGGAAGAGGCAGAGAACGAAAGAGACTCTAGCTTTGCTTTAGAATGTGTCTCTGCCCCTCTCCATTCTCCTCCCACCATCAACGTCCCTTCTTCGCCGTTGTGATTGTTTTTTCCTCATCGACAACAACTACTGAGCGCGCTGTGAGCTGTAGCGGCGAGGCATATCAACGGCCGATAACAAGCTGAAAACAACTTTGGGGAGGGGTGGGGGGGGGGGCACTCAGAGAGCAGGTCAGGACGAACAACATCATCGCCGCCACCACCATGAGACTCACCTTGTGGAGGTGCTCAAGCGCCAGGATGATCTCGCCGATGTAGATGCGGACCTGCTCCTCCGTGAAGTGCTCGCGCTGGTACAGGTGGGTGAACAGCTCGCCGCCGCTCACGTAGTCTGGGGGCAGGACAAGAGACAATATCGTGAGCATGCTACCAAGTCGAGCGCGCAAAACCAAGACGATGGCTAGGCTGACTCGTTTGGAGAATAAATAACATGCAAAAAAAAATGGATACGCTTGTTATGTAACGAAAGTAGGGGGAGGAGTTGGCCTGCGTCCTCGAGGATGGGAGAGGGTGAAAAGCGGGGTAGGGTGGTAAAGGGTGGAGCAAGAGCATGGGGGAAGCGGCAGGCTGACCTCCAAGAACGTCTGCGGGGAAGCCTTACACGCTTTGGAGGTGGGTCGAAATCGGACAGGGAGAGGGAGAGAGGCAGAGAGACAGAGAGAGAGGGAAAGCGAGCAAGAGAGGTGGAGAAAGGGAGGGAGAAAGAGAGGGAGTGAGTGAGAGAAAGAGAGAGACGTGCCAAGTGAGACACACGGACTGCGCAGCATGACAAGGCTGGACAGTAGAGCTTTGTATTTTGTGCGACTCACCACGCCGGGAAAAACATGTGAGTGCTATTTACTGCCAGGCAAGCCACGCAACATATGGGCCGCCGCGAAACTCTTACCGAGGATCAGGTGCAGCTTGGCGTCCGTCTGGAAGGCGTAGTGCAGCGTGACGAGGAACGGCGACTCGCGCACCGCCTCCAGCACCTGCCGCTCCGTGCGCGTGTGCTCCGTTGTCTTCTTCTTCTGCACGATCGTAGCTTTCTTGAGCACCTTCATAGCGTACAGGCGGCCGTCATCCGGCCCACCCTTCTTGCGCACGAGGAACACCTTGCCGTAAGCTGCGAACACACAGGAGGAACAGAGTTACAAGGGGGCAAGACTTTCCCTGCGGTGATGTAAAAAGCTCTTCTACCACCTTTAAAACACTTTTTCTCAAAATCATGGAGGAAACAACAATAAATTTCGGTGTGCAAAGGTGAACTTTCCAAATTTTTTTTATTATCTTTTTTTCATTTTGTTTTTACAATGACGAGGTGCACAAAAAAAATCGGAGCTGTTTTCCCCCTTGCTAAAAACCACCTCGGTGCATTGCCACCTTTCCAAAAAATTAAGTGCCATGTAATGGAAGTCAATTAATTGATCATCAAGGCAGGATCGCGTTAATAAAATACGAAATAAAATTAACCCCTCCCGCCTCATCCCGTTCGGTGCGCTCTGCTGGACAGTCTTAACGGTGCGGGCCCCGCCCTGCCCTGCCCCGCCCGCCCCCTGCGGGTTTGGGTAGGGAGGGACCCACGAGCCGAGTGCCGCCCCGCGAGCGCACCCAGTCTGCGGTAATGAAGAGAATTTCGTTATGACACTGATGTTTCCCGGTAATTAGGACAAAACACAAACGAGACATGGCGCTAATTGGAGGCCACGAGTGGAAGAAGGGCAAGGTGCGCTGGGAGAGGGGGGGAGGGGGAGAGGGGGGGGAGGGGGAGAGGGGGGAGGGGGAGGGGGGAGGGAGGGAGGGAAAGAGAGAGAGGGGGAGAGAGAGAGAGAGAGAGAGAGAGAGAGAGAGCAGAGGCAAGAGAGGAGAGAGTGCGAGCAGAGGAAAGAAAGGAGAGAGAAATCGTGGAGGACAGGGAGAAGACCCAGGTTTCAACCCACTTACCCCCAACCCCCAAACCTCCCAAGAGCCGCTGCGTCTAACGACCACCAGCGCCGTAGTCGGTCGAGTTATTGAAGACTGCAACGCCCATCAGAAGGAGAGGCGAGGTGGGGAGAAGAGGGGCGAGGCGGCACCGCAGGAGAAATTAGAGTGCACCAGCAGTAGAAATTTGAAATGATGCATCCCTCCAGCTTTTTCTTTTTCTCTGCGCTAATACCAACTCCTTGTCGTTTTATTCTCCTCTCATGCGGCTGTGCAGCACAGCCAGCCAGCTGGTCTGCCCGCCAGCCGGCGACGGGCGGGGCCGGATCGGGCAGGGCCTAGCCAGCCGGGCGGGGCCGGGGCCGGGGCCGGGGCCCAGAGGACCAACGCCGAGCAAGTCCACCCCTCGAGCTTCCCCATCCCCCCCCCTACCCCAAGCTCAGCTCGGCAGGGCCCTCGGAGACCGCTACACACGCACGACAACATATTTCAGAGATAAAGCCGAGAACGAGATAGAGAAAGAGAAAGAGAACGCGAGAAGGAAGAAAGAGAGAGAAGGAGAAGAGGTATGAATAGGTAGGTATGCGCTCGAGTTTTGAGTCTAGTCGGCCGGGTTAAAACTGTGCAGCCAGAACAGCCGTCCCGACGCGCATCCAGTCCCTGTTCGGCCACGTGGCAGCTAGGGGTGGAGTGGAGAGTGCATATGCACGAGATGAGGGGGGGATAGGCGTGGATAGGAACACCTTTGCGGCTCGGCGGCGGCGTAGCGGATTGTATACTATACGGCTGGATTTCGCCGACGACGCGATTTCACACCCCGGAGCCAAAGGACGAGTCGGAGTGAGTAGGGAGTAGGGAGTAGGGGTCGCGGGGCGGGGCGGCGGACCAAATCTTGCAAGGCTCTGCTGCAAGCCACACAACCCAACCGCCCCGCCCCGCCCCGCCGGGCTCTCTACACAGCGTGTTGCGTTCCAAGCGCGCGGAGGGGGATGGGGGGCTCATCATGGAAGTCACAGCCCCGTTGCCCGGCCCCCGGCCCCCGGCCCGCCATGGCATCCAGCTATGCAGGAGGCACGGCACGGCAGCCGACCGGGCCGAGCCGTCTGGCCTTTGCAGCCGCCGGCAGGCCGCCTCGCCGCGCAGCAGCGAGCAGCAGGCAAGCAGACCGAAAGGCAAAGCGAAAGTGAAACGAAGCTGCACGGCCCGGCCCGGCCCGGCCCACCGCAGCCGCCTAGGCAACCACGTCGCGAGTCTAAAGCTCCGGCTCGGCTCGGCTCGGCTCTGCTCCCCAAGCACCACAATGGCGGAGTAGACGACGGTCGGCACGCGTCAGCCTCATCATGATCCATCCAATCCTCGCGGCCGACACAAGACTCCCGTTATAGGAAGCGCGGCCGGCGACAAGTTGTTGCAAAACAAAGGAAAGGAGGTATGAAAAAGAAAGAAAAACTTGACAAACTTGGCCCAAACTCGCGGATAAGGTCTGCTATTGATCTTATCCAGCTGGCACGCGCCCACACAGCAATACACGTTCGTAGTGCGGGTCTGCCTACCCCGAGGCCCATGCTCCTCCAGAGCTGCAGAGCAGCGGGTCTCTCCCCGCTTTTGGCACACTTAGCGCCTTGGCATGGCATAGGAACTGACACTTCATCCACACCTTTGCTTTCCTACTGTACACTCACTTATTGCATACGAGGTCAACCAAAATTAAACACCGACGTGTTCCAAATAGCCGAGGCGGCGAGGCGGAAACAACTCTGAGATTTTTGTACACCTCGTAATTCAAAAAAAACAAAACAAAAAAAAAAAAAAAACAGAAAAAATATCAGGAAAACTCACAAAAAATTAAAGATATTTAGGTGTGACTCAAGCAAAAAATCAGAAAAATTCGATAAAAACTCACAAAAATTCCCGAAAATTCACAAAATTTTCAAAATGTGTGATTCCAAATTCAGAGTTGTTTGCCCCCTCGCGAGGCGGAGACTTATCTCCCCCCCCTCCCCATCCCCCATTTCCCTCCGCCGCCGCGAGCGCGCCTATAGAGCCCAGCCCAGCAGCGGAAATTAGTTTTTAATAGCCTCCATGCATTCTCCCTTTCGTCCGCTCCGTAGGCGTGCGATATGGAGCCTCCGCACTCCACTCCTCGTGCCAATTACCAGCGCACGAGGCTCCTGCACTACCAAGTTGTCGCTGCTGCTAAAGTGTAACGCTCAACGTCTAGGGCGAGGCGAGGCGGGCACAAGTCCAGAGCCAGCCCGGCCTGCACCACGGGAGGAGGAGTAGAGGGGTGCGACACGGTGCAGCCATCCAGTGCAGCCCCGGGGGGGGGGGGGGGAAGCACTGAGCGGCGCAGGCAGGAGGGAAGGGGGGAAGGCCCGCACACTCGGGCGCACGCAGCACGCGCAGCCGGGCGGCCTGGGTCATCGAACCTAGCTTGAGTCGGGGGGGGCGCGGCGGGGAGGGGGGGAGGGGGGCAAGAGGGCCGAGATGCACCGCGCAGCGCGGCGCGCAGGGGTGGCAAGGCGCAAGGAGTGAGCCAGCCGAGCCGGGCCGGGCAGGGCAGGGGCCCAAGAGCGACCCGGACGCGATGCGGAGCGGGGTGGGGCCCGGGGCCCGGGGCCGGCCGGCCGGAAACGGTGTAGAGTGAGCCGGAGGATATGGAAACGGAAATAGGCACTCGGCAGGCGCTGCGCCGCGCTGCGGCCAGCACTGGAATGATGCACACCATCCCTGCTTGTTGCACGTATATATCAGCAGACGCGGCTTCGAGGCGCCGCGGGATCAGCATGTCCCTCACATGAAGAATAGAGATGATTCAAACCTGCTAAGCACTCCTCTCGCTCCTCCCGCCCCACCCCAACGCCGCACCCCGCGCAGCTGCGGTCCAACAACATATGTGAGGAAACAAATTTTCGAGAGCGAGAGCGAGCGAGAGAGCGCTAGGAGGGCATCTGTGTTTGCTATAC